>SJYX01004641.1:21970-32264 GCA_006410675.1 Oreotragus oreotragus
CAGTGCTCACGGCACGCGGGCCCAGTGCTCACGGCATGCGGGCTTCAGTGCTCACGGCACGCGGGCCCAGTGCTCACGGCCCGCGGGCTCAGTGCTCAGTGCTCGCAGCACGCGGGCCCAGTGCTCGCAGCACGTGGGCTTCAATGCTCGCAGCGCGCGGGCCCAGTGCTCGCAGCGCATGGGCTTCAGTGCTTGCAGCGTGTGGGCTCAGTACTCACAGCACGCGGGCTCAGTGCTTGCAGCACGTGGGCCCAGTGCTCGCAGCACGCGGGCCCAGTAGTGACGCACAGGCTTAGTTGCTCCACAGCACGTGCGGTCTTCCTGGACCAGGGATTGAACCCACGTCCTGTGCATTGGCAGGTGGACTCTCATCCACTGCTCCACCTGGAAGGTCCTGTTTGCAGCTTTTCATGATGCCCATTCTGACCAGTGTGAGATGGTACCTCACTGTAGTTTCCATTTGCCTTTCTCTAATAATTACTGACCCACTCCAGTGTTCTTGCCTGGAGAATCCCAGGGACAGCGGAGCCTTGGTGGGCTGCCGTCTATGGGGTTGAACAGAGTTGGACATGACTGAGGCTACTTAGCAGCAGCAGCAGCAGTAACTACTGATGGCGAGCATTGCTTCACGTACCTCTTGGGAATTTGTGTTTTTTCTTTGGAGAAATGTCTTTCCCGGTCTTCTGCCCATTTTTTTATTTTTTTGTTGTTGGTGGTGTTGTTAGTGAGCTGTATGAGCTGTCTGTATATTTAAAAAATTAATTCCTTGTTGGTCACATTGTTTGTTGTGGAAAAGCTTGTTAGCTTGATTAGGTTGCATTTGCTTATTTTTATTTCTGTTGCCTTGGGAGACTGACCTGTGAAACCTTTAGTATGATTTATGTTAGGGAATGTTCTGCCTATGTTCTCTTCTAGGAGTTTTATGGTGCATGTCTTCTGTTTAGAGCTTTAAGTCATTTTGAGTTTTTGTGTGTGTGCATGGTGAAAGGGAGTGTTCTCACTTCATTGATTTATATACAGAAACAGCTTCCTTTTGGAGGTGGGGGGCCTTCTGTGGTCCCACAGAGGGGTCCAGGTCTGCTGACCTTGGCCCGGAGGTGCTAGGCCCAACACCGTGTGCGTGCATGTGTGCGTGTGTGTGGGTAGTGGGGTTGGGGTGAGGGGCAGCACTGTCTTTGGCCCGTATCTACACTCTAGCTTAGGCCTCTGTGAGCCCTGGGCCCCGTGCAGAGGGGCGTGGGGAGGGAGGGGGCCTGGTGCCGAGGCTGGGCTGCCTGTGGTGGGTGGAGAGGGTGCTCTGGGCCTCTGGGTGAGGCTGTCTGGAGAGCTTCGTGGAGAAGGGGCAGCTGTTTCCATGCTGAGTCCTGAACATGCCTCCTGAGGCCTGCCCTCCTCCCGCTGCTCTATTCTAGACCTGGATAGGGGCCCGCGGAGCCAGTCCACAGGCAGGCCAGTACCATGCCGGCCCCCCATGAGGAGCCCTCCTGGAAGCCCGTGTCCGGGAGGCCATTGCTTTGCTGCACTGTGACAGCAGACGCCTGGCCATCGGCGGGCCTGGAGGAGGGGGGCGGCCCTGGGCCTGGCCTCCCTGCAGGTGTGCTGCCAGCGGGACAGTTGGAGTGGGGGGAGCCGTCGCCCGCCTACCTGCCACAGGCGGACCGGGCCCCAGCAGGCTGCCCCCAGCCAGTGACCCCCCAGTGTGAGGGCAGCAGCGGCAACTACTGCGCCCTGGACTGCTCTGCGGGGAGCTGACCTCTGCCTTCCCGGGAAGCACGTGGAGCTCTGAGCCGCCCCCCTCCCCACCGGTGGCATTTTCTGTGACTGGTCAAGCCTGGATTCCCAGACAGAAGGTGCTGTGTGGGCAGGCCCATGGTGCTGCAGCCTGTCCATCCTGCGGCTTGTGGACCAACGGCCCTGGAGCTGACCTTTGACTGGCACTGGACCTTCTGCGCAACTCTTGTTAGTGTCCATGCAGCTGTCAGGTGTCCGGCCTGGGTGGAAGCAAGCGGGCTCTCCTCCGCACCCCACCTGCGGGCCTGGGCTTCTGCCCTCAGCGTCCTGCCATCCTGGCCCCCATCCACCACTTCCCTCCCTGCTTCCGGGCTTAACCCCAGGCACCTCGGAGAAACAAGGTGTTGGCCCCACTGCTTGTTCTGTCCTCCGCCCCTTAAGAGGCCAGTCTGGGCCCCGTGGACACAGCTGAGACACAGCGATGAGGCTGAGGGTCCGCTTTCTGTGCCTCCCTGGGCTTCCTCCCCTACTGGGATTAAAAGGGATGGATGGCCATTTCAAATTGCTGATGGCTGGGGGGTGGGTCCAGAGGACATAGACAGGAGCTGGGGTCTGCTGCCTGGGGTTTCTGGGGGTGCTCAGTGACCAGCTCAGGGAGCCCCTCCTGCTCCTCCTCGTCCTCATCCTCCCAGGGGCCTCAGGAAGCTGAGAGCTGTGGCCAGAGCCCCAAGGGTTAGGGCCAGAAGGGACTGTCTGCCATGGCTTAGGTCTGTGAAGGGCTCTGCCTGTCGCCTCCCCCATGGTCTGGAGAGCGGGGGGCAGGGCAGAGGGCGCCTGTCTGTGTCCGGTGCTATTGCAGCAGCGTACCGTAAGCTGGGTGGCTTAGAACAGCAGAAGTTGGTGGTCTTGCAGTTCCGGGGGCCGGAAGTATGGAATCCCGATTTGGCGGGGCCGCAGGGGTGCCAGCGAGGGCCTGACTCAGGCTGTGCCTGGCTTGGGTGATTCCTGGCTTGAGGCCGCATAGCTCCAGCCTCACAAAGGCCCTGCCTTGTGTCCAGAGCCCCTCTTTATACCAGTGTCGTCACAGTGNTAAAGCTGTTAACAAAAAGGATAACTTATATAAAACCTAAGTAAACTGGTAAATATGGTTGTAATTTTTATGGATCTCAAGGATTACTGGTTTAAATTTATCTTTTCCAGGTGGAAGAAAAACTTCTCCAGTTGATTATGACTCCAATAGTTTGGTAGATTATACCTTCTGGAACATATATCTTGTTCTCTCTACCTGGTCAATTCTGCCAGTAACACATGCTCATCTCAAAGATTAGGCTATGCATAAGTATGCATGGCCAGTGCAATGGAACTGCAGGTAGCTCATTAAATCAGCTATGGCTCCTTTGGTCACTGGATTATTGCAACTGGGTTACAACGAGTTATGCTAATCATCTAATCATTGTTTAAATTTGTTCTTTGTTTTCATATTGTGCTTTGTGTCTCCCGACCGCACTGTGTCTTTGTCTACATTATTTATATCCAGTTTAATTTATAAGATTGTTGTCTCTTGCAGTAACCAATGTGTAATCAGGCCTCCAACAAAACTTCTATGGCGAAACATTTGGAGAAAATCACACTTGTTCTATAAAATATTTGTATTTTATAGTGTAAAATAATATGATTCTAGGTATGGGAAGAAGCAACAAGGGAAAATGTCTCCTGGATTATAGTTAGAATCCAGAGAATTTTTAATTATTGATGGGGCCTGATCTAAAACTTAACACCTGGAATGGCATATCAAGAAATTGTGACTGAATTGGGATGAGCCACCTAGTAATGTGGGACAAAAGTTGATCATGAAATGTTTCCCAGATAATGCTCATTCANATAATATCTGTCTCTTATACACATCTATTTTGAGAAAATCACATTTGTAATATAAAGTATTTGTATTTTATAGCATAAAATACTATGATTCTAGGTATGGGAAGAAGCAACAAGGGAAAATGTCTCCTGGATTATAGTTAGAATCCAGAGAATTTTTAATTATTGATGGGGCCTGATCTAAAACTTAACACCTGGAAAGGCATATCAAGAAATTGTGACTGAACTGGGATGAGCCACTTAGTAATGTGGGACAAAAGTTGATCATGAAATGTTTCCCAGATAATGCTCATTCATGACCAAGAGGGGAAGACTTGAAGACTGGAATCAGCAGTTGCAGCCCTTCAATGTGAGCCAGTGAACCCCAAGGAAGGTGAATACATGCCACTTATCAGTCATTAGACTGCAACCATTCCAGCCACTCCCTAAGGTGAACCCTCAGGAAACTCTGAGAGTGCAGGATTGCAGGCCCCAGATGGGTGAGGTACATACCAAGGAAATAATTTTAATGAGCCTGACTTTTGCATCTCCCCATACATAGAATGTATGTATTCCCTGGTGGCTCAGCTGGTAAAGAATTCGGCTGCAATGCAGGAGACCTGGGTTCGATCCCTGGATTAGAAAGATCCCCTGGAGAAGGGATCAGATATCCACTCCAGTATTCTGGGCTGGAAAATTCCATGGACCGTATAGTCCATGGGGTTGCAAAGAGTCGGACACAACTGAGCGACTTTCACTTTCACTTCATACATAGAAAAGGTCTAAATTTCTTAATTTGAGGTGCTGTCTCATGTATTCGAAGTTCAGTTTTTCTAAGTCTACCAGTGTAAAATAAACACTTTCCAAAAAAATAATAAAAGACAAATCTCACCATGTGAAACACTGGCAGTGAGGGCAGACACTCCCTGAAAGATCCATCTGACTAAGCAGAAATATCGTCACCCCCTTTTCCCACAAGATTGTGGAAGGGACTTTGACAGTGAGGAATTGTTGCACAGAAGATGCCAATTCTTACATTTTGGAAACGGTTTCTTTGACTTGCTTTTCATTGCTTTTGCTACTCTAATCATACAGAATGNATTAAAAAAAAAAAAATAGAGCTGCCATATGACCCAGCAATCCCACTCTTGGGCATATATCCAGACAAAATTCTAATTCAAAAAGATACATGTATTACCATGTGTAAAATTAGACAGCTGGTGAAACTTTGCTATATGAGGCAGGGAGCTCAAATCTGATGCTCTGTGACAACCTAGAGGGGTGGGAGATGGGAGGGAGGTTCAAGAGGAAGGGGCATGCGTGTATATCTATATATATATAGATATATATAACTGAAACCAACAATATTGTAAAACAACCACCCTCCAATTAAAAATACATATATTTTTAAAAAGATATATGTACCTCAATGTTCACTGAAACATTTTGCACAATAGCCAAGACGCAGAAACAATCTAAATGTCTATCAATATGTGAATGGATGAAGAAGACGTGTGCGTGTGTGTGCACACGCACAATGGAATATAACTCAGTCACAGAAAGAATGAAATAATGCCATTTGCAGCAACACGGTTGCAATCAGAGGTTATCATACTAAGTGAAATAAGTCAGACAAAGACAAATATCACATGAGATCACTTACATGACACAAGTGAACATATCCACGAAACAGAAACAGGCTCCTGGACATAGAAGACACGTGATCACCAAGGGGGTGGGGAAGGGGTATTCCAGGAGCTGGGGGCTAGCAGACACAAACTCTTCCAAACACAAAGCATAAACAGCAAGGTCCTCCTGTAGAGCCAATACCCTGTGACAAACCATCATGGAAAAGAATATTTTAAGAAGCTGTTTCCTACATGGGGCCAGGGATCTCCATCGAGTGCAGCACACACACCCTCCATCAGAGAGCCAGTCCAAGGCCTCAGACTGTGTCCTGGGGGTCTAAGTAACCCCCGGCAGCTGCTGTGGTTCTACAGGGAAGGGACTGGGTGCCTATAGCCCAGAAGGGGCATTCAGGGTAACATTTACCCCACAGCCCTGACCAAGGGCTCAGTTTTAAGCTCCAAATCATCTCTCTCAATGACAATCTTAGAAACCATACTTTCTGTTAAGAGAGAAAAGGGCCAGGAGGAACCCAGCCATGCGGAGCCAGCAGGGAGAACCTAGGCAGAGCCAGTCAGCGGACCCCCAGAAGCTCTGTCCTCTGACAAAGCAAGGGGCCCAAGACAGTGAGACCAGAGGCCACCCATGGAGCCCTCCTGCCGTTCCTTCTGCCTGTGGAGCACGAGCACCTGGCCAGCAGCGGGACCAAGGGGCCACCAAGCTGTCCTCAGGGTGGCCTGTGAGAGCGCACGAGGGCACCACGATGGGGATGGGAGGCCAACTCATCACACCAGCCAGTGGGCCTGGAGGGGCCAGGCCCTCCACAGCGGCCACCAGAGTAGCCCAGGGACCAGGGACAGCCCCGGGGCAGCAGAAGACGCAGCCCCTGGTGCTGGCACCTCAAAGGGCTGCTGCAAACCAAAGAGGCAATGTCACAAGAATCTTCACGTTTTTCCATCAGCAATGAAATCAGAGACACAAGAGGAAAAAGAGTTCAGCAACACAATAAAGCTAATTTTTCTTCTTGCCCATTTGAGTCACAGTGTGTATATATCTCTATATATACTCTACAGGCCATTGTATACACTTAAAAAGCTCTAAGCACTGACAGAGGCCCCCAAACCTCACCCAAACCCACATCCTGGGGAGACCGGACATCTGGGCACCCCAGCCCCACCCCAACCCTGGCCCGCAAGGTCACAAACCTGGAAGTCCCTGTTGTGCATGCTGTACAGAGGCTGGAAGAATGGGCCTGGGGATGCCACACCCTGGTACAAGGCTGTCTTCATCCTGCAGCCAGGAGTCACCAGTCAGAGGATGCAGAGACCTGGGCCAGGGGCTCCTTGTGGCCCTGCTCCAGTGGTCACTGCAGAGACCTTGGCTCCTTCTAGCAGCAGGCCCGTCCCTGGCCTGTGTGCGCTCTCCCCTCACCGGGTTCAGGTCTGACACCAGGTACCTATGGCCCCTGTGCAGGTGACCCCACAGAACTGAGTTATACCAAGCCATGCAGTGGACGTGCCCGGCTTTGTCCTCAGTCTGAGAGGCAGACAGCACCTCCAGAAAGCCCATCTGATTTCTCCCTGAGCATCTACCCATCTAGGGTAGATGGTAGATCCAGTGGTCCTCCCCTGCAGACGGCACACTGGGCTCCAATCCAGCAGGTCCAGGTCAACCTCAGCAGCCTCCCTGCGGGCCTAGCCCGATTCCCCACACCAGGGCTGGCGTCAGGGGGCACAGGTCACATCGCATCCACCCGCACGTCCCATCAGTTTCTATTCCTGAGACCCTAGCACATCCCTCCCCTTTGCTCCATCTCTGCTTCTTCCGCCAGCTCCCACACATGCCTCCATCTGGACACTGCTGCTGGTTGCCCCACAGGCCTCCTCTTCACTTGTACCACGAACTTCCTCTCTCAAAACATCAGCCAGGTCACATCACATGTGGCCAGGCTTCAAGGGCTTTCTTTTGACCCAAGGAAAAGCCTGACCCCTCCCTCACCCAGGCTCTCTGTTCAGCTGCCTCTCACCCTCTCTGCTCCCTGTCCATGCCCAGCCAGTCTCCTGTGGGGCCGGCCCTGCACCTACTGCTGCTGGTTGCCCCGCAGGCCTCCTCTTCACTTGTACCATGAACTTCCTCTCTCAAAACATCAGTCAGGTCACATCACATGTGGCCAGGCTCCAAGGGCTTCCCTTTGACCCAAGGAAAAGCCTGACCCCTCCCTCGCCCAGACTCTCTGTCCAGCTGCCTCTCACCCTCTCTGCTCCCTGTCCATGCCCAGCCAGTCTCCTGTGGGGCTGGCCCTGCACCCTGTCACCTGACCATGTGATGGCTTGTTTCAGGAGGGCCTGTGTAGTCATCTGGATCTCAGCAGCATCCCCCAGGGCCTGGGACAGGGGCCGTGGAAGCCAGATGCCCAGCACTGTGCCCACCGAACCAGGCAATGGGCTGGCGCNGGCCCTGCACCCTGTCACCTGACCATGTGATGGCTTGTTTCAGGAGGGCCTGTGTAGTCATCTGGATCTCAGCAGCATCCCCCAGGGCCTGGGACAGGGGCCGTGGAAGCCAGATGCCCAGCACTGTGCCCACCGAACCAGGCAATGGGCTGGCGCCTCCAGAGGCAGGAGACAGGGCTCAGAACATGGCCTGGTCTCCAGGGCTCTTGGGGACACACTGCCTACCACCCCTATGCACATGGCAACTTGGGAACTCCCCACTGGTCCAGGGAAGAGGCCTGAAACCCCTCCCCATCCAGGAGCATGCAGGGAGGGGCCGCAGGTTTGGACCTTCAATGCACCGTTGACCCCATGCCCAAACATACACACACACACACACACACACGATCACATGCACATAAGCACATGCTCTCACAAACATGCCTGGCCACCCACCTGGGCGACAGCTTGAATAGTAAGTAGGTCAGGCTGCTCAGCAGGAGGAAGAGGGACACAGCGGCCAGGCTGCTATCGGATGGCCCCGGAGCAGGGACCAGGCGACCTGTGGCGAGAAAGACCAGGGCTGTGTCCCTCTGACTCGCCTGGCGAGGCATCTAGCCGCGCGCCTGGGCCACAGGGACAGTACTGGACAGGCCCTGGAGGTTTGTTTCACGCCTGCAAGAGCACCTTGGTGAGGCACACGCCCCTGGGCCTCGCCTTTTCCATCCAGAGTCAACAGGATCTGCGATCCTTCAGGACCTCCGTCCACGGGGTCAGCCAGGCTGCCCTAAGCAGACGAGGCCATGCCCGACTCCGCAGGCAGCAGCGGGCCCTGGTGTGCAGCCTGGGGCCACAGTAGCTCCCAGAAGACCCCCAAGCTGACCCCATTGACCAACTCAGAGAGAGGGAGTAGGAGGGGGAAAGGTGGGACACTCGGAGGCAGGCAGGGGCCCCACCCAGACCCCGGGGGCAGCGGCCACAGCAGCGCCCACCTCGTCTGTGGGGGACAGCAAAGCAGGCATGCTGGCTCCAGTCACTCCACACGCCCTCGTATTGCTCCTCCTCCGCCACCTCGCCCTCTAGGGCGGCCATCTGGACGCGCAGCCGGGCCTCATAGGCAGAAGCGGGGTCCAACTCGGCGGCTTCAAGTTTGAGCCAGGTCACCCCAACGATGTGATCCTTGTGCTGAGCCCACTGGGGATGAGGACAGTCGGGAGATGNGCTCTGCAAGGTCCAACCTGGAAGAGGCTGGGCTGAGGGGCTGTGTTGAGAGCACCGCCCCCCCCGCCCAGCCTCTTCCAGGTTGGACCTTGCAGAGCAAAGTTCTGATGTGAGAGGCAGGCACCAGCTTCCTGCTCTGCGCCTGTGTCTCCGCCTGGCTCAGCCTGGGGGTCCCTCTCCTGGGGGAGAGAGGAGGTGAGGGCTGGCTCAGGGCGTGCGGGAGATGTGTATAAGAGACAGCACGTGGGGATGCTGCCCACGTCCACATGCTTCCATGCATTCACTTGCGTGCACACCCATCCACACAGGCAGGCCCTGTGAACACGCACACACACACACAGAGGCACACTCACCACTCCACACTCACATACCCTTGGCTCTGGTCACTGCCTTCCTCATAATTCCAAGGTGAAAGCACCCTGGGTGGGAAGGGCAGCATCTCCTGCTGCTTCCAGGAGAGACGGGCCCCAGGGTGGGTGGCCCAGCTTTACCTCTCAGGCTTCCTCCTGCCTCTTGAAGGCCAGCTCATAGTTGAGGAGCATGGCCAGCGTCTCCAGGGCAGGACTGACGCTCCAGGTCAGGAAACAGTGCTCAGAGCTGACGTTGCTTTGCAAGTCCGAGGGGGGATCCAGCTTCACTGGAACAGAGCAAAGCCAAGTGAGGGGGTGTGGATCAGCATGCCCAAGACTGGGGATCAGAAAGATTCCCGGGAAGGATGAGGATGTGACCAAGGCCTTCTCGGAGCAAGGCCTCCCTGGGAGACTGGTCCAGAGACGGCCAAGGTGGGACAAGACAGCCTCTGAGGCAGCCAAGGTGAGTCTCAAATCTAAGCTGGTGTGCCTGAAGTGCATTTCAAGGGACTCACGCTGCAGCTCCAGCCCCAACTCAAAGCCCTGCTCCTTCATCCTCCTCTGGACCTGAGCCCTCCAGCAACCAGTGGGCCCACCCCTCGCCCCCCGGTCCCCACCTGCTGCAAGCCCTGGATCTGTCTGCAGGGACCGGGCACACTGACTGGGTGGCAGGGGTTATAGGCGGTGGGTTCTGTGGCCAGGGGGTTCCCAGCCAACACACCCGACCCAGGTCTCACCGTGTCTCCGGGGCAGATACTGTGGTCCACCAGGCTGACTTGCTCCTTCCCGGAGATGTGGCGGTGGAAGGTGATGGTGAAGTTGTCAGCAGGCACGAGGGCCTCCTCGGGTGACAGCTCCACAGTGCACACGCCAGCCCAGAAGACACACTTGTGCTTGCTGCCTGGCACGACGTTGCTGGAAAGGATGCGTGTGGGCACCAAGGGACCATGCCCCCCCCAGCTCCCTGCCCTCTGCCCCAGCTCTCTGGCCTCACCTGGTGAAGAGCAGCCAGGAGTCGGGCCCCTGGCCCAGCGCTGGGCCAGGCCAGCGGCACTGAATCATGAGGACGTTGTTATT
>SJYX01004642.1:0-12455 GCA_006410675.1 Oreotragus oreotragus
AAAAAAAAAACTTATCATAAGACTTTAATTGGTAATCAAAGCACCTTCAGCTATTCATTCTTTTTCCCATTTATCTTCTGCCAGCATTTAGAATAGACAAGTTATTTACCTGATGCATCAAACCAAGACTTTATTCCGGCTGAATCTTATTCCTTTGCTTCTTTTTCTTAATTAGGTTGCAACCATTTTAGTTTTCCATTAAAATGGAAATTGGAGTATAGAAATGTAGAATTGGAAAATTAGATGGAATTATACCAGAGAATACTTGTGAATCTGTTAAATTCCAAATAGATTCTTCCTTGTCCTCTTTTTTATAGTAAAGGCACATTATTTTCCTGGCAATGAGATTTATCATTGGACCCAGCACAGTGACTACTTTTTCTGTCAGTTTTTTTTACCCCCAGTCATACTGAGCCCAAAATGGTCAGAGAGAAATTTCAGTTTTCAATTCAGAGGAATAGAATTATGGCTTTGTTCCTTGTTGAGGCAATCCTCCCTTGGGCACGAGGATTTCTAAACCCAACAAGTCTATTATCATGAGAATAAGAAACAGAATGTGCCCAATGGATTACTGGTGTGATAGTGAAAGAGAACATTACACTTTAACCCCTTAACCTAGACCTATGCTTCCTAGTAATTCAGGAGGGACACAGAGCCTCCTCTGCTGTGGATGTACTCAGCTGGACATTAAGTAGGACACTAATATCTGTAGGATAACATCCCAACTTCAAGAATATTGTCAAACAAATAGTGCCAAAACTGAGATAGAGCCAGCTATTTTACTCTTCTGTCAAGCCACGTATGTACAGCTAATGAGGGACATGATGAAATCAGTGAATCCCATTTGAGCCCATGGCCCCTCTTTTTGCTATAAATAGTTACTGTTTGGAGGTAACATAGTGTGAGTTATTGTGGTAATGGATAAGTTATTCTGTAAACCCTTGAATAGCAGTACTGATAGGACTAAAGAGAGCAAATGTACAACTATACCTAGACCATGTGTCTATCTCTGTAATAGCAAAGCTCCCCCTTCTTCATGGAAGAGTTTCCATGTAGTCCATCTGTCGTCAGGTAGTCAGCTGGGTCTTCTGGTAAATAATGCCATGTGAAGAGTTTATTAATGATCACTATTATTGGCAGGTCATGATGGCTAACTGACATGCACTTGGTGGCCATACTGTGATTGGATCATTAAGAACCTTCTCTGCTATGGATATGCTCTGATCGACATTAAGCTGGACACTAACATCTTCAAATGTCCATACACTTCCTTTCCCTAGACTTCCTGTCACTAATTCTGTAATTTTACTTTTCTATATCCCTGACCAGGTGGACTCTTACTAGTTCCTGTGCAGAAGTCTGGATGGCCTCATGCTTCAATCCAAGTCTCCTTCCACAAGAAGTGGAAAATATATATCTTGTTTAAAAGCCTTCCAACTGGGGGAGTTTATGTTTGTTATAGTCTTTTAATATCACTCCTGAATCAGATTGTAGTGCAGTGAATTGAAGATTGCTCAGTCGTGTCCGACTCTTTGCAACCCCATACAGTCCATGGAATTCTCTAGGCCAGAATACTGGAGTGGGGAGCCTTTCCCTTCTCCAGGAGATCTTCTGAACCCAGGGATTGAACCCAGGTCTCCTGCATTGCAGGCAAATTCTTTACCAGCTGCACCACAAGGGAAGCAGAGCCTGTCCAACTCCAGTGTGCTGAAGTACATCATGCAAACCTGCCCATAAACCAGGCTTTCATGTATTCCTCTTCTGCCTGTTTATGTTAGAAAACACACGCTGAGGCATAGATGTGAAATAAAAGAAAGAGGATAAAGTAAGGATGCCTGTATGTAGAGTTCACCTATTTGTTCTAGTCTAGTTCCATATTGGAGAAAGAGATGGCAACCCACTCCATTGTTCTTGCCTGGAGAATCCCAGGGACGGGGGAGCCTGATGGGTTTCCGTCAATGAGGTCACACAGAGTCGGACACAACTGAAGCGACTTAACAGCAACAGTTCCATATAAACCCTTCTATCTTATAGTGGAATATAGCTGTATATGTTTAGTTTTGTGGTCACTGAATCAGATAAAAATCAGTTCATAACTGGCAGTTTGGTTGTATTGTCACTTGGCATCCCATGGTCAGGCTAATTATTTTTACCATAGCTCAATAGAGAGCTTTGAATTGGGGAATATTTATCAGCACAGGAGAAAATGGCCTTTCTGTAAATCTTGTAATGCCTGTGGTTCAACTGTCATATGGTAATTGTCAGGAGTTGCACACAAAATCAGTTTGCCATGAATGCTTATATCACTATCATACCTGCTGGGTCACAAAGTGAAGATGGTAGGGAAGGTTGTACCATGGCCCTGATATGCTACACAACCTTCTCCTGCTCAGGTTCTATTCAGAACTGGAGGCTTTACAGGTTTAAGTGAAGTGAAAGTTGGTCAGTCATGTTTGACTCTTTGTGACCCCGTGGATTGTAGCTGCCAGGCTCCTCTGTCCATGAAGTTCTCCAGGGAAAAATACTGGAATGCATTGCCAATTCCTTCTCTACGGACCTTCCTGAACCAGGGATTGAACCTGGGTCTCCTGGATTGCAGGCAGATTCTTTACCATCTGAGTCACCTGGGAACCTGGGAGCAAAACTGGCCAACATGTGTGAATGTGGTTTATGATGTTCTTCAAAATCCAGAGTCTGGGACCTCTACACATTTTTTTTTAATTTTTAAAATTATGCAAATATGATGACACATTCACAGAAGACTTGGAAAATACAGAACAAGGTTATATAGTTCCACTATATATAACAATTAATTTTAAGTCAATAAATTAAGATTTTTAGTTGAAGTTTCAATATCAAGCTCTCAAAAATTAATAGAATGAAAGAAAAGTAGAAGGATATAATAGACGTGAAAAAGCACTATGAACTAATTACTTAAGGTTTATATAATTTTCACACAATAGCAGCATACAGAATCTATTCAAGTTCCCATGGACTAAGCCAAGGGACAGTGGAACACATCCAGGAACATAAAACAAGATGCAAAAATTTCATGGTCTAAAGATAATTGAAATCATACAGGATCTGTTTTCTTATCACTGTGGAATTATGTTAGAAATTAAGTAGAGGCCCTCTAAACTTTTAAATAAATACAACCCCAATAAATTTTCTCTCACTTGATAAGAGATGTCCTACTCTTCCCTAGGGATGCCAACTCATAAGCTTTAAAGGAATTCATTTTATACTCTGCCTTTATGCAGAGCAGGTCTAACTCCCTTGGATAGAGGTTGCTTCAGTCAGCAAGAAGATCTGCTGAAATTTTGAGGTTCAAAATCTTCAGCCAACATTCTATTGCAAAGCTGGTTATTCATGAGACTGGTCCAAAAAGCATTAAGTGTGCTGCTCACGTCTACCTAAGCATTCTTATACTGTGTCAACTCCAAATACTTCCCCAATACTGCTCTCAGCTTAAAAAAAACAAGTGGAGTTCAACCCATAGTTGATGATTCAGCTCTGCGACACAACTCAGACCTCAGCCACATCTGCCCTTCCATCAGATGTGGGACCTCTCACCACGGAAGTGAGGAACACCAAAGTTGTCATGGCTACCTTTTATGTTTTCCTGATTTAGTGGTCATGATGTCAATTTCTGTTTATTTCTATGTAGTCCCTCTGAGGTCTCGTAAAAACGCACAGTCTTTACAGTTGCCCTTGTTGCAACAACTGAGTGTCACAACCACTTGTCCTTCCAACACTTTTCCTCTCTAGCTGCATTTCATCCTATGGCATCACCAGCGACAATTGTTTATTTGTGATTCCATCCCTCGCTATGGATTGTCTATGCTCCAGTTAACCCAAGAAATGTTATTATCACATACATATAGATAGACAGATATAGATTAAACATCAATATATAGTTGCAGATAGATACAGATACATCTCCAACCTAGTCTCAAAATCTAATTTTGAAGATCTCTTCTGGGTCTTAAAAGGAAAAGAGTTAGCATATTCAATAAATTGAAAGGGGTTTATTTACCAAAAGATAAATAGCAGAATTATAATCTAGACTAATAGCAGCCAGGCAATGACAACCTCTGTGGAAACAGAAGTAAGCCATTATCAGATATGAAAGGAGAAAATTGTGTAGATGAAGCTGCATTGGTGGGAGACTAGCATCATTTAACACACACAGCAAGTCTTGGGTGACATTACAGGACAGAGTCAAGGGAATACATACTGCCATGTTACTCATCTCCTTATAATCTCTTGCCGAAGCACCAGAATGGCCATACTTTAGAGTGCATGGGAGCCCTTTTGATAGAGTTCATATGAGTTAATTTCTGGGCCAGAAATCAGATACATAAAAGTGGATAGTGGATCTGGGGTGACACAAAAGTTATGCAGTATATTTTTATTTCCTTAGAGCTTAAAATAGTTTAACGAATCTGCAGGGCATTTGACTAGTTTGAGGATGAGAGGATGGAAATGTGACTGAATGCAAGTATGAAAGGTGGCACGGATATGGTTAATGTCATATTTCAGTCAACTACTCTTCTCCTCTTCTTATTCTTTTTACTTCTGTTTGCTTTCACCTCTGTTCAAATTGCTGGTAATCCACCAAATCCTAACCTCACTGCTTTATTCTTTCTTTCCTTTGCATCTATTTATCCTGGGACTGAAAGGGTAACCTGGAAATAGAGAATTCTCCATGAAATTGAATCAAATCCACCATACTGTGTAAAAACTATTTATGTACAATGGAGATTTCAAGGACAGACGTTTGTGGGTCAATGAGCCCACATCTACAGTTGGTTTCAAACTAACACTCATTTATTCTAGAGGAACTTCTGCACTCTCACATCGCCCACTGGTGGTCACCAGATGGAGAAAGGCTCGCCTTCCTAATGATAAATGATTCCTTGGTGCCTAACATGGTTATTCCTCGGTTTACTGGAGCTTTGTATCCCAAAGGAAAGCAGTATCCGTATCCTAAGGTAAGTCATGTGGAAATGCTAGTTTGTTCCCCTTCTCTCTGCACCAGTGAGTTGATCAATAGTATTCTTGGTTCAGAAACAAGTTGTCTTCTGAGAATTAAAGAAACCCCCTTACTTGTCGACAGACTCACGATTTTAAGAGCATGCGATAGTCTATCCACTGGGCTTGCATAGGCACAAGTGAAGATGATTCAGGATTGCAGGAACCTTCACTTCATTTCTTTCCCTTTGATGCTCTCAGTCTTTATCTCTCACTTTCACAGTCAAAAAGAGAGTGAGAAAACAAGTCCGCACTGATGCCAGGGCAAAGGTTTTGCCGAGGTATATTCTGTGAGTTGTTTATCACAGTCAAATAAGCTGGAAATTCTCAGTTAAAAAAAAAAATCTAGCTTTTTTTTTTTCAGATGATTTCTCAGAGCAGTCAATATACTGTATGCTAATGTGTATTATAAATCTCCTATAAAAAGTAGACTAAGCATAAAGGATCTCCAGTAAGGAATAGACTAAACATAAAGAATGTCACTAAAAAAATAGACTAAACATAAAGAATCGCCAATAAAGAATAGACTAAGCCTAGAGAATTTATTAGTGTTAATATTAACATCAGTATTCTTTTGGCAGAGCATACTCTGGAACATACTTTATAAAATGCTGGGCAGAGACGTAGTCAGGCAAAGCTGGAATAGGTGGAATTGTTTTATTGTGTGAAGTGGATATGGAACTCTTGCCCAGATAGCAAAACTATTTTTTCTATGAGTAGCACGATTTCTTTTATTCCTAATGCTAAGTGCACAGGCCCTGACTCCACCCCACCATTCTTGCCATATCCTCTAACAAACTGATAACAAACTGAAACTGAAGAACAAATAATGGATACCTTTTTAAAGAGTGATAGGGAGTTCTCATGATGAAAATTTATTATAAGTATTTTTCCTCAAAAGTGTTTAAATATTTTAATGTGATGTGAAGGCGCTCAGTCGCGTCCGACTCCTTGTGACTTCATGGACTGTAGCCTACCAGGCTCCTCTGTCCATGGGATTTTCCAGGCAAGAGTGCTGGATTGGGTTGCCATTTCCATCTCCAACCTTTGCATCTCACATGAAACTAGAAAGAAGTCATATTCAGCATGGAGGTTTAGAAAAATCCCCCTCTTCTTCTGATACCCTGAAATCAGCCTTGGTCAGCCACAGAGTATATGCTCAGTAACAAGGTCATAAATCAATTTGCTTTTTGAGTCTCTTGGTATATTTTTATTCAGTAAAGCTACTTTTAAGTGTTGGGTAAGGCCTCTGAAACCAGGCTGCAGATACATCTGGAGTATATTGGTTTTTCTCTTATATGTCATTTTTAATTAATGTCATTCTTTCTTTAAAGCTCATTTTCCACATGTTTACCAAAAAGAAAAAGAAAAAGTGAAGTAGCCCTAGACATTAGTCATGTAAAGAAGTCTTACAGAAAACTTTTAAATTCCAGTTTACACACTTTAACTCTTAAGGAGGTAAGAGGTGGCTGTTGATTTTATTTAGAAGCTGTTTTTAAGCCATTTCTTTAGTGAGTTGTATGTTGTGTTTACAAAGTACAATAGACTGTATACCTTTAAATGTATGCATCACCTTAACTGCTATGCAGAGTACTGGAAAAATTATGCATCACATGCATTTTTTACTTCTGCAATGAAGGTGTGGTCGGTGGGTAGGGGAGATGACTTTGCTGATATTCCTGTTATTCACAAGACTCCTGGGGACAGGAGGAAGGAAAGGAATGAATATTAAGAGATATGAGAAGACTATTTGCTCATGGAGATTCTGTGCTTTCTCTCTCCCATCCCATCTTCCTTCCGTTAGGCTGTAATATCAGTGTGACTGACTGGCAGCTATGAAAGGCAGCAGGATTGAGAAGAATCTGGTTCCACCATTCTGAAATATCATTTTTAGGCCATTTTCTGGGCATAGATCTGAAAACACATATACTCAACGCTCCTCAGGAAAATATGGCAGTTTGACCTAGCAACAAAATAATTGTATCTCCCAAGATATTTGTATGGTACTTCATGTAAAATCCTTATGTCTTCTCCAGTTGTAGATTTACCCATGTTTTATGGATGACAGCTTTTGCCAGTATAACATACCTGCACCTTTATTTTTACCAGAAAAAAGTGAAAAGACTTCTGAACTAGATTCTCATCCCATTGGATTTACTTATAATGAAAGTTCACCTGACCATGTAAATACAAAATGAATAATAGGTCTTTGTTGTGAAAACAGCATGTCAATAGGCAGGACAGTCACTCAGGATGTTCAGTGTGTGTACCACATGAAGTGCATAAAGTCAAATCCAGGGAAGGGACCACTTTCTGTAATTAATTTCCCAAGAGAAGTGGGGATTTTAGGATTCACAGAAAAGCCACCTGTCATAGCTTCATCTTCAAGTTGCCTTCTCTGTTACAGACTTGGTGCTTGAACTTGGACACTCCTAGGCCTTAAAATTTTATTGTCTGTGGCAAACAAATGGACATATAAAAACATCTGAAAAAATCTAAATAAGTAAGCAGTAAATCAGAAGATTCTGAGTTGACAAACGTAGACAATGTATTGTTATTTATGTTATTATTTAATTAATATAGTAAGTAGGCATAAAATAAAAATAATGTTTATGTATTAATTGGTNCCTCTGTTCAAATTGCTGGTAATCCACGAAATCCTAACCTCACTGCTTTATTCTTTCTTTCCTTTGCATCTATTTATCCTGGGACTGAAAGGGTAACCTGGAAATAGAGAATTCTCCATGAAATTGAATCAAATCCACCATACTGTGTAAAAACTATTTATGTACAATGGAGATTTCAAGGACAGACGTTTGTGGGTCAATGAGCCCACATCTACAGTTGGTTTCAAACTAACACTCATTTATTCTAGAGGAACTTCTGCACTCTCACATCGCCCACTGGTGGTCACCAGATGGAGAAAGGCTCGCCTTCCTAATGATAAATGATTCCTTGGTGCCTAACATGGTTATTCCTCGGTTTACTGGAGCTTTGTATCCCAAAGGAAAGCAGTATCCGTATCCTAAGGTAAGTCATGTGGAAATGCTAGTTTGTTCCCCTTCTCTCTGCACCAGTGAGTTGATCAATAGTATTCTTGGTTCAGAAACAAGTTGTCTTCTGAGAATTAAAGAAACCCCCTTACTTGTCGACAGACTCACGATTTTAAGAGCATGCGATAGTCTATCCACTGGGCTTGCATAGGCACAAGTGAAGATGATTCAGGATTGCAGGAACCTTCACTTCATTTCTTTCCCTTTGATGCTCTCAGTCTTTATCTCTCACTTTCACAGTCAAAAAGAGAGTGAGAAAACAAGTCCGCACTGATGCCAGGGCAAAGGTTTTGCCGAGGTATATTCTGTGAGTTGTTTATCACAGTCAAATAAGCTGGAAATTCTCAGTTAAAAAAAAAAATCTAGCTTTTTTTTTTTCAGATGATTTCTCAGAGCAGTCAATATACTGTATGCTAATGTGTATTATAAATCTCCTATAAAAAGTAGACTAAGCATAAAGGATCTCCAGTAAGGAATAGACTAAACATAAAGAATGTCACTAAAAAAATAGACTAAACATAAAGAATCGCCAATAAAGAATAGACTAAGCCTAGAGAATTTATTAGTGTTAATATTAACATCAGTATTCTTTTGGCAGAGCATACTCTGGAACATACTTTATAAAATGCTGGGCAGAGACGTAGTCAGGCAAAGCTGGAATAGGTGGAATTGTTTTATTGTGTGAAGTGGATATGGAACTCTTGCCCAGATAGCAAAACTATTTTTTCTATGAGTAGCACGATTTCTTTTATTCCTAATGCTAAGTGCACAGGCCCTGACTCCACCCCACCATTCTTGCCATATCCTCTAACAAACTGATAACAAACTGAAACTGAAGAACAAATAATGGATACCTTTTTAAAGAGTGATAGGGAGTTCTCATGATGAAAATTTATTATAAGTATTTTTCCTCAAAAGTGTTTAAATATTTTAATGTGATGTGAAGGCGCTCAGTCGCGTCCGACTCCTTGTGACTTCATGGACTGTAGCCTACCAGGCTCCTCTGTCCATGGGATTTTGAGTTCGTGTAAAAAAATAAATAAATACAAAAAAAATAAAAAATAAAAAAGAGTGCTGGATTGGGTTGCCATTTCCATCTCCAACCTTTGCATCTCACATGAAACTAGAAAGAAGTCATATTCAGCATGGAGGTTTAGAAAAATCCCCCTCTTCTTCTGATACCCTGAAATCAGCCTTGGTCAGCCACAGAGTATATGCTCAGTAACAAGGTCATAAATCAATTTGCTTTTTGAGTCTCTTGGTATATTTTTATTCAGCAAAGCTACTTTTAAGTGTTGGGTAAGGCCTCTGAAACCAGGCTGCAGATACATCTGGAGTATATTGGTTTTTCTCTTATATGTCATTTTTAATTAATGTCATTCTTGCTTTAAAGCTCATTTTCCACATGTTTACCAAAAAGAAAAAGAAAAAGTGAAGTAGCCCTAGACATTAGTCATGTAAAGAAGTCTTACAGAAAACTTTTAAATTCCAGTTTACACACTTTAACTCTTAAGGAGGTAAGAGGTGGCTGTTGATTTTATTTAGAAGCTGTTTTTAAGCCATTTCTTTAGTGAGTTGTATGTTGTGTTTACAAAGTACAATAGACTGTATACCTTTAAATGTATGCATCACCTTAACTGCTATGCAGAGTACTGGAAAAATTATGCATCACATGCATTTTTTACTTCTGCAATGAAGGTGTGGTCGGTGGGTAGGGGAGATGACTTTGCTGATATTCCTGTTATTCACAAGACTCCTGGGGACAGGAGGAAGGAAAGGAATGAGTATTAAGAGATATGAGAAGACTATTTGCTCATGGAGATTCTGTGCTTTCTCTCTCCCATCCCATCTTCCTTCCATTAGGCTGTAATATCAGTGTGACTGACTGGCAGCTATGAAAGGCAGCAGGATTGAGAAGAATCTGGTTCCACCATTCTGAAATATCATTTTTAGGCCATTTTCTGGGCACAGATCTGAAAACACATATACTCAACGCTCCTCAGGAAAATATGGCAGTTTGACCTAGCAACAAAATAATTGTATCTCCCAAGATATTTGTATGGTACTTCATGTAAAATCCTTATGTCTTCTCCAGTTGTAGATTTACCCATGTTTTATGGATGACAGCTTTTGCCAGTATAACATACCTGCACCTTTATTTTTACCAGAAAAAAGTGAAAAGACTTCTGAACTAGATTCTCATCCCATTGGATTTACTTATAATGAAAGTTCACCTGACCATGTAAATACAAAATGAATAATAGGTCTTTGTTGTGAAAACAGCATGTCAATAGGCAGGACAGTCACTCAGGATGTTCAGTGTGTGTACCACATGAAGTGCATAAAGTCAAATCCAGGGAAGGGACCACTTTCTGTAATTAATTTCCCAAGAGAAGTGGGGATTTTAGGATTCACAGAAAAGCCACCTGTCATAGCTTCATCTTCAAGTTGCCTTCTCTGTTACAGACTTGGTGCTTGAACTTGGACACTCCTAGGCCTTAAAATTTTATTGTCTGTGGCAAACAAATGGACATATAAAAACATCTGAAAAAATCTAAATAAGTAAGCAGTAAATCAGAAGATTCTGAGTTGACAAACGTAGACAATGTATTGTTATTTATGTTATTATTTAATTAATATAGTAAGTAGGCATAAAATAAAAATAATGTTTATGTATTAATTGGGTAAATCATGTATGCTAATAATATACTATATATTTTCATAGAAACCTTTCACTTTTTTTCTTTATTTGGCCTTCTTCACAATTGCCTCTGGTGTACAAATGGGCAAAATAAGGCTCTAAAAGGCTATGTCCTTTTATAAAAGTCATAGCTATTTTGAGAACAGAGAAATGACTCAAATTTATTGATTCTGTCTCTCTCTCTCTGTAAAACTACCAGAGGTTAACTTGTATCTCAGAAGATGTAGTTGGAATCAAAATATCTCCTTGTCAGGTTAACTAATAGATGTGGAGCTCTGGTGGCCCCATTAAGTACAAATGACTCAGCTCTGTGTGAGTAACTTTCATAGCATCAAATATGTTACATGTGTGCACTCAGTCGCTTTGGTTCTGTCCATGGTTTGTTTGTTCATGTGACCCAGGGGACTGTAGCCCAACAGGCTCCTCTGCCCTTGGGATTCTACAGGCAAGAATACTGGAGTGGGTAGCCAGACCCTCCTCAGGGGATCTTCCCGGCCCAGGGATCAAATCCACATCTCCTGTCTTACAGTAGATTCTTTACCACTGAGCCATCAGAGAAGCCCCACACATGCTATATATATAACAAATGATATATCTCCAGGGGATCCAACTGTGCTTCTTGTGTCTCCTGCATTGGCAGGCAGATTCTTGACCACTAGCACCACTTGGGAGGCCTCATATCTAATGGATGATATGTGTTACATAATAAAGGTCCTGAGTGTATTCATAACTACCGTTAAGGAGTATTAAAAATAAAGACAAGACATATATTATAGTGGCCAAAAAGAAAGAATTCCAAGTCCTCAGGTGGCTGTCAGGAGAAATATCTGTGGATACTTAAGGCAACAGAGCTCAAAGAAATGAGTTTTGATTTTTAATCTTGTCCTCAGAATAAACTTCAGTATCATTTTGAGTCTGTTAGTTGAATTTTCAAAATCTCATTATTTTAGACTCTGGTTTAAAAAAAGAAATGTTTGTTAATTTTTCCACTAACAAATATATTACCTTGATTTACTCTTACTTATGCAATAAACTTTCAAAAAGTTGTCCTTTAGACTTTTCAGTAATACATAGAATTCACACTAAATTGTACTTCAAATTAAACTAGATTAAAATGAGTACAGCAAATACCCAATGTGGTCAGATTTCTAATGAAATACTTACACTAAACAAGTATATTTGTATTTTACTTAATTCAGCATGATTCAGAACTCATAAAATACCCTATCATTAGCAATTCAGCACAAAAAAGATACACAGTTATATCTCAATAACCTCAGGTTAATCTTCTTAATTAAAACATTATCTTGTTTAATGACAATTTGGTTGCCAGTAAAATAAGGTTAATTATTATTGAGGCTTGTGTTTCACAATCATAGAGGGAGGATTCTGTGGATTTTCAGTCTTTGTAGCAAATTAACTATAAAAGCCCAATAGATGAACTCCTCTAATTTGCAAACTATTGAAGCAATTCAAATATTAAAAGATACAAGTGAATTTGCAATGTGCACTTAATTTCAAAACTCCATGGAAAGAAATCAAATTGAGATTATAGAATTCTAAACAGCTGAATTTTAGAAACAGCTTAATGTTTGATTTTGGCCACATGGAAGCTAACTGGAATACCAGTTATCCTTACAGTCTTATAGATCAGGGAAAAAAAAAAA
>SJYX01004643.1:0-10613 GCA_006410675.1 Oreotragus oreotragus
TAGTTGCCTCTTAACTGATCTGCCATACTTTCTAATCCTTGATTGCTACTTGTCCTGTTTTCAAATTTTTGAGGGAAAAGGCTCAGTTTATATTTAATTAGTCCAAGAGGCGCATTTACTTTGAATTTGCTTTTAAAAAAAGGGGGGGGGGTTAAGTCTTTAAATAATTTATTTTATAACAAAGAATTGAGTATTTTAAGTGCCATTTTCAAAAGTTTAAATTTCAAAGAAAATAGAGATTTGTTTTCCCCAGTAATGGAGATTGTTTATAATGTGAGCCTATATCAAAATTAGGAATTATCCATGCTTATAATACTTGAAGTACATGAATGCCTGCATTCTTTCCACAAATACTTTGTGCATTCTAAACTCCAAGGCAGGCAATGAGGATATTTTTCACTTCTTTAAAGTTCACAATCTTCTATAAAAGAAAATTTAAAACTCAGCATAGTGATTCCATTGTCATGTTAAGTACAGAGACTTTCCTATCACAGGGGAGGAATACTTAAATCGTGGAGGTTTTATTGATGTACTAAATATTGGTCATTTCCCCATATTTATCGAATTTTTTCTTAGCTTGTTACAGATTCTCAGATAGGGAAGTTTCCTAAACATTGTAGTCAGTGTCAGCTTCTGTTCTTTCCTACACCTTCCCTTCAGTTCTTTGTTCTCACTATGTACTGGCTTGCAAACTCATCATAGTTTCCCACAGGTCAGTTGGCTTCACTGGCATGAGTTTAACAAATTGGCGTCAAATCCAATACCATCTTTTATTTAATTGTATTATAATTGATTTACAATGTTGTGTTAGTTTCAGGTGTACAGCAAAGTGATTCAGTTATACATGACATATATTCTTTTTCAAATTCTTTTCTTGTAGGTTATCACAGAATAGTAAGTAGAGTTAACCTGTGCTGGTAATTTGTTGGTTATCTATCTTATATATTACTGTGCATATGTTAAACCCAAAGTCTTGATTTATCCTTCCCTACCCAAGTTTCCCCTTTGATAAGCATAAATTTGTTTTAGATACCTATAAGCCTGTTGCTTTTTTGTAAATAAGATCATTTATATTATTTTTTTTAATTAGGATCAACATACGAATGCCATCATATATTTGTCTTCACTTAGTATGGTGATCTGTAGGTCAATCCATGTTGCTACAAATGGTATTATTTTATTATCAACAGAGGAATGGATAAAGAATTATGTACCACATATTCCTCATCCATCCTCTGCTGATAGATGTTCAGATTGCTTTCACGTCCTGGCTATTGTAAATAGTGCTGTAGTGAAAACTGGGGTGCGTGTATGCCTAGGAGTGGAATGGCAAGCTCATGTGCTAGCTCTATTTTTAGTTTTTAAAGACTCTCCATACTGTTCTTCATAGTGGCTGTACCAATTTACATTACCACCAAGAGTGGTACTGTTGAGTGGTACTGCTGAGTACTTCTCTACTCAATCTTTCCAGCCTTTAGTGTTTGTGGATTTTTGATGATAGCCATTTTGACTGGTGTGAGGTGATATCTCACCATAGTTTTGATTTGCATTTCTCTAATAATTAGTGATGTTGAGCATCTTTATATGTGCTTTCTGCCCATTTTTTGATTTAAGTTGTTTTGTTTTGATGATGTTCAACAAGCTCATTAGCTGTTTGCAAATTTTGGAGACTAATCCCCTGTTGGTCATACACATTATTTGCAAGTATTTTCTCCCAATATCTGGGTTNTTAAGTTGTTTTGTTTTGATGATGTTCAACAAGCTCATTAGCTGTTTGCATAATTTGGAGACTAATCCCCTGTTGGTCATACACATTATTTGCAAGTATTTTCTCCCAATATCTGGGTTGTCCTTTCATTTTTTTGTTTGTTTGTTTGTTTTTTTCCTTTGCTATGTAAAAGCTTTTGAGTTTAAGTTGGTTCCATTTGTTTATTTTTGCTTTTATTTCCATTATTCTGTGAGATGGATTGAAAAAGATGTTGCTGTGATTTGTGTCACAAAGTGTTCTGCTATGTTTTCCTCTAGGAGTGTTATAGTGCCTGGTCTCATATTTAGGCCTTTAACTCATTTTCAACTTATTTTTGTGTATGGAGCTGGAGGAGTCAGGCTCCCTGACTACAGCAACAAAACTCTAGTCATCAAAACAGTGTAGTTTTGGCACAAAAACAGAAATATAGATCAATGGAACAAGATAGAAAACCCAGAAATAAACCCATACAGCTATAGTCAACCTATGCAAAGGAGGCAAGACTACACAATATTGGAAAGACAGTCTCTTCAACAATTGGGGAAAACTGAACAGCTGCATGTAAGAAAATGAAATTAGATTATTCTTTAACATCATACGCAAAAATAAGCTTAAAATGGATTAAATACATTAATGTGAGACTGGACACTATAAAATTTCTAGAGGAAAACATAGATAGAACACGCTGCCATAAACTGCAACAGTATCTTTTTCAATCCATCTCTCAGGATAATGGAAATAAAAGCAAAACTCAATGGGACCTACTTAAACTCAAATGTTTTTGCACATTGAAGGAAGCAATAAACAATTAAACACAAACTGAGCCTTATCCCTCAAAAAAATTGAAACTAAGAAGCAATCAAGGATTAGAAAGTATGGCAGATCTGTTAAGAGGCAATTATTAATAGGTAAACAAATGTAAGAGACACAGGTTTGATCCCTGGGTCTGGAAGATCCCTTGGAGGAGAGCATGCAACCCACACCTCTATTCTTTTGAGGAGAATCCCATGGACTAAGAAGCCTGGTGGCCTGGCTTCCCAAGTAGTGCCAGTGGTAAATAACTCACTGCCAATGTAGGAGACATAAGAGATGTGGGTTCAATCCCTGGATTAAGAAGGTCCCCTGAAGGAGGTCATGACAACCCACTCCAGTAATTCTTGCCTGGAGAATCCCTCGGACAGAGGAGCCTGGTGGACTACAGTCCATAGGATGCAAACAGTCAAAGAATACAGAAGTAACTTAGCATGCACACCAAAGTTTTTAGAATATCACAGCTTAAAGAGCAAAACCAAAGCTTTTATTCATATTAAAATGTAATGCAAAAAGTTTTATTTTAAATAATACATTTACAAAACTGGATTTTACTCTACTGGTGGTATTCCTTAAAGTCTTTGTATGTTAGCATTCTCTTAAACAATAGGCTTTAGAAGCATATTGTGTAAAGATTTCATTATTTACAATATTCCAAGATGAGAAATGCTTCTGAATACTTCAATTCACATGTATTTTTTATTTTTTAATATAAATTTATTACTTTTAAACATCATAATGTGCCTATATGGTTGAGAAACCAGTTACTTTTTTATAAGTCTTCTCTTTACTAATATAGTCTATCAAGACACAGAAAAGTTGGTGAACAAAGGACTGGAGGACATAAAGCCTCACTTCAAGTGCTTTAATTAGCCTTCCAGTGCTCTCTAGAGTCAACTGATGTAGAAAATTTAGCTGCCTAAATTGAGGAAGGTGCACTAGCAGTCCTGGGTATAAACTCAACAAAATTATGTCATTCTTTGCCAGTTAAAAAAAAATGTGCATAACAGATTTTTTCTAGAATGTTCAGCTAAGATGCTATCATTTTCAGCACACACAGAAAAAACCCTCTAAGTATTGTTTAGCTATAGAAATTGATGGGTGATAATAAACAATTATGTAGTAGAGAATTAAAGTCTTCAGGCATGTTTTATTTTCAAATAAAACAATGGATAAGTTGTGCTGTAGTATAGAGTCAAATATATTGTTTCATATTATATCTGAAATATTATGGCATTATAAGATTGTTTAATCACACTACCCTTAGTTTTTAGGACAGTTATGATTCATTAATAAATCATTTTTATCTGCAAAAAATAGCCTCAATGGCAGTAATAACACTTTTATACCATTTTGATTTTTAAATTCCTAGTCAAAATGTTTTATTTTTTCTTTATCCACATGTAATATTGATTTCAATGCTTCTTTTTAGTTTTATGAATTTAATAATCTTTTATTTCATTTTTACATTAAACAAAAAATAATACAACAAATACTTTTTCACAGTACCTAAACTGACAAATTAGTTGAGCCTGTGTGTGAACATTCACATTCTTATCTTTTATTTGATAGCCTAGGGGAGAAGAATGGAATGAATTTTCTCTAAAGATGCAAATAAGAGCTATTGATATATTTTTATTTGGTAGACTGCCTCATAGAAATATACCAGTAACATTCAATAAAATCAGAATTCTTTATGGTAAAAAGCTATATCACTGTCTATTTTTATGAGTGAATATGAAAATATCTGTTGAACATTTTCCAGAATAATTTAAATCATTATTTTATTCCTGTTATGAGTTGAATTGTGTATCCTTCTCCTAAATTCATATTTTTTAAAACCTAACTTTCACTGCCTCAAAATATGAGCTTATTTGGAAATATAATCTTCAGGTTAATATGTGAGAGCCCTACTCCCATATGGCAAATGCCTTAATGGAAAGGGAAAATTTGGAGACATGCACATAAGTAAGGGGTTTGCAATCTGAAGAGATATGAAGAGAAGACGACCATCTACAAGTCAAACAGAGAGATCTGGAACAGATTCTTCCCCCACAACACACAGAAAGAACCAGTTTTGCTGACTTCTTGCCTCCAGAACAGTGTGAGAGAGACAATTGATTCCTGTTGTTTAAGCAGTGAAGTTTGTGGTACCTTGTTATGGCAGCTGTGTAAAATGAATACAACCCCTATGATACATATATATTTTATAAAATGGAAGTGATTGCTTTGAGGGAGCGGTGATGAAAAACTCATCTTTCTATAGCCTATCTGGACTTTGGGTTGAAAAAAGTTAGCAAAAATAAATTTTATTTGAGAAGAGTTTTATGTAATAACATTTTATTTTAAAATCTATTGAAATATATCATTTAGAAAATGTAACTCATGAATATTACTCAGCCATGAAATGGGCATAGATTGACCTATAGAATATTATGTTTAGTGAAATAAATCAGAGAGGTAAATTCTGTGATATCCCTTGTATTTGGAATCTAAAAAAAAAATAAATATTTGTGCAGAGCAGAAATAGACAGATATGGAAAACAGTGGTTACTAAAGGGGAGAAGAAAAGTGAAATATTAGGGTTTTAGGATTAAGAGATGCAAACTACTATATATAAAATAGATATGCAACAAAGATATATTATATAGCATAGGGAATTATAGCATTATTTTATCATAAAATTTAATGGGGTATAATCTGTAGACACATCAAATTATAATACTGTATACCTGAAACAAATATAACATTGTAAATCAACTATACTTCAATTTAAAAAATTAAAAATACTCATATATTCTTTTTAACTATTAAATTTAAATGATTTAGGAACATAGGAGATATCATGCATGCCACAAATTAAAAATAACAAAAATATAGGTAAAAGAAATATATTGATATTTCTTATGTTTAATATTGAATATTTTCATATAAAGTCTGATATTAATGCTGGCTTTCTACTCTAAAAGCTATTGTGATATAAATAATTAAAGTATGACTGGTCTTGATTATTCTGAATTTTAAATTCATAGAATTCTGCCTTATATTATATATAAAATCAACTCTTCAAAAATTTTTACATGCCTGAAATTTAATTTTGATACATAAAAAAGTCGTTTTTGATTCTGTATTTACCTGTCCTAAACATCATTCTTCTAACTCTAGATTATATATTGTTTCTATATTTTATCAAACAACCCTTCAATTAATATTTGAAAATAACTACTAGAAAAAAGATTTTAAAATTTATTTCTTTTTTAGAATGTGTTTGAGCTTATATGACTATCAGTAAAGCAAGTTGATTTAAGAAGGGGTTACTGTACTCAAAAAATAGGGTAACCACAAGATGTGTATAAGAGACAGATTTTGCATAGTGTACAGTTAGACAAATTTTTACCAATGATTAAGTTAATGCGAAACTCCATCCTGTTTTTTCTGGTCTGATTTACAATCAGTATATTTCACCTTTGGTACTATTCATGAAATGCCAGTAGAGATAGGGAAAAATTTAGTTGAACATTAAATTAAATAGTTTGTGGTGACTTATAGATAAATGTTACAATTACCCTGGTATTTTCTCAAGTTAACCTTTTAGGACTGACTGTGGGAAAGGAGAGACAGCAGCAATTGAGAATGACAGGGTCTCATGCACCTGTTTATCTATGGCAAGTGAAAAATCTATCAGTTATTTTTCAGATTAAAGAGACAAACAGTGACCCAGACTAAACTGGGATCAATGTTCAAAGTGTCAGATACAGTGAAACTAGCACTTTTGTGTTCCTTTATGAAACATGCTTAAAATCATCCATATTTAAAATACCAGTTTAAAGTTATTCAAGTTATTTATTGTAATGCTTACAGCCTACTAACTTTAAAAATTATACACCTATGGCAGAGAGTGGCAAAGTATTAGGATGTACAACTCACCTCTCCAGGGAATATATAAAAAATACATCTAAATCTGGAACACTTCTCACTCACTGAAAACCAATTGGTACCTGGCAGGCAGACTCTTGTACAACCCAGACTGTAAGAAGGATACACACGTAATCACGGTAGGAAGGGAAGCCAAGCGAGCAGGTCAAGACTTGTGTCCCAGGGAGGGGACTCAGAGGAAAATGAAGATTGCACATTTGCCCTGGAGAGTGGGCAGGCCGAGACTCAGACTGGGTGTCCCAAACCTGGGGTCATCCACAGGGGAGAAAAGCACCTTGGCTAGGTGGAGAACCATTGGGGCAGACAGAAAGGCTAGACAAGGCTAGACTCCATTTGTAAGGATCATGTACATGCTGGCTAGCCAATTTCTGGCAGCAGCCCCTGTGCCGCAGCTTACAACTCCCATACACACAAACAACAAAGAGGCCTGGCTTCCACGTGCAATGGTTCCACATGAAGACAGGGGACAGTGAGCAATTGTGAGAGACAAAGTTTCCTGCTCCGAAGTCATGTTGGAGCTGTCTGCTCTAGCAGCTGCCAGGTTTCCTATGACTGATTCTCTGTGCAGCTCATCCCAGGGTGACCTAGCCCAAGCTCTGCTCAAACCACACCAATGAGTAGCAGTGGATCTAGGGCAGTCGCCACTGGAGACGAGACTTGACTGTGGCTTGTGGCTGAGCAGAGCTACAGATGACTGTATAGGCCACTCTCAGACCTCTGTGTATGCATAGATCCCACTTGCTTCAGCACTCCCCTCCTCTGGGACAAAGGTCTTGGCATAGGAAGAGGGAAAATCATCCACTTAGAGGAAAAAGAGCTGAGCCCAGCTTTCAGGGCTTCTATTCCAGCAACTTGCAATCAAATTCTGCCCCTGACAGCTCTATGACAGCTACTAGGCAGAGAGGAAGTCTTACCTAAAAGTCAGTCCAGCTCTAGCTCCTCTGTCTCCAGCCACATCCATTACCAAAATGATAGCTGCCATCACATCCCGAGGAAAGACTTATTAACTGGTGTCCAGTTGAAATCCAAACCTCTCATCAAGAGCACTGGGCATGTGCAGTCTGCACAGGGACACTCCCACATAAGAACACCCAATAAAGACCGCCATAGGTAACTGTTCAACCTAAATGCATAGAAGCAGAGAAAGTTAAAATTAAAACAAAGAGGAACTACTCTCAATTGAATGAACAAAACAAAAATAATGACATAAACACTTTACCCAGCTAAAGAATTCAAAACATTGGTAATAAAACTGTTAACAGAATTAGGAAAAATAATTGACTAAACAATGAACATTTTAACAAAGAACTAGAATATATAAAAAATAAATAATCAAAAATAAGTAATTCAGTAGCTGAAATAAACACTCTGCTGCTAAGCTGCTTCAGTCGTGTCCGACTCTGTGCGACCCCATAGACAGCAGGCTCCCTAGTCCTTGGGATTCTTCAGGCAAGAACACCGGAGTGGGTTGCCATTTCCTTCTCCAATGCATGAAAGTGAAAAGTGAAAGTGAAGTCTCTCAGTCGTGTCCGACCCTCAGTGACTGCAAGGACTATAGCTTACCAGGCTCCTCCGTCCATGGGATTTTCCAGGTAAGAGTACTGGAATGGGGTGCCATTGCAATAAACACACTAGAAGGAATAAATAGCAGACGAAGTAATACAGAAGAATGCATAAGGGAGCTGGAAAACAGAAAAATATAATACAACCAATCAGCGAACAAACAGGAAAAAAAAATTAAATGAAAGCAACCTAAGAGAGCTCTGAAATAACATTTAAGTGTTCCAACACTTGCATTACAGGCAGAGAAGCAGAGAAGGGGATCCAAGGTGTAGTTGAAAAGATTATGGTTGAAATTTTCCCTGACCTGAAGAAGGAAACAGATATCCAGGTTCAGGAAGCAGAGAAGGTCCCAAATAAGATGAACCTCAAATAGACACCCACCAAGGCATATTAAAATTAAAATGGAAAAGGCAAACAGAATTCTCAAGGCAACAAGAAAAAGAGAGTTTTATACATGGGAATCCCCTTAAGACTATCACTTGTTTCTCTGCAGAACTTTGCAGGCCAGAGGGAATGACATGATGTATTCAAAAAGGTGAAAGAAAAAACCCTACAACCTAAATACTCTACCTAGCAAGATTATCACTTGGAATAGGAAGAGAGATTAAAAAAAAAAAAAAAAACCTCTCCAGGGAAGAAAAAACTAAAATAATTCAGCAATATTAAATTCATCCTAAAAGAAATGTTGAAGCATCTTCTCTAAATGAAAAAAAAAAAAGTAATAATATATAGGAAAGGAATAATTTCACTAAGAAAAGCAAATATACTTTAAGTTTGGAATAGCACTTAAGCCAGTACATAGATATAAGACAGAAGACAAAGAGGTATAAAAGCAAATGTAAATACAATAAAGTATGAAGGGATAAGCATGAAAATATAAACTATAATGTCAAAAACAAAATGTGGGATAGGGGAGTATAGGACATAGACCTTTTAGAATGTGTTTGAACTTAAGTTTAAAACAAGTAGATACAATTATGGGTCAACATATACAAACCCCATCATAACTGCATATTAATAACTGATAATAAGTACACAAAAATGTAAAAGAGAGGAACACAAGCATAGTATTCAAGAAAATTATCAAACCTTAAGGAAACAAGCAAAAAAGATATGAACAGAGGACTACACAACCAGAAAACAGGCAGTAAAATGGCAATAAGTACACACCTACAAATAATTACTTGATGTCAAGGGACTAAATATTCCAATGAAAAGACATTGGGAGGCTGCTTGGATTAAAAAAAAAAAAAGCATGACCCTTTAATATGCTATCTACAAGAGAATTCAGGCTGAAGACACACAGTGTCTAAAAGTGAGTGGCAGATGTAAATGACAAGAAAGCAAGGATAGCAATACTCATATCATAGAAGATAGGCTTTTAAAGGCTAACAAAGGAAAGAGAGCCACCACGCGATGATAAAGAAGTCAACATGAGAAAAGAATATTAAATTCATTAACATGTGTGCCTCTAATATAAGAACACCTATATATATAAAGCAAATACCAAGAGACATAAAGGAGAAACTGACAATAACACGATAATAGCTGTAGACTTTTAACATCCTATGGAAACCAACAGACAGATCATCCAGATAGAAAATCAATAAGGCATCAAATGGTCTTAAATGAGATAATATTGGGCTGGCCAAAAAGTTTGGGTTTTCTGTAACATGGTGTGGAAAAACCTGAACTAACTTTTTTCAATCCAATAGATACCTAAAGGACATTACATCCAAAAATAGAAGAATATACAGACTCTTCCAGTGTACATAAAACATCCAGAATAGACCACATGCCAGCCCACCAAATAAATCTCAACAACTTTAAGAGGCTCAAAATAATATTAAGCATTTTTTCTAACAACAGTGGTGTGAAACTAGAAATCAACTACAGAAAGACAAATGGGAAAAGAACACACACATAGGGAGTAAACAACATGCTACTAAAAAACCAACTGGTCAAAGGAAAAATGAGAAAATAACTTCACATAAATGAAAACTTAAGTTCAACACTTCAAAATCTGTGTGCTATAGCAAAAGCAGCTCTAAGTGAAGTAATGATACAGGCCTAACCTATGACCTAAAATAATTAGACAAAATAAAGCAAATAAAGACCAAAGACAGCAGCAGGAATGAAATAAAGATTAGAGAAGAAATTACATATAAAAAAAAATCTAGAAAAGATTAATGAAACCAAGTTCTACTTAAAAAACAAACATAAAATTGATAAACTTTTATCCAGGTTCACCAGGATGTAAAGAGTGAACCCATAGTACTCCTAGAAGTGAATATAGATAAAATAGTCCTTGGCATAAATCGCATTTTTTGGATCAGTCTTTTAAGATAGAAGAAATAAAAGTAAAATAAACAAATGGAACCTAGTTAAATAAAAGCTTCTGAACAGCAAAAGAAACCAACAATATCAAAATATGGTTTATGAAGCTGAAGAGAATATTTACAAATGATATGATCAATAATTGGTAATATCTGAAATATATAAACAGTTGATAATACTCAATATAAAATATCCAATGAAGAAATATATAGAAGATCTA
>SJYX01004646.1:0-17963 GCA_006410675.1 Oreotragus oreotragus
AGGCTGAGCGCCAAAGAATTGATGCCTTTGAACTGTGGTGTTGGAGAAGACTCTTGAGAGTCCCTTGGATGGCACGGAGATCCAACCGGTCCATTCTGAAGGAGATCAGCCCTTAGGATTTCTTTGGAGGGAATGATGCTAAAGCTGAAACTCCAATAGTTTGGTCACCTCATGCAAAGGGTTGACTCATTGGAAAAGAGTCTGATTATGGGAGGGATTGGGGGCAGGAGGAGAAGGGGACAACAGAGGATGAGATGGCTGGATGGCATCACTGACTCAATGGGCGTGAGTCTGAGTGAACTCTGGGAGTTGGTGAGGACAGGGAGGCGTGGCGTGCTGCGATTTATGGGGTTGCAAACGGTTGGACACGACTGAGCAACTGAACTGAAACATGCTGAAATCTAACATCATTACATTGTGTTACTGTGGTAATGTTTGCTTCTTCCTTTCTGGTATAGTCTGTGAACTTCTGAGAGAGAGGACCACATCATTATCTTAGAACCATAGGCCAGTATCTCCTGAGAAGCCTCATTCACAAAGCCGGAAGTGGACTTGGCCAATATCTTGGCAAGCCTGAGGACCAGAGTATGGGTTGAGATGTGTGGGTAAGCTTGTGAATCTAAATACCAGCCTGTAGGGCCTCTCCTGATAGAGAGACTCTGGCCTGGGTTCATCCTTGGGTAAAGTGACTTCCTCATTCTGCGCTATAGTACCATAAGTCAGTTTTAGCATTCCCAAGGAGCATATTAGAGGCTCCTTCTCTTAATAAACTAAATTGCTACAGAGAAAATAAGTATACACGATGACATGTGAGGGACCACACTCACACCTTAAACCACAAGCAGACTGATAACTTCTTTCTGAGAAGCATAAATATTAATTCATCTTTAAATGTCCAATATTAATCACTATCAAAGCCATCCAGTCCTGGACTTTTGTTTACTGAGAAGATTTCAAATACAGATTCCATATCCTTATTAGTAACTGGTCCTCTTAAATGTGCTACTTCTTTTAAGTATTCAGTCTTGGTTTGTCAGATGTTTCTTGGAATTTATCTATTTAGGTAGTCCAGTTTGTTGGCATGTACTTGTTCATGGTTGTCTCTTATAATGCTTTTCATTTCTTTGGTGTCAGTTGTAACATCTTTCTCTCAGTTTTTATTTGAGTCACCCTTCTTTTTTTTTTTGATATGTCAAGCTAAATGTTTGCCTATTTTGTGTTTTCAACAAGCATTCTCTTAGTTCTATTGATCTTTCTTATTTTTTTCCCTTTACTAGTTTTTGGCTTAATTTGTTCTTTTTCTGATTCTTTGATATATAAAGTCAGGTGTTTATTTGTGATCTTTCTTATCTTTTAATGTTGCATTTGTTGCTATGAACTGCCCTGTTATAACTGCTCTTCTTGCATCCCATCATTTCGGTATGTTGTATTTCCATTTTCATTTGTCTCAAGATATTTTCCTGAGTTATCTTCTATTTATTCTCTGACACATAAATTGGTTGTTCAATTTTCCACACATCTGTGAAGTTTCTAGTTTTCTTCTTGTGCTTGGTTTCTGCTTTCAGACTATTTTTGAAAAAAAAAAAAAAGCTTCATATGATTTCAGTTTTCTTAGATTTATTAAGGCTTGTTTTGTGACTTAATATATGATGTATCCTGAAAATGTTCCTTTTGCACTTAAGAAAAATATGTAGATGTGTATAAGAGACAGACCCAAGTCTCCCGTACTGTAGGCAGATGCTTTACCATCTGAGCCACCAGGGAAGTCAGGTCTTATTTTTGTATCCATTCAGTCAGTCTGTGTCTTTGGTTGGAGCATTTAATCCATTTATATTTAAATTAATTATAGATATGTATGTTCCTATTGTTATTTTCTTAATTGTTTTGAGTGTTTTTGTAGCCTTTGTTTCTTCTCTCTCTCTCTCTCTCTCTTTTTTTTCTCTTCTCCTGTGTTTCTAGCCTAGAAAAGTTCCTTTAACTTTTTTTGAATAGCTAGTTTGGTGGTGCTGAATTCTCTTGGTTTATATCTATAAAGCTTTTGATTTCTCTGCTAAATATGAATGAGAGCCTGGCTGGGTAGAGTAACCCTGTTTATATGTTTTTCCTTTTCATCATTTTAAACATATTCTGCTGCTCCCTTCTGGCCTGCAAAATTTCTGCTGAAAAATCAAGTGATAATCTTATGGGAGTCCCTTTTAAATTATTAGTTGCTTTTCACTTGTTGCTTTGAATATTGTTTCTTTGCATTTGCTTTTAGTTCATTCAATTAATGTGTCTCAGCTTGTTGTTCTTTGGGTTTATCCTGTATGGTACACCAGGCTACCCAGCACTTGGTGACTATTTTCTTTCCCACGTTAGGAAAGTTTTCAACTATTATCTCTTCAGATATTTTCTTAGGCTTTCTTTTTCTTTTTCTTCTTCTTCTGAGACTACTATAATTTGAATGGTTGTATGTTTAATGTTGTTCCAAAGGTCTCTGAGACTGTTATATTTTTTTAATTGTTTTTTTTTTCCTATTCTGTTCCACAGCAGAGATTTCCACTATTCTGTTCTCCAAGTCACTAACCTATTTTGCCTCAGTTATTCTGCTATTGATTCCTTCCTGTGTATTTTTCATTTCAGTCATTGTTTTGTTCATCTGTGTTTGTTCTTTAGTTCTTCTAGGTCTCTATTCAACCTTTCTTGTATCTTCTTGATCCATGCCTCTATTCTTTTTCTGACATCTTAGATTATCTTTACCATCATTAATCTGAATTCTTTTTCAAATAGATTGCTTATCTCCTCTTCACTTAGTTATTCGTGTAGATCTTTATATTGATTTTTGGAACATATTTCTTTATTGTCTGATTTTCCCAAATTTACTGTGTTTGTGGTTTCCTAGTGGAGGGAGTTAGCTACATACTCCTGGGACAGTGTGGTGGGTCCTAGCACCCACTGGCATATTTCCTAGTATTTAGATATATCTGCATGCTAATGGGAGAACAGTGTGTATTCTGGCACCAACTGATGGATTTCCTAGTAGCAGAAGCTATCAACATTCTCTCAGAACAGCAGTCCTGGTCCCATGACCTAACAGGGGATTTTCTAGTAGCAAGAGTTTTCCTCACACTCCTGGGATTGCTGGAAGTTCCTGGAACCCACTTGAAGTCTTTCCTAGCAGCAAGAGGTATCCATGGACTCCTGGAATTTTGTGGGTAGGTCCTGGGATAGTGTGGCAGGTCCTGGGACAGTGTGGGCAGGTCCTGGAACTTGCTGGCAGAATTCTTAGTGGCTGGACCTGTCCATGTCCTTCCAGGTTAGTTGGAGCAGGTTCTGATTCTCACTGGAGGAGTTGCTAGTGACTGGAGCTGTCTTCACCCTGTGGGTCATCAGGAGTGGGATCTTGCATCTGTCAGCAGGCCTGCAAGAGGTTTTCAGTGCTGGCCTCTGGAGCCCAAGATGGCAGCAGTGACTTGCATCCACTCCTTGAGCTCCTGTAGGCAGTGTCCTCTTGCCTGAGAGTGCTCATAAGGATAGAAGTTCTTATGGTGGTCTTATCTCTTTCCCCTTGCCTTCTCATGGGCCCAGGCTTCTTCCTAGTATGCCCTCAGTTCCCATGGCCTGACCTCTTTAGGCTGTTTCTGCACCTACCACTGCTCCTCTCTCTGGGACTGAGATTTGAAGTCTGAATGGCTAACCCCTACCCTCACCAACAGAGGAATACCTCAGATTGAGGAGTGCACAGTGATGAAGCTATTCAAACCTTCTGTGCAGGTTACAGTCCATTTTGCCTTCCACAAATTGGTTGCTGCTCTGCTCTCTCAGACTATGAAACTCTCCCTCTGTTGAATCTAATCTCTCTGCTGGGTGGAGTCTTCCAAGGTATGGGAATCTTTCCTCCTTTACAGGTCACAGGCCCTGTCCTCATTCCTTATTTTTATTTTTCTCTTTGTCCTACCTATTTACATAGAGGTTTTATTGTCTTTTGGGGCATCAGAGGTCTTCTGTCAGCACTCAGTAGTTGTTCTGTATGAATTGTTCCACTTGTGGATGTATTTTCAATGTTTCCGTGAAAGGAGGTGAACACTGCTTTTTACTCTTCCACCATCTTGATTCTGACACTCCCCAGATTCCAGTATTGTTGTGATTGGCGTATTTGTGAGAGGGTGAGATCTAGATCCTTCTACTCTGCCATCTTGCCTCCTCCCTAGAGACTGTCCTCTTAAAAAAAAAAAAAATCTAGCCTCAACTCTCCTCATTAAACAAAAGTAAGATATGTAATACAAGTGTAAAAATGGGCAATGAAATAAGTAGAGTTTTCAGTTCATACTGAATATGGAAGAAAAAATATGTATAAAATTTTGATATGAATTCAAACATATTTTTAAAAGTTAACAAAAAAATAATGTGTTTGGGGGAATATCAGCTAATTTCTAAAGGAATTAATGCCAACATTGTGCTGGATAAAAGTCATTCAGTGTTGCTAGTTTATATAAGAATGGGTGCAGAGTAATTTTCCCTTTATTTCATTCTGTGGTGGCAAACATCAACCTTTGACAATGCCTAAACATGCTGATCTCCAGTAGCATATTGGGCACCTACTGACCTGGGGAGTTCCTCTTTAAGTATCCTATCATTTTGCCTTTTCATACTGTTCATGGGGTTCTCAAAGCAAGAATACTGAAGTGGTTTGCCGTTCTCTCTCCAGTGGACCACATTCTGTCAGCTGTGAATACCCAGCTGTGGATGTGACTGGTGATAGAAGCAAGATCTGATGCTGTAAAGAGCAATATTGCATAGGTACCTGAAATGTCAGGTCCATGAATCAAGGCAAATAGGAAGTGGTCAAACAAGAGATGGCAAGAGTAAATGTTGACATTCTAGGAATCAGTGAATTAAAATGGACTGGAATGGGTGAATTTAACTCAGATGACCATTATATCTACTACTGTGGGCAGGAGTCCCTCAGAAGAAATGGAGTAGCCATCATGGTCAACAGAAGAGTCCGAAATGCAGTACTTGGATGCAATCTCAAAAGCAACAGAATGATCTCTGTTCGTCTCCAAGGCAAACCATTCAATATCACAGTAATCCAATTCTATGCCCCAAACAGTAACGCTGAAGAAGCTGAAGTTTAACGGTTCTATGAAGACCTCCAAGACCTTTTAGAACTAACACCCCAAAAAGATGTCCTTTTCATTATAGGGGACCGGAATGCAAAAGTAGGAAGTCAAGAAACACCTGGAGTAACAGGCAAATTTGACCTTGGAATGTGGAATGAAGCAGGGCAAAGGCTAATAGAAGTTTGCCAAGAAAATGCACTGGTCATAGCAAACACCCTCTTCCAGCAACACAAGAGAAGACTCTACACATGGACATCACCAGATGGTCAACACCGAAATCAGATTGATTATATTCTTTGCAGCCAAAGATGGAGAAGCTCTATACAGTCAACAAAAACNTTTTTTTTTTGATATGTCAAGCTAAATGTTTGCCTATTTTGTGTTTTCAACAAGCATTCTCTTAGTTCTATTGATCTTTCTTATTTTTTTCCCTTTACTAGTTTTTGGCTTAATTTGTTCTTTTTCTGATTCTTTGATATATAAAGTCAGGTGTTTATTTGTGATCTTTCTTATCTTTTAATGTTGCATTTGTTGCTATGAACTGCCCTGTTATAACTGCTCTTCTTGCATCCCATCATTTCGGTATGTTGTATTTCCATTTTCATTTGTCTCAAGATATTTTCCTGAGTTATCTTCTATTTATTCTCTGACACATAAATTGGTTGTTCAATTTTCCACACATCTGTGAAGTTTCTAGTTTTCTTCTTGTGCTTGGTTTCTGCTTTCAGACTATTTTTGAAAAAAAAAAAAAAGCTTCATATGATTTCAGTTTTCTTAGATTTATTAAGGCTTGTTTTGTGACTTAATATATGATGTATCCTGAAAATGTTCCTTTTGCACTTAAGAAAAATATGTATTCTGCTTCTTTTGGATGGAATGTTCTGTAAATGTCTTTTAAGTCCACCTGGTTAAAAGGTATTGTGTAAGTCCATTGTTTCCTTATTGGTTTTTGTCTGGATGACATGTCTGTTGTGTCAAGTAAGGTATTAAGGTCCCCTAGTATCATTTTATGTTTGTCTATTTCTCTCTTCAGGCTTGTTAATATTTGCTTTTATATATACAGATACTTAGTACACCAATATTTACAAATTTATATCCTCTTGGTGGATTGTAACTATTTAGTGATCTTTTTTGCCTTGTATTATGGTCCTTGACTGAAAGCTATTTTGTCTGATATGAAAGTGAAAATGTTAGTCTCTCAGTTGAAAACGCTAGTCTCTTTGCAATCCCATGGACTGTAACCCACCAGGCTCCTCTGTCCATAGACTTCTTCAGGCAAGAATACTGGAGTGGATTGCCATTTCCTTCTCCAGGGGATTTTCCCAACCCAGAGATTGAATCCAGGTCTCCTACATTGCAGGCAGATTCTTTACTGTCTGAGCCACCAGGGAACCCCTCATATTTTGTCTAAGATTAGTATAGCTATTCCAACTTTCTTTGGTTAAAATTTTCTTGGGATATTTTTTTCCCTCCCTTGACTTTCACTTGTGTGTATTCTCAAAGCTGAAGTGTTTCTTGTAACAACATATAGTTGGGCCATGTTTTTTTATTTTTAAATCCATTCAGCCATTCTTTTTTTTTTTTTTTTTTTGAGAATTTAGATCATTTACATTTAAAGCAACTACTGATAGTTATGGATTTAATATTGTTATTCTGTTAATTGTTTTCTGCTGTTTGATAATTTCTTTGTTCCCCTCTTCTATTTGTATCTTCATGCTTTTATAATTTTTGTAGTAATATTCTTATATTCCTTTCTCTTTCTTTTTTATCTGTTAGTTTTGTGATTACCATAAATCTTACATAAAACATAACAGTTCTTTTGAAGTTGTAAAGAACTTGAGTTTGAACATATTCTAGAGAGCCACATTTTTCCTATCCCCATTAATCATATTTTATATATTTGATACCATAGTTTACATCTTTTCTCTTTCCTCTCAGTCCCTATAATGTGCATATTAGTCCACTTGGATATTGTCCCAAAACTTAAAATGGTTTAAGTTATCTTCATTCTTTTTCCTTCTTCTTTTTTGATCATCTATTTGAATGAATTCCACTACCTGTCTTCAGATTTGCGGATCCACTTTTCTCCTTCATCTATTTTGCTGTTGAACCCTTTTTGAACTTTGTTTATGCATTCTTCTCTTAACCATGGTGAGTATCTTTATAATCATTATATTGAACTCTTTAGCAGGTAAATCATTTGTCTCCATTTAATTAATGTCTTTTTCCAAGTTTTTATCTTTTTCTTTTGTTTATAATATAATCCTCTGTTTCTTTATTTTCTTGACACCCAGAGTTGGTTTCTTTGTAGCTTTTTGGATCTCATGGATGTAAGCCCCAATGGTTTTCAAAGTTAGAGGTTTTGGTGGACCCATCTTTCTGACAGGAATCTTAAAAGTTGGGGCACCAGCTGTTAGGTCAAACTCTTCATTCCTCAGGGAGAAGCTGAGAGGTGTGAGTTCCCTCTTGGTCTGTGTTCTTATGCTGCTGCTGCTGCTGCTAAGTCACTTCAGTTGTGTCTGACTCTGTGCAACTCCAGTTCTTATGCTAGGAGAGGGGTTTATGGCATGGCTGTGTCATAGCCTCTCCTAACCATTTCAGTATTTTAAAAATTTANAGTTCCCTCTTGGTCTGTGTTCTTATGCTGCTGCTGCTGCTGCTAAGTCACTTCAGTTGTGTCTGACTCTGTGCAACTCCAGTTCTTATGCTAGGAGAGGGGTTTATGGCATGGCTGTGTCATAGCCTCTCCTAACCATTTCAGTATTTTAAAAATTTATTGTTTTTAATTGGAAGATAATTACTTTACAATATCGTAATGCCTTCTGCCATACATGAGCATGAATCAGCCATAGGTATACATATGTCCCTTCCCTCTTAAACCTCCCTCCCACCTCCCTCCCCAACCCAACCATCTAGGTTATCACAGAGCAATGGCTTTAGGTTTCCTGCATCACACAGCAAATTCTCACCATATATACACCATAATTTATATATGGTAGTGAATATGTTTAATGCTACCCTCTCAAGTCATCCCACCCCTTCCTCCCACACTGTGACCATAAGTCTGTTCTTTATATCTGCATCTCCTTGGGTGAATCTAGAGCCTATTATACAGAGTGAAGTAAGTCAGTATTTTATTTTATCTTGCTAATTTTTCATTTGCCCAATATGTAAAGTCATTCAGCTAGTTTCTGGATTTCTTTCAGAGGGAAGTTTTCTGTGGGTAGCTATAGATACATTGTGCTCATAAGAGGAGATGATTTTAGGAGCCTGCTCTGACAATATCTTTAACTGTCCCATTATAGGTAATTTAAATATAATAGGTGATAATTGTATATTTTAACCAAATCCATTACTTTGCTATTAAAATTTGGGTTCTGAATCTACTACTGGAAAGGAACTGTCCACCAATAAAGAGGGATTTACATCTACGTAGGTTCTCTTTCTTCCGGCAGCAGCTGTGGAGTATCTCACTAGATCTTGAATTTATTCTTCCACATGGAAAGCACTGGAAACATCTGGTAGGATCAAAGGAGTCATTTAACACAAGCAGGAGTGCTCTTCTAGGAACCCAGGCTACTGGGCTACTGGTCAGCACTCTCCAGCACTGCAGTGTCCCCTCATCTGAGCTGGTAATTCACAGTCCATGGAACAGAGCCCATGGAATACAGGTCTTCTAGAGTTCATCTGAACTCCCAAGAGAGACTGAACAGGAATACAATTTTCTAAAACATCCACATCCAAATTCAGAAAATTCAATCTATTTGGAAATTTAATAAGGTAACTTAGTATGGCTTCCCTGGTGGCTATGTGGTAAAGAATCTGCCTGCAATGCAGGAGACACAGGTTCAATCCCTGGGTCAGGAAGATCCCCTGGAGAAGGAAATGGCAACCCACTCCAGCATTCTTGCCTGGGAAGTCTCATGGACAGAGGAGCCTGGAGAGCTACAGTCCATGGTGTTGCAAAAGAGTCAGACACCACTTAGTGACTAAACAACAACTGTTAGTACATGATAATAAGTTAACATGAACTACTGCTGGTAGCTCTGTGCCAATGTCAAGGTTGTTATAAACTCGGGAGAAAATAGGTGAAGTTATATAAGTCAGGTAAAGTCGTGTCTCAGCAGGCCCCTCTGTCCATGGGGATTCTTCAGCTAAGAGTACTAGAGTGGATTGCCATGCCCTCCTCCAGGAGATCTTTCCAATCCAAAGATAGAAGCCAGGTCTCCTGCATTGCAAGTGGATTCGTTACTGAATGAGCCAACAGGGAAGCACAGATAAAGTGATAGATTCCCTGAAATGATGTCTAGAGAGGAGAGGGAACAAAAGTATATTTTGATTGTTTTCCTTCTAAGTTAGAGTCCTTATCATGACAGATGTCCAGATGAATAGTATTTTGCCACTTGACTCCCACTAATTTCTAGAAATTACCACATTATGAATTATTAATTCATAACTAGTGAATTATCAATTCATTACCACAAAGAGAGACTTTGGTAAATAACCAGTTTAATGGTCCAGCATCACTGAAAGTGTTGTATTTGTGGTTGATGACATGCCTTAATCTGCATAAATATCTCCTCTTTCTAGAAATATAATCAATACAAGGAATACATACCTTCTGAAAGTTCAATTTGCTGATGAATCAGGATTTGATTTACCTATTATAGTAAACAAAAATTTAAGCTGTAAGCATATGTCAGATAATTTTTAAGCCAACCAAATTATGGTTTTATATTTTTTTAAATGCATATAATTATAATAATTGTCAATACTGTCAATATTTAATGATAGTTTACATACTTGTTAGTGTAAAACTAAAATGTAGTATAAATTATATACATGTATATTTACAAATAACAAAATACCTATTGAATGTGTTCGCTACTAATGTGGGCAGATTCAAGTGAAATAAAATGACTTCCATACACTAAAGGGCTTCCCTGATAGCTCAGCTGGTAAAGAATCTGCCTGCAATGTGGGAGACCTGGGTTCGATCCCTGGGTTGGGAAGATCCCCTGGAGAAGGGAAAGGCTACCCACTCCAGTATTCTGGCCTGGAGAATTCCATGGACTGTATAGTCTACAGGGTCACAGAGAGTTGGACACAACTGAGTGACTTTCACTCACTCACATACACTAAAAGAAAGGGGCTTCCCTCATAGCTTAGTTGGTAAAGAATCTGCCTGCAATTCAGGAGATCTGGATTCAGTTCTTGGGTTGGGAAGAGCCCCTGGAGAAGGAAATGGCAATCCACTCCAGTATTCTTGCCTGGAAAGTTCCATGGACAGAGGAGCCTGACTGGCTACAGTCCATGGGGTCACAAGAGTCAGACAGAAGTTAGCTACTAAACCACCACAGTAAAAAACAAACAAACAAACAAACAAAAAAACCCTTAAAAATGAGAACACTAATCTTTCTAGAAGAGCTTTTGGAAATATGAAGACCATTTTATCCATATAAACAGATTTTTTTTACTATAAATCTCAATTTTTCTTTTTAAGTGTACATAAGATCATCATTTCTAGTAGGTGATAACTTTTACATATTTTGTGAGTTCTTGATTTTAAAAAATCTATTTCTTGCAGAATATATGAACTAATAAAATTCTTATATTATGCTCAAATACATTTTAGTATATAAAATTAGTTCAGAGAGTATACGAGACACTACTCATTTTTTGAAAAATGTTTGAATGACACAGGAATATTTAGCTTTATATAGTTTGGGCACATAGAACTTCCTATTCTACTTTACTTGTGANTTTCCACTGTTTCCCCATCTATTTGCCATGAAGTGATGGGACCGGATGCCATGATCTTCGCTTTCTGAATGTTGAGCTTTAAGCCAACTTTTTCGCTCTTCTCTTTCACTTTCATTAAGAGACTCCTTAGTTCCTCTTCACTTTCTACCATAAGTGTGGTGTCATCTGCACATCTGAGGTTATTGCTGTTTCTCCCACCAATCTTGATTTCAGCTTGTGCTTCATCCAGCCTGGCGTTTCACATGATGTACTCTGCATATAAATTAAATAGGCAGGGTGACAATATACAGCCTTGACGTACTTCTTTTCCAATTTGGAACCAGTCTGTTGTTCCATGTCCAGTTTGAACTGTTGCTTCTTGACCTGCATACAGGTATCTCAGGAGGCTGGGAGACATATGTACTAGAATCGAACAATTAAATGGATGGCAGACTGCAGAGAAAGGGCAGGTTTTTCGCTGTTGGAGAGGGGTTTACAGATAAGCACAGGGAGGAGGCTGGAATGATCCGTGTGGTGATGGGTTAGTGGTGGATACATCAGTATGAGTTCAAGGTTCGCTTCATACAGACATAGACGGTTGCATCCAGAGCTAGTGACAAGTGCATGTGCACACAGCAAAACAGGATACACAAACATAACGTTTTACCACAGTAGCAATAAGATTACCAAATGCCTAGGTTTTGGTCTATAATAACCATCCTCCACTTAAAGAAGCCAGGTTCCTCTGGTATATAAAAGGAACCAGGCTGATTCCCTGATAGCTCAGCTGGTAAAGAATCTGCCTGCAATGCGGGAGACCTGGGTTCGATCCCTGGGTTGGGAAACCTTCTGAAAGTTCAATTTGCTGATGAATCAGGATTTGATTTACCTATTATAGTAAACAAAAATTTAAGCTGTAAGCATATGTCAGATAATTTTTAAGCCAACCAAATTATGGTTTTATATTTTTTTAAATGCATATAATTATAATAATTGTCAATACTGTCAATATTTAATGATAGTTTACATACTTGTTAGTGTAAAACTAAAATGTAGTATAAATTATATACATGTATATTTACAAATAACAAAATACCTATTGAATGTGTTCGCTACTAATGTGGGCAGATTCAAGTGAAATAAAATGACTTCCATACACTAAAGGGCTTCCCTGATAGCTCAGCTGGTAAAGAATCTGCCTGCAATGTGGGAGACCTGGGTTCGATCCCTGGGTTGGGAAGATCCCCTGGAGAAGGGAAAGGCTACCCACTCCAGTATTCTGGCCTGGAGAATTCCATGGACTGTATAGTCTACAGGGTCACAGAGAGTTGGACACAACTGAGTGACTTTCACTCACTCACATACACTAAAAGAAAGGGGCTTCCCTCATAGCTTAGTTGGTAAAGAATCTGCCTGCAATTCAGGAGATCTGGATTCAGTTCTTGGGTTGGGAAGAGCCCCTGGAGAAGGAAATGGCAATCCACTCCAGTATTCTTGCCTGGAAAGTTCCATGGACAGAGGAGCCTGACTGGCTACAGTCCATGGGGTCACAAGAGTCAGACAGAAGTTAGCTACTAAACCACCACAGTAAAAAACAAACAAACAAACAAACAAAAAAACCCTTAAAAATGAGAACACTAATCTTTCTAGAAGAGCTTTTGGAAATATGAAGACCATTTTATCCATATAAACAGATTTTTTTTACTATAAATCTCAATTTTTCTTTTTAAGTGTACATAAGATCATCATTTCTAGTAGGTGATAACTTTTACATATTTTGTGAGTTCTTGATTTTAAAAAATCTATTTCTTGCAGAATATATGAACTAATAAAATTCTTATATTATGCTCAAATACATTTTAGTATATAAAATTAGTTCAGAGAGTATACGAGACACTACTCATTTTTTGAAAAATGTTTGAATGACACAGGAATATTTAGCTTTATATAGTTTGGGCACATAGAACTTCCTATTCTACTTTACTTGTGAGATTTCTAACATCAAACAAATGTAAAACCTTATTTTGCTGAGATAAGTTATCATGTAGTACACTATAATCTATTACTTTTCCCCACTTTATGGTTGCATTTATAAAATTCGCTCTTCAAAAGAATAAAAACAACATAAAATATAATTTTATTAATTACAATAAAAGGTAAGTCATTAAAAATTGTTGAATTGAACACTAAAGTTTATTTTATATTTGTTTTTAACTGCTAAGAAATTATTTAGTGTTAGGATTAAAGGGCAAAGAATCCAAAACCAAGGTTCCAGCCATAAAAAACCATTTCTTCAGTGCTATTCTCCCAAATCATCCCACCCTCTATAGCACTGAAATTTGTATACTATCATGTAAGAAATGAATTGCCAGTCTATGTTCAGTGCAGGATGCAGGACGCTTGGGGCTGGTGTATGGGAATGATCTTGTCTCTTATACACATCTAGATGTGTATAAGAGACAGCTCCATGGGCTCGCAAAGAGTCTGACACAACTGAGTGACTAACACACATGCATGCAAATGCTGAGCAAATTATTTAACTTCCTCTAGGCCTCAGTTTCCTCTTTGAGAAAATGGTGACAATTATAGCACCTATATATCGTAGGCTTCCCAGGTTACTCAGGTGGTAAAGAATCTGCCTGCCAATACAAGAGACCCAGGAGATGTGGGTTTAATACCTGGGTTGGGAAAATCCCCTGAAAGAGGAAATGGCAACCCACTATCAAAGAACTGCAAACAGATTAAATGCATTATTATATGCAGTACATTTAGGAACAAAGCCTGGGAGACAATGTTTAGTAAAAGTTTGCTGTTGGCTCTTAATTGCAGATTATATTCAAGACCATAGAAAAATACAATTTCCTAAGACGTTGATATTTCACTTTATTAGTAAACCTTGCTTAGAAGAATTAGTTAGCAAGAAATATTGTTTTACTATTTCAGACTTTTGTGAATTAGTTATTTGCTAATGTCATTAAGTAAACTGGAAACACAATTTTACTTGTTAAGAGTCTTTTATGTGTTTGAAATTACCTGATTTAAATATTCTAACCCTGGTGGACAGTCTGATGAAGGTATTTGTTCTGTAACACATAGTAGCTTTGAAGGTATATTTGGCTGAAGAGACATTTGCTGGTTTTGGACCGGAACGTCAACTAGGTCAGATTCTTCTCTACCTTGGATGACTAGATAGTCAATCTGTGTTTCAGAGTATGCAGGCTGGGGACTGGGATATTCAGCTTGGGTTTCAGGATCGCTATCCTGGATATGATTTTCAGCCTGGGTTTCACTGTTGCCAGCCTGCAGGGTAGGACAGCCAGAACGTTCCAGAGATGCTAAAATATGAACAAGTGTAATTATTTGTAACTGCACAGAAAAGTTAAGATTTCAATTCTTTTAGTTATCTACAAACTAAAAGTTTCTACTCAGAAATCCGGTTTCTATGAAGCTTACGGTTTGTGTTTTTATAGTTCAACAATTTTTCAGAAAAATGCCTGTTGTTTCATATCCATTTTTATTTTCGGGTTTTGGCCTGTATATAGAGTTGTTCCATATCCTTACACGTACTCTTCAAAATTCATATGAAAATATGGTTGAAACCTAAGGAAGTGAAAACAGATCAACAGTGTCACATACATATTCTGGAATGCCTTCACGGAAATGAGATATGGCATTGGTTAGAAGGCCCAAAATAGAGGTCTTAAGCCAGCATTTCTAGAACCAAATCACTCTATAAAAAAAAAAATGACACTTCTGGAATTTTGACAAATGGAACTTCTTATATGTATAGAACTGGCAGTGGTTTTGCCCCTTCAGAGAATACTTGTCAAGCTATAAAGATGTTTTTATTGCTTCAGCTGCAGACAAGACTGAGCCTGGGATACAGCTGATAGAGGCCAGGAATGCTGTTAAATATCCTGAAGTGGTCAGAACAGCATGCTGAAATAAAGAGTTATCCATTCCCAAACATTATAATGTTCTTACTGAGAATCTGGTATACAGGTGAAGGCATGTCATTCCATCTAGTATACTGTCCAGATACTGAGAATCTGGTATACAGGTGAAGGCATGTCATTCCATCTAGTATACTGTCCAGATACTTCCCTGGGTTAACCATTTGCCTGGCGTTTTAATCCATGGTTTATCCCTTTCCTAAAACCCTTTCATCAAAAAAAAAAAAATTGACTGATCCTTAAGTTACAAATTAAATTTTAAAATTTCATACTGTAGCTCTCTGGAAAATATGATTTGAGAACAAAAGGGAAAAAGTATCAAAGGCAAAATTATCTTAAATATTTAATAAACACAGTATGGGAAGAATTTAGTAAGCATATATTCTTACAGTCCATGAAAATTTGTAACCAATGAAACTTTATAAGCTTATATGTACATAGAAAAGCAATTCCATAAAATGTAATATAATTTGAAAAGGCTGTATCCCAAAATATTTTAATTGCAAAAGCTACACAAAACTTAATACTAAGAATAGGCCATTTATAAATATGTTTAAGTGGAACACTGATGACAAAACATTGTAAATAGTAAGATTTAAAGACTTTTTCAGAGGGACACCAATGGTAAAGTAAAAGGACATGCAGCTTACTTCCCAACACAAACATATCAATACATGGACATGTGGAAGAGTTCTCATGGAGACTGGCAGAACAACTCCTGCAACCAAGGAGGTATCAGAGATACACATGTAATCGGGTATAAAGTGACGACAAGTGATTGGGTCAGTACCTGTGCCCCTGGGAGGGGACTCAGAGAAAAAAAGATCGCATGCGTGGATACTTGCCCTGGCACATGAGCAGGTTGAACAATAAACTGGATGTCCTAGTCCTAGGGTCCTGTGTGGGGGAGGCAAACCTCTGTGGCTGCTTGGAGAAATGCTTTCTTTCTAAAATGAGTAGAGAATCTTAGACTCCATCCATGAGGGGTGTTGGCTCTCCCCCAGGAAGGGTGAAGAAAGGTTTGCCGTAGTGACTGCCACCTCACCACACTCTCCAAGCAAGTGAATACCAACCACAGCCCTACTCACACCACACTGCACCACACCACAGCTCTGCTTTAGCTCTAGGGTGGCCAGAACCAGGCTAAATACTTGACTTAGGGACAGAGACTGCCTGGGTGCCCGGAGGATAGCTCAGATGGGATGTTGGTGGCCATTGTGGGTGATTACTCAAGTGGTGCCCCAGAAGCAGCCTAGACTTCTGAAGGCAGCTGGAATTCCCATGACCTTTATGTTGTGTGTCTCAGTCTCAGCTGAGGAAACAGTGCAATCCAGCCCACTCCATGCAACAGAGCAGCTCTAGATCTGAGTGGGGGAAGGGCACAACCAGGGAAAAACCCACTACTGGCCATATCTGAGCAGAGCCACCGGTGCCTAAACAAGCAGAGCACTGGACCTCTGTAAGCACTGAGTTCCACATGCTTCGCCCATCCCCACCTTTGGGGCAAAGAGCCTGGTGTGAGGCAAAGGAAAAACACACACTTAAAGAGAACAGAGGCAGCTGGAGTTCGACCTTCAGGACTTGTGCTCCAGCAACATGAGAGCAGACCCCACTACTGAAAAGGGTGGTGATGGCCACTGAGCAGAGAGGAAGTTCTGCTCCAGCCTGCTCCAGCTCTAGCCTGCTCCAGCTCTAGCTCCTCCATCACCAGTCACACCCCCTACCAAGGTGATAGGTGTCAGTACATACTAAGGAAACATGATTGATGTTCATCACATTTAGGCCTCGCATCTGTAGAGGGATGCTTTGATAAAAGAACACCCTTTCAAGACCACAACAGGTAATTGTTTCACCTAAATTAATAGAGGCAGAGAAAGTTAATAAAACTGAAAAGGCAGAGTAACTGTTCTCAATTGAAAAAGCAGGAGATACCTCTGAAAAATAAATAAAACAGAAGTAAATAATTTACCAGATAAAAATCCATAACTTTGGTAGTAAATATGTTGACTAAGGGAGAGAATTGATCTAAATACAGATCATCTTAACTAGGATTTAGGAAGTATATTAAAAAAAAAAAATCAAAACAATCCAGTATATGAAATAAAAGAAAAAGCACCCTAGATCCAATGAGTAGCAGACTAAATGAAAAAGAATGCATACATGATCTGAAAGACAAAATAATGAAATGCATTTATGATCTGGAAGAAAGCATAGCAGATAGAAAGACAAAAAAAAAAAATGAAAGCAACACACAAAATGTCTGGGGTAACATTAAATGTGCCAACATTTGCATTATAGGGGTTGCAGAAGGACAAGAGAGAAAGAAGTATAAAAAACATATTTGAAGAAATTATAGCTGAAACTTCCCAAACCTAAAGAGGGAAATAGATATCCAGGTAGAGAAAGCAAAAAGGGTCCCTAACAAGATGACCCACACAAAGACATATCAAATTAAAATGTCAAAAATTAAATACAAAAAAAGGAATTCTAAAAACAGCAAGAGAAAAATGAAGAGTTATATACAAAGAAATCCCCATTAGAGAACCTATAAAAAAGTAAATTACAGGTCAACAAATTTGCAATACAAAGGCAAAATCCTCAACAGAATATTAGCAAACCACAATATTATGAATAGGATCATGCCCCATGATCAGTCAGTCAGTCGGTTCAGTCGCTCAGTTGTGTCCAACTCTTTGCGACCCCATAGACTGCAGCATGCCATGCCAGACTTCCCTGTCCATCGCCAAATCCCGGAGCTTGCTCAAACTCCTGTCCATCAAGTTAGTGATGCCATCCAACCATCTCACTCCCTATCATCCCCTTCTTCTGCCTTCAGTCTTTCTTAGCATCAGGGTCTTTTCAAATGAGTCAGTTCTTTGCATCAGGTGGCCAAAGTACTGGAGTTTCAGTTTCAGCATCAGTCCTTCCAATGAATATTCAGGACTGATTTCCTTTAGGATGGACTGGTTGAACCTCCTTGCAGTCCAAGGGACTCTCAAGAGTCTTCTCCAACACCAAAGTTCAAAAGCATGAATTCTTCGGCACTCAGCTTTCTTTCTAGTCCAACTCTCACATTCATACACAACTACTGGAAAAACCATAGCTTTGACTGTATGGACCTTGTTGGCAAAGTGATGTCTCTGTTTTTTAATACACTGTCTTGGTT
>SJYX01004647.1:0-48484 GCA_006410675.1 Oreotragus oreotragus
GGTGACAATATACAGCCTTGACGTACTCCTTTTCCTATTTGGAACCAGTCTGTTGTTCCATGTCCAGTTCTAACTGTTGCTTCCTGACCTGCATACAGATTTCTCAAGAGGCAGGTTAGGTGGTCTGGTATTCCCATCTCCTTCAGAATTTTCCACAGTTTATTGTGATCCACACGGTGAAAGGCTTTGGCATAGTCAACAAAGCAGAAATAGATATTTCTGCTTTATCCTTGGCTTCACAAGGAAAAGCTCGACAAAGTGAAAAAATCAATGACCCACCTTATCTTATCTTAGGCCCAGCCATCAGAGAATGGAGGTTGCAGAGCAAACCTCCACCCTCAAATCTGGAGAGACATGCACATCTAGACAGACATGGTCAAAATCTGTTTACCTCTGAGCAGGAAATGCTAGTCATAAACTGGTCGGATCACACATACGGTGATACTGAATTTGTGGAGGTTGAGTATGACCTTCCCAGGTAGCACCAGTGGTAAAGAACCCACCTATCAATGCAAGAGGCATTGAGACATGGATTTGATCCCTGGGTTGGAAAGATCCCCTGGAGAATTAAATGGCAACCAACTCCTGTATTCTTGCCTGGAGAATCCCATGGACAAAGGAGCTTGGTGGGCTACAGTCCATAGGGTCGCAAAGAGTCAGACACAACTGAAGCAACTGAACACGCACACACAAGTGGGTCTAGCATGAGAGTAACTCTGGAGACCACAGTCTTAGAGGGGCCCCCACATGTACCTAGGCTGTACCTCCAGGAACCCCACCAGATTTCCACAGTGAAGATCAAGACAGATCCCTTATGTCTTGGACAGGAAGAGGAGATGAATGATCAGTGTGAAGTACCAGAGTCTCCTTGCTTACAGTGGCCCGTGCATGTGTGTGCTCAGTCGCTTCAGTTGTGTCCAACTCTTTGGAGCCCACCAGGCTCCTCTGTCCATGAGATTCTCCAGGCAAGAATACTGCAGTGGGTTGCCATGCCTTCCTCCAAGGATCTTCCCAACCCAGGGATTGAACCTGTGTCTCCTGCATTGTAGGCATTACCGCTGAGCCACCAGGAAAGCCTATTACAAAGGCCTATCCTCCAGGATAAGCCTTTGCCAGAATCTTATCCCTGATGAGGGAAGGGCATTCCTCCCACACCTCTAGCCTTCCTATCTTACCTAAAGGAAAAAAATAAAACATAGTCAACAGAGGTCAAGACTTAAAGGAAATGCTGCAGCCAGAGAAGGGAGGAAGGAGGGGAGGGGGAAGCTGTGCCACTGGAGACTCCTGTGAAGGCCACAGGCCCACTGGACACTGGACATCTAGAAACTCTAGAATGTGCTCTTGCCTCCCACTGTAGCACCACACCACACCAGGGCTCCAGAATAATAGTGGATTATCGCTGAAAGCTGCAGGACAGACTCTGAGGAGGAGGGGAACCTAGAGAAAAGCATAGAAACGAGGAATTTGAAGCCTCTGGTACTTAAAATCAGAGCAAACATTAAACAAGTCCACTCCCCAGCCAGATAATCATAAATCCTAAACAGAGAAGACCCAGTTATTTTAGTTTCTTTTTTTCTTTTTTTACTCTACAATATTCTATTGGTTTTATTTTAGTTTCTGTTATCTAGTGCAACATATGTGGCTTTCAACAAAAAATTCCAAGGTATGCCAAAAAATAAGAAAAAACATTCAGAAGAAGAAGCAATCATGAGAACCAGAGTCACATATGATATCAGAGTCAGATATGACATTGGAATTATCAAACAGAAAATTTAAAATAACTGATTAATATGTTAAAAGTTTTAATGAGGGAAAAAAAAAACATTCAAGAACAGAAGGGTAATGTAATTAGAGAAGTAGAAACTTTGAGACTCAAAGGAAATACTAGAGATCTAAATCACTGTCATAAAAATGAAGAATGCCTTTTAATGGGCTCATCAGTAGACTCAACATAAAATAAGTGCTTCTCAAGATGTATCAGTAGAAACTGCCCAAACTGAAATGCAAAAAGTACAACAGAAAAACAACAAAACTTCCAAAAACTGTGAGATCATTGCAAAAGGTGTAACACATGTGTAACTGGAATACCAAAAAGGACAGGGCAAAATAAATATTTTAAGTTCTAAATGGCTGAGAACTTTCCACACTTAAAGACAACAAACCACAGATCCAAAAAGCTGAGAAAATACCAAGGTAAATTCAAAACAGCACAGGCATATCATATTCTAACTGCAGAAAATCAAAGTGAAAGTGAAAGTCAGTCATGTCTGCCACTTTGGGACCCTGTGGACTATATAGTACTAGAATGGGTAGCTGGTCACTTCTCCAGGGGATCTTCCCAACCCAGGAATCAAGCCCAGGTCTCCTACATTGCAGGTGGATTCCTTACCAGCTGAGCCACAAGGGAAGCCCCAAAACACTGGAGTAGGTAGTCTATCCCTTCTTCAGGGGATCTTCCTGACCCAGGAATTGAACCGGGATATCTCGCATCACAGGTAGATTCTTTACCAGCTGAGCTATCAGGGAAGCCTGCAGAAAATCAAAGACCAACGGAAAATCTTGAATGAAGACAGAGGAAAAGAGTAAAGATAAAGGAGCGCTGGTTTGACAGCTTTTGACTGACAAAATTATCAGTCATCTCAAGGCCAGAGGTGGTGATATTTGATCATACCTGAGTTCTTAACCTGATGTCTGAATTTGGATAGGAAAAAAAGTTGAATCTTCATATTTAGTTTTCTCTACTGAAACGTAGCATTTTTTCATTATGAAAATAGGAGCAAACCAGAGTAGCAGTTAAGCATAACTTGTGATTGTCACCAATTTAAAAATGCAGATAGGTTATATCACATACAATGCTGCGCAGATCTTGAAATACTCTTTGAAAACTACTGTAGTGATTAGACCCTTCCCAAGATCTTATTTAATGTGTTAAAGAAAGGCACATATTTTTCACAGGTTAAAAAAAATACTTGAATAAATGTATTTCAACAAATGGGTTTCTTTTTGTATTCCTATGTGTTTTATGCTTTTATCAACATCTGAGTAGGGATCTTTGGCACAAAAAGGTTAGGAACCCTCGGTATAAAAAATTTGGAACCCTCTTGTCACAGAACATGATTTGGATGCGCTTAAGACTGCATGGCATGGGATGGGTTCACCTGATGTTCACACATGAGAGGGAGACTGGGAAACAACCAACCATCGATTGAGAACTTAGGTTTCAGCCTGAGCTTTTCACATCTATCACCTCACGTAAACCTCAGAATGTTATCCTCATTTTACCAAAAGAAGAGCTGAGACAGTATAAGTAATTTGTCCAAGGTCACAGAGCCAGAAAAAAGTAACACTGGGATACATATCCAGGTCTTTCTGATTCTAAAGCTTGTGCCTGTGCAATGCTGTCTCCCATATGGATTGCACAGACTGTTGGCAGTCAGGCCAGGGCCCAGACCAGAACATCCTCCCCGACAGCCAGAGCCTCTGGCCTCCTGGGCAGCATTGTCCCTTGTGCTCACACGGTTGCCTTGATGCCAGTGTTGTTATCAAAGAGGCCAGTGCAGGCAGACTCATTACTGTGATCTAAAAGAAAGCTAAACAATTTAAGAAAATGTGGTTATAAAACTGCAATGGTCATCCCTTCTTGGCACATGTAGACATTGCAGCTTTGTCATTACTTAGCTTTCTCGGTACATTTCCTTTCCTTTCTGGCTAGATTATACTTTAATCCAGTTGTTTTCATGTTCAGTAAATCCAAACCATGTTTAACCGGTTTATTCATGTGAAGAGTCTCTGAGGTGAAGAAAGTTTTGTCTTTTCAACCACACTGGGGATTTGCTGTCTTCTTTCTGCAAAGGGATTTTCCTGGACCTGTAATCTGAACACTTTGACCTGCTGGGTTTTTTTTTCCCCCACTATGAGCAAATTTGTGAGGCTTGACCCTTTGTGTGCTGGAGAGCAGAGACAATGGCCTTCTGTGAATATCTTCTCCTGAGGATAGTAGTGACTGAAGTTAGGAATGTTATTCATTTGCTATCACTTCTTCAGAGCCTTGCTGCTTCTGCCCATAGCAGCCACCCCATGTGCCTTGGCTGTACCCTTCAGAATGGACTCACATTCTGTTGGCAGCATTCTAGAGAAGTTTGTTCATGAATATTTTGGAAGTTGACAGTCTGACTTAAACTGAAGTAAACCGGTCTCTCAGACAACAGTCTGTGTTGGTGAAATGACAGGCCCTCATACGCAGTGTCTGGCAGGAGGCTAAATTGGCACACCCTTCACGGAAGGCAACTTGGCAATAAGTATCAAAACTATATGCCCAGGAATTTCACTTCCAGGAATTTATCTCACAGACATACTTTCTGTTTTGAGAAATGATATTTATACAATATAGATATTTTCTCTGTTTATTAATATCAAAACAAGCAACATTGGTTGCCTGGTTGGGTGGAATGGGTGGATGCCCCAAGGATGAGGAGGTGAGAGGAAAAAGCTTTTTTATTTTGGAATAATTTCAGATCTACAGAAAAGCCGCAAAGTTAATACAAAGAGTTCCTATGGACCCCATCACTCAGTTTCCCCTTATCTTATATGACTGAACTATTTTGTCAAAATTAAGAAGCCAGCCTTGGTACATTACTATTAACTAAACTCCAAACTGACTTTCACCAGCTTCTCTACTAATATTGCTTTCTGTCCCAGGATCCCACCCAGAACACCCAGTACATTTATTAGTCATGCCTCTCTAATCTCTTCTGCTCTATGACATGTATACATACCCTTTAGAACTTTTTGGATCTGTATCACATGACTATTAACTATTCAAGAATAAGTAAAATTTTTAAATGAACTAGACTTATAAACTCATATGACATTAGAACTGTAAGGAATCTTAGAAGCAATTCCATCCAAGCCTCTCATTTCTCAGATGCAGGAAGGGACTTGGCCAAGGCCTCCCCTAACCGTAGACACAGACTCCGACCCCAGGCTAAAAACCAAGAGGTGAGCGGAGGACTAGTAGAAAGGGGATAAGCCTTAAAGTCACTCAGACTTGGCTTCAAATCCCAGCTCTGTATCCTTGGGCCAGCGCTCTCTTTTGTCTGGATTCTTTTGTTCAACATAACGTTTTAAAATTCAGTCATGTTGTGCATGTGTCAGTAATTTGCTTAAAAGACCAAACAAAGGAAAAAACAGTTCTTTAAGGGAGCAGTCATAATTTCTACGAATTTGTTGAGAAAATGTGTTGGGACTTCCCTGGTGGTAAGAATCCACCTTCCAATGGGATGCGGGTTCAATCCCTGATCAGGGAGCTAAGATCCCACATGTTTTGGGCCAAACCAGATGCCGCAACTAAGACTCAATGCAGCCAAATAAATTTTTTTTTTTTTTTTAAAGAAAATGTGTTTTCCATCCTTGATCTCTGTTTTGCTGGGGGTTTTTTGTTTTGACCACACTATGCAGCTTACAGGATGTCAGTTCCCTAATCAGGTTCTGAATCTGGGCCATGGCAGTGGCAGCCCAGGATCCTAACCACTAGGCAACCAGCAAACTAGAGCTCTAGTTCTTATGCAGAAATATGACACCACTGGCCAGACTTTCTTCCCTTCCTAGGAGCATGCAAGCACACTGAGTCTTGGGGTCCCAGTACTGCCGAGGGGGCACCACTTGGAAGGAGCCCTGGGAGATGAGTGCGAAGACATGTAAGCTCCTGATAAACACACTAACTCAGTAGACACATTCCATATTAAGAAGCAGGGGACTGCTCTTTTATGTGGACTGCAGAACTCACTTGTAGAAGCTGGGGAGCTTCTGGGTTCAGAGCAGCCGTGTGATCTGATTATCTTAGGCAGATACAGCACCTGCCTAAGCCTATGGTGCTGGGACCACCTGCATTAGGACTGTCAGAATGCAGATGCCCAGGCCCCACCTCACACTTGCTGAATCCCAATCTCAAGAAGTGGGAACCAGGAAACTACATTTTAACGTTTTCCATGGGTAATGTTAAACATTTCAACAATATTTCCATGTTGTTCCATATAATATAAACTTATTTTATTAAACATTTGGGTTAATAATTATCCAAAACAGTGAAAGAGGAAAACTATGGCATACACCAAGTATCAGAATTATTATGCAAGCACCAAAAGGAATTCTGAAGTTTCACAGATACTATAAAAATGGAATTGATAGAATGTTAAGAGTAGTGTCAGAATGGAAAATATGTTCACTGATTATGATAAAATATATGGGTGTACATGTAAGAACTAGAAAAAAGGTAAAAATAAAAATAGTGTAAGGGAGGTGGAATTATAGATAATTTTCCCCTCCAAATTTATTGTATTACTATCAAATGAAAGTCACTCTTAATGTTATGTTTTATTTATTTCAAAAATTACTACTCCTTCACCTCTGGCCTACCTACGTGTATGTATGAGATTCCACTAGGCACTGTGTGTAGCAGAAACTGAATCAGACCCCTAATCCTCCCAAGAGGGAAAAGAGTCTCAGGGCCACCCTGATCACCAGCTCCCAGTATGCAGGAGGAAGCCTAGAGGCAATCTGGGCAGGGTGATGGGGCACAGAGTATGATTGCTCCATGCTCAGCTCTCTGAGGCTTCCCAGGTGGCACAGTGGTAAAGAAGCCATTTTTACCCGGAGGCCCGGGTAAGCAGGAGATCTGGGTTCAATCCCTGGATCCGGAAGATCCCCTGGAGGAGGGCATGGCAACCTACTCTAGTATTCTTGCCTGGAGAATCCCATGGACAGAGGAGTTTGGTGGGCTACAGTCCATAGAGTTGCAAAGAGTCGGATGCGACTGAGTGGTCAAGCACACACAAAAGGTATCTCCAAGCAAGGGTTTTACAGAGGAATGTGTCAGTCCCTCGGGCTTGACAGCCTTAACCTCACTTCTGAACTACAGATAATCCTGACCAACTGCTCCTCCCTGACAAGACTCAAGTTGCCCAGTGTACAAAGGACCCACTGATCTTTCCTATTCCTCTCTTCAGAACCTGAGGAGAGCTTCCTTTCAACTGCAGAGAGCTTGGGGGAGGCAACGGGTAGCCTGAAGCACTGCTAGCAAAGAACTGGTTTCCTCCCTTTGATATTCAGGCCAGATGACGCTGGGAGCTTACTCACCCCTGGGGAGCTGGTCACAAAGAGCTGTAGGAGTCAGTTCAAGGAGGCATAGCCATTCCCTGCACACCAGCTCTCCCCTCCTCCAGCCTGCTCACCGCCCCTGGATGCCTTGCTCCGAATCACAGACTGCTGCCAATTACAAAAGCACTCTTAACTCTGTTTCACAGCCCCTTGATTGATAGCACTGGTGAGTGAAATTATAAGCCTTAATGATCACGTTAATTTCTGGGGAAAGGGAAGCGGTCAGAAGAGGTTCTCAATCATAAGCACCACAATCAGCTGGGTGAGTTCAATGACAGGCCAGAGCAGGGATAAAGGGGAAAGAATTAACTTTTTTAAAGGTCACCAGTGTGTAGAGGGAGCATAACCAGACATGAGGAACAAGGGACACAGATGATCTGGGAGCCTGAACGTGAGTCCAGCCTCAGGTCTCCCAACCAAAGACCACATCAGGGGTTCTCATCCTTAGCTGCACACTGCAATCATTGGGGAGTTTTCAAATACTTGGACCCTGCCTCAGAGATTCTGGTGTACTTGCTCTGGTGTGGATGCAGCCTAGGCCCTGAGCATTTCAAAAGCTACCAAAGTGATTCTATGTGCAGCCAAGATTGAAACTACTTGTCGAAACGAAAGGATTTGATGAGCATGTGGTCAAGGTTGAACACCTTTGGAAATCCAATCAATCTCATTAGTTGGTGCCCCCAAAGAGGAAGGGAAATTAGGTATCATTAAGCCTGTGCTCCTTTGCACAGATGAAAACTCTGATATGCAGAGAGGTTAACTGACTTGCCTGAGATGACATTGGTCATAACTAGAAGCCAAGTCTTCTCACCTTGGCCAGCACTGCTTCCTCCAGGCTCATGGCCAGGTCAGTGCAAAGATGCCCTGGATAATACTTGTAGGACAAGAGCTGGAAGCTGTTCTCCAGCCTTCACAGTGGAGGACCCCAGGCCTCCACTGCCACTTGCTCAGCGTCCTGGGACATAGCCATTGAAGGACTTTAGAGATACTAGGGCCACAAACAAAGCCTGACTCCTTGAGGATAAAACCTATGACTATGGCTTCTTCAATACTTGACCCTACTCACAGTTTCCCAGCAGAACATTGCAACACTTTGGTACGTCAGAAAGATGCCCAGGCTATGTGGCAACATCCTGGTTTCTCCATCAGAGAGAATGCCCTTTGCGCATTGCTGACAAGCCCAGCTCAGCAGTGGTAGAAAACTCTGACCACCCTCCCTAATGGTTTATATGCAAGTCAGAATTATTCAGAGGAAAAAAAAAACAACAACACTTCATGTTCCAAAATGAGCTTCAAAAATCTAAAATCGTGATTTAAAAAACAGACATTAAAAAAAAATTAAGCTATGTGTCATAAAGGTACTGGAACTACTCAAAGAGAGTTATTATTATTCTTCAGTTTCCATAAATGATTTTTTTTTCTTTTCTTTNAAAAAAAAAACAACACTTCATGTTCCAAAATGAGCTTCAAAAATCTAAAATCGTGATTTAAAAAACAGACATTAAAAAAAAATTAAGCTATGTGTCATAAAGGTACTGGAACTACTCAAAGAGAGTTATTATTATTCTTCAGTTTCCATAAATGATTTTTTTTTCTTTTCTTTTTTTTTTTTTTTGGCACAATCTCAGTTCCCTGACCAAGGATTGAACCTAGGCCACTGTAGTGAAAACGCAGAATCCTAACCACTAGACCATCAGGGATCTCCCTCCATAAGCGATTATAAAAAATGTTATTTTAAAATGAATGATTTGAAAGTCTTAGAGCAGCTTCTTAGCAGCAGATAGTGTCTGCCGAGTTCTTTCTATATTTTCATTTATCCAGTGTCTCTCAGCCTTCATCATGATATGGGTACTGTCAAAAGTTCATATAAGTGGCCTGGACTGCAAAATTTAGGGAACCAAGCTCTAACCATGGGTGCAAAGTGAAACCTACTTCATCAGTCCAGTAGCAGAGGCATATTCATAATTGAAACATATGTATTCTCTGTATTTTTCTAACAGCTTCTGAAGTGTTCATCAAGCCTGTCTGATTAAGCACTTTTAAATTCTGAGCAATGCAATGGGCTCTCTCACACCCTCTTGGCAGGAGTGCAAATTGATGCAACCCTTTTGGAGAGCCATTTGGTTGTATGTGTCAAAATTAAAAATGCATACAATCTTTTTGACCCAGAAATACCACTTCTAAGAATTTATCCTACAGAAAATCTCCACAAGTTCACAGGAGTGTACATAGAAGGATGGCACTTTGTAGTTTAATTTATGACAGTAAAAAAACTCCAAGCAACCCAAGTCTACCAATAAGGAATTTGTTGGGTAAACTATAGTGCATACAATGAAGTACTAGGCAGATGGTAACACGAATGAGATAGAGCTGTATGTACCAATGGGAGAGGGAACCACACATACACAAGTAACTTGCAGAAAAGTAGACAGTTTCCTTTTTTTTCCTGCTCTCTACCTTGTTTGTTTTTCCCCCAGTTATATTTAGAAATAATTGACATACATCACTCTATAAGTTTAAGTTGCATAGCACGACAGTTTGATTTACATGTACTATGAAATGATTACCACAATAGGTTCATATAACATCTATCATCTCATAAATAAAAAGGAAAAAGCAATTTTTTAATTTATAAATATTATGAGATGAAGAGTTAGTACCTCCACCACTCCTCCCTCTTTTCCCCCAAATTTTATACTTTTAATTAGACCAATAATTAGCATTTGCATCATTATAACAATGTGAATATTGTTCCCTGTACAACCTATTAGAATACTGTGATTTTATGTCCTTTCTTTTTATAAAACTGAGATATAATTGAGATATAAACAACACTATGTTAGATACAGGTGCACAGCACAGTGATTTGGTATTTCTTTACATTACAAAACAATCTCCACAGAAGCTTTCTATTTTTGTATACATGATTAAAGACAGCAACCCCCGTGCTGGTCTCTAGCCAGTGGGTTCAGTTCTTGTACTCCTAACCTTCAGTCTTGTACTGAAACCTTGAACCCTAAGTGGTAAACTGGGAATCTCAATTCAGTTTATAAACATCCTCTGTTCTCTTCCTTTCCCAGAGTCAAAGAACAACTAAAAGTAATTGAAACACAAATGTGAGACTCCATATCTAATTGTCATTGTATGCAAATACTGCTTTAAGATGACCCTCCTAGATTTAGAAAAAAAAGTTGTCAAAGGAGAAGCATTGAAGACTATTCCTTGACTGCTGTCATCACTTGACTGGGTTCATCTTCTCTTGCTTGTATATTCAAATTGCATATATTGAAATTGCATTATCTGGAATTTGTATATTCCAAGACAACAGTGGCAACTCCCCCACAATACCAGCCCTAGAGAATGTTTGCCTTAAAATCCAAGCAAGCAGTGAGGTTCTTAAAGTATCCAGGCTGCATACAGCAAAGATTCCAAAAATCCCAAAAGACATTGCTACTGGATTTTTAATTCTGGGCTTTGTCAAATATTGAAAGCAAGGGTTTTGTTCTGTTTTTAAACTATAGTTGATTTATGACAGCCAGGTTTGATTCTTCTTTGTAATGGCAGAGATGCCCCCAAACAAAGGCAATTCCATTGGGAAATCAGTATTTTGTGGCATGTCACAGGAAACTTACTCCTTTTTTAACTTTGCTGAGAATATTTCAAATAGATTAGAACAGATTAGGACTGTAATAGCTTTTATTACAGGTCAGTGATTCCCTCCTCTTCCATGAGAAGCACACACTCCTGGCCCTCATGAGGTTGGGTTTGGCCATGTGTTTGTGTTTGTGTTTGCCTTTGACCTGTGGAAAGTGAATACATGTGATGGGAGCAGCGGCTTTAAATGTGTTTGCATGGTTTGGCTCAGCCCCTTGCACTTTCACACTCTGCCACACAAATAAGTTGCTCTAGAGAAGGAAGATGCTAGTCCAGAATGAAGAAACACTGGAACCCATTTGCACCCAAACTGTAGCCAGGTGCCCAGCCCAGCTGTCCCATGAACAAGAAATACAGGTTTGTTGCTGGAAGTAATTCAGCATTATTGAAGGAAAAAGTGACTAATACATGGATAAATATGTATTAGTCTTGAATCCATAAACTTGAATCCATTGCTATTCTTTACCAAATCTTGTCATTGATCTTATATTTGTTCCCAACTCTCTTTTGTCTTACGAAATAGACCATTTCAGAAACATTTGAGGGAGGGTTGTCTTGGTACCCTTCACCAATCCCACCCATTCCCAAAGGACACCACTATCATACAGTTAGTGTTACCATACTCATATTTGTTTTTAACATATGCTATACGTTTGTATATCTAGAAACATGGTGGAGTATTGTTCCGTAAGGTTGCAAAATTTTATATAAAAACCAACCTGTATGTATCCTCTGGGATTCACATACCACCACTCCCAACATCATATTCCAGATTTACCCATGTTATACATCAGCTCTAGTCCATTTACTTTAACTACTATAACACCATCTATATTTACTGCAATGTGTCTATTCTCTACAATGTTGAAAAGAACATTCTTGTACACATTTTTTAGTATCTTGCTTTCCTTTAAGAGGAACTTCTCTTTCTCAGTGGAATCAGTGGACTAGGAGTGGATGCCTGACTGAACTTCCACACATGCTATCTACCAGGTCAGTTTAATCAAGAGATGCAAGTATCTCTGCTCCAGACTCTTGCTGGAGATGCTGCCCAGGAGGAGCCTACAGTGCCCATGGTCTTCAGCACCTCTGATTTCCATCACTGGCTTTTGGCTGTGGGACCAGTTCCCTGAGATTTGCTGAGAACATCTCAACTCACTTTCTACTGCTCCTTGCACGTCTTACTCGCCAATATGGTTCTTCACACTTTATCTTTTTTATCATTAAATAATTCTTAAGTTCCTGGTCAGGACTGAAATGTTGGCAAGAGAGTTAGAAACAGAGGAGTAAGTGAATGAAGACTCTGTTAATCGGCCTCTTTCTTCCTCACACAGCAATTTTTCTAACGGATGCAATTACACTCGAAAGCGGCAGAAAATGGAATCTTATGTTTTATTTCTTTATTCATCATTTTACAAATGGGATTCACTGTAACAAGGAAATTGCCTTTGTGGTTCAGTTCTTCAGGCTGCGGTGCTCTGAGCTTCAGTTTTTATACCAGCTGCCACTGCTACCTTGCTAGTGGATGAGGACCAGCCAGGGATGGAGGCTAAGAAACCAGGCAGAGTTCATTTAAATTCAATATATTTTTTATTCTTTGTAAATACAATGAGTACAACCTTTTAACTTCACAAATCAGTTAATTCCACTTTGTACAAGGAAAGTTTTACTCATCCTATAATAGTCCAAGTGCTGAATATTTTCCCTCAGTGCTAGTACCTAATAAATCAAAATGTGAAAAGTACAGCAGCTATTTTAAAATGTTTGTTTCTATACTTCCATAAGTAGAGATTCATACCAAAGGAGCAGCTTACAGTGTAGGACGAACTGTGTGTGTGTGCATGTGAAGGCATTCAAAGCTTTACTAGAAACCAGTTTTCTGAAAGACATTGAAGAGTCTCAGGCTGTTAGCAATGGGTAAAGAAGCCTTTTAGCATTCATTTCCTTGAAATTCCTTCTGGTCTCATGTCTCTGTTCATTTACTATCTGGTGTAACTCACTGAAACATGAGTTTGGACCCCCATTGCCTTTGGTTTCAGCACTATGTTAATGGGACAGTGGTCTGCCTCACTCCATCATTCATCTCCACTTTATTTGGTTTTGCTGTTTTTATTCATCCTCCCTCGACTTGGGTTCTTTTAGTAAAGCTCTTCTAATTTGAGATGTTATCCAACCTGAAGTCGTGGTGAGAATCTCATTTTTGTCTACCAATTCCTTTGACAAGGTTGCCTGGCCTATGGTACTGAGAAGGAGGAGGAGGAGGGAGGGGGGGAAGGGGAGAAGGAAGGGGAGAGAGAAGGGGAGGAGGAGGAGAAGGAAGCAAGAAAGAAAGGAAAAAGAAAGAGAAAAAGCAAATCTCACAGCATAAGCTGCTGCTGCTGCTGCTGCTAAGTCACTTCAGTCGTGTCCGATTCTGTGTGACCCCATAGACGGCATCCCACCAGGCTCCCCCATCCCTGGGATTCTCCAGGCAAGAATACTGGAGTGGGTTGCCATTTCCTTCTCCAATGCATGAAAGGGAAAAGTGAAAGTGAAGTCGTTCAGTCTGTCCGACTGTTAGCGACCCCATGGACTGCAGCCCACCAGGCTACTCTGTCCACTGGATTTTCCAGGCAAGAGTACTGGGGTGGGGTGCCATTGCCTTCCCCGGCATAAGCTACCCTTCACATATTAATTCAGTTCTGAAGGCCACTTTATGATGCAGTACAATAGAAGGGAAACTTTTGATAAAACTTTTGATTTAAAACCTAACCATTATTTTTATAAAATAAATTCTTCAACATAAAATAGTTCTGAAGGCTGCTGTATGATGTTATACACAGAGCTATATTTGGTTACCCAACTTTATATGCTAAAAGGGAAAAGAAAGTTCTACTTATGTTTCAGCTATTGGTAGTTCAGCCTGATCTTCCAGGTAAGAGGCAGAATGGCACGGCCTGTGGCAACCCCAAATTCGGCCCCCTCCCAGGGCATGGCAGCAGTGAGTCCTCTCTGCTCAGACAGTCCTTTTACACCCCTTTCCTTCCAGGCTGCCCTACCCTGGGTGAGGCAGCAGGTCAGAGCTACTGGAATCGTTTCGTGTCAATTGACATTTCTTTTCTGAAGGCTACACATTCCCAGGTTTATGCTTCCTGAAGGGTTTGTTAGTTGAGGTTTGTTCTCCGTGGGTAGAAGTTCATCAGATACTGTCTCATCCTGAAAAGTGGGGACTTGGAGAGCTTAGATATCACTGGATTTGTACATATCTGACAGCAGTCTTGTAATTGGCACATTGCCGATGGTTTTTTTGAAAAACACTTCCTCTATGGTTGATGGGCTAATAGAACGTAAAGCTGGCAAAAGTAACAGGAGTTTTCCAAAGCGACAAGGTTGAGTGGGGTATCTGGAATAGGAGAAGCCATGAAAGCAAGGTAAGATCCATCACGAACAGGCTTAATGTCGGTCCTTGAACACACATCATCTTCAGCATAACTTCCTGACTCAGCCTCTTTAATAACATACTACAGGGTCCTATCCAGGCAGTACTGTCCCTATTCGGCAGGTGGAATAACAGGCACAGAGAACATAATGACACTGCCAAAAGCACGTGGTGACAGTCTCGTCATTAGCACAGGGGTTGCATTTTATTTGGAAAAAAAATTTTTTAAGAAATATGGTACTCAATTTAGACCAAATAATAAACTTAAGGTTGCTAGTGTAGACACCAACCACTGGTACTGATGTAAAAACTAGTGACAACATCCACATTTTCTGATTCTCAAGACTCCTTCACCAGGCTATTTCCCTCAAATGAAATGGATTCTTTTTCCGAGCAATTATCCAAATTATTATTCAGCCACTATACTTAGTCACTCTCAGGAATAATTCCATCTTTATTACACTGCAAATTAAAGACTAAGTTCTGTTACATGGCAGTGCCACCCAACTTTCATGTCAATGAAATTGGCATATAATTAAAGACATGAGAAATTGCTGAACAATTTCCTCCCTTGATGTCCAACATATATCTGTACTCAGATGTGCAAGTTCAATCTTCTGCTGCTTGTAGATGCTATAAGCCACCTCCTCACTGCAGCTCTGATGCTTCTTCAGTCTATAGCTTGGAATCAGGTTATCAATACAGAAGGGCTCCGTGCACTGACACAAACCACCCAAAAGACTGACTCAGCCAGGTTCAACTCATGGCCCCAAGTGCTAGAAACTGACAGGTATCATATCCTACACAGGAGTTAGGTGACTGAACATTGAGTTTAAATGCCCAATAACCCGACGGTGCAAACAGAGACCAGGGGAACAACTTTCATGCTTGTCTCTAAGTTTTGAGCACAAGACAGTCCCTCTCTTCAACCTGATACTAGGCTGACAATTCATCCTGGCCCTCTGAGGATCTCATTTGGCTCTTTCACTGTCCAGCCAGACCACATTTAATGATGGGGAATGGACATGGTGGAGCCTCCCCACAGGAGAAAAGAAACAATAACACATAAGTCGCATTTGCTCTCCTTGCTGAAAGCATCTCCTCTGTTTCCTGGAAAGTAGAGGAAGACCCATGTTTCCCTTTCCTTGGCCACTTACTCTCGTCAACAACTCTGTTTCCTTTCCCAGGCAGGCAGAGGAGAGAAGCCCCCTGCAGTGGGTGGGAAGCAGTGGTGGCCTAGATAAGCCCCCATCTTGCCTGCAGCAACCACTCAACGTGCTGACGTTCCCCCCAGTGAGAAAAAAAACACAGGGAAATAATGACAGAAAGGATGGCTTTGGGAGACTTCATAGACAATTAACTCTTGATTTTCCGTGAGTAGATTATCCACTCACCTACTCACTCACTTCTTTTATCCTCTAATTAGGAAGGAGCTGGTTAGTCAGTCAACACAAATTAAGTGTTTATTATATGTGGAGTACTGTACTACCCAGAAACAACAACCATGTGTATGTGTGTGTGTGTGAGACAGAGACAGAGAGAGAAAGAAAGAGGCTCTCTGACTGCTCAAAATTATTTTGTAGAATATCTAGGCCCCTGACTCCATCCATCACCATACATAACTGGAAGTTTTCTTGTTTCAAGTGTAACTGTTCTGTGACTGTCACAGATCCATGTATTTGACTGTCAGCTATATAGTTTATTATATATAACTAAATTGTTCACTATTATATATGGTTATTACACATAGTTATGTATAGTTTGTGTAGAATGCCAATTTCTAGCCCTCTCCTTATGTCCTAGATTATTAGAGAAATCACTTACAGGACTGTAACAATTAGGTCAGTTTGCAGGTTTAACAATTAATGCATAATTAGCTCAGTTTGCAACATTAACTTTTCATTTAGATTTCAGATTCTTCTAGACAGGAAAGTGCTAGAGGAGAATGTTTACTGACTTGAAGGAGCTAAGAAGTAAGGTATAGTTTTGTCACATATATGACTCTAGACATCAATATTAAATTATAGCATAACTGATATCATGAAATACAAAGCTCATGTCAAAGTAGATACGTTCCTTCCCTTAATAATTTCTTTGTTTTGAGGGTAAGGGAGAAGTAGTATACTTATCATTTTTCCAAAATAGACTTCTGTTAATTTGTGGTTTATTGCTCTCGTGCGTGCTAAGTCACTTCAGTCATGTCTGACTCTGTGCAACTCTATAGACTGACTATAGCCCCCCAGGCTCCTCTGTAATGGGATTCTCTAGGCAAGCATACTGGAGCAGATTGCCATGCCCTCCACGAGGGTCCCTCTTCCCGACCAAGGGATAGAACCTACTTCTGTTACATCTCCTGAATTGGCAGGCAGGTTCTTTACCACTAGTACCACCTGGGAAGCCCTTAACTCTCTCAGGTCATCCTAAAAGCAGCTCTCGAAATGTCAGGTTTCCTCAGACTCTCCTTACTCCCTCTCTGGCACCTCCCCTGGCACCTCTACCAGCCCTTTCTCTGGCTCCTGTTGGTCACCTTTTTCCCTGCTGGAATCCAAGGACCAGCTCACCTGTCTTCTCCACCCACCAGACTTTCCAGATTTTTTTCCTACTCCATCCAACTAGAATTCATCTCTCTCACTCCCTACTTTGCTTTTTCTCTTCCCTGGTCTGATGAACACTTCTGCCTACTTCCTGCAATGATAATGGACAGTCCTTTCTTGTGTCCCACAGTTTTCACGAGCCACCCTACAAAAAGTGAGGACTCAGCAAGGGCTGAATCAATACCTAGTGTCATATTCTTCTGGTGTGATGTTCTTTATACCTTAAAGACTGTATGTCAGAGGTCAGTTATGTTATATGTTAGTTTTTAATGGGGGAAAAAGTGCCCAAATTATGCACTGCTCCATTTTATAATTCTGAACAAGTCTTAAGTGCTTACTATATAGATTCTAAAATTTAATGTGGATTTTAAAATTAAAAGCCATGGGACTTTAGTGTGGAAAAACATATACATGCACTATCACACATCACAGTTTCAGTGATATTCCATGGACAGGGAACAGTGGTGGTGTTTTTAAACTCACATTTTACAAATTTATTTGTTTATATACTCCCTCTACTTTCAGGGAAAATCACAACATGCTGGGTTGTAGGGTACATGGTAAGCACTCAATAGATACTGGTTGCTGTCAGCTACTAAAGATCTGCTGTGAACCATAAAGCTTTCAGGAATAGGAGCTCTGAATGTGACCTTCAATGACTCTGGGACAGGGAACAGTTTTACTTATTAGTATTCAAAAGAGGATTTATAAAGAAATAAGGTGATCTTTGCAGAAGTGGTATCATCCCAAATGAATACAGGTGACTCAGGGTTTCTCTGACCCCCTTTAATAACGAAAGTATTAATGCCCTCTACCCATTTGATATAGTTACTCCCAGCAGAGTGTCTGTGGGTGATGCTGAGATGATAGAGACAGGTTCCCATGGGCTTCCCTTCAAGATCAATCTAGAGAATAAAAAAGAATAGCAACTGTATTCTAAACCTCAGATCTACTGCAGTCCTAACTTAGTAAACTAGCAAGGTTCCAGTGGTCTTTTAAAAGCCTTACTTTTTTCATATGAAAATGGAAACAGAAGGTCTACAGACCTTGTGGTGGATTTGCCTGTTTGGTGGGCCAGGAGGAGCACTGCCGGAACCCCAGTGACTGAGAGTTTCTACAGATAGCCTATGGGTGATACGCATTCACCTAGATGTGTTCAGCTATATTGATGGATCAACTTGTTCATCTGGGACAGGAGTAAGGTGTCTGGCAGTGGTTTCACTTTGATAACCCAATTTGATTTGCTTCTCTCCCCTACCCTTAGAAATAGATGAGGACATAGATGCTAACTAAATTAACTAGCTTGGCAACAGGATAATTAGTCGCAGTGTTTGAACTGGCTTTTTACTGCCTGCTCACACATTCACAATGGAAACAATTTTCTTAAGTACACGTTCAAGGCAAACAAGGGTCACCTGGTATGGATGTAGCTGTTGAGAGTTAGCTGAGCCTCGTCTTGAAGAGCTGCAATGGCGGCAGCATTCCGGAAACTTCTCAGTTCAGAACCACTGTGTGTAGGAACTAGAAATGAAGACCAGGAAATTGTGAGAAGCAGCACAGGAATGCAGATGGGGAAAGCACTCTCTGGAAGTGGATAGTCAACAAGAAGAAGAACATGCAGGTCCAGTGGAGTCAGACTAAGAGTATCAGCTCTCTTGAAAACCATCACCTCTCTTTTGGACTTGGAGGTGGATGAGAGTGAGTACATCATGAGAAGCGCTGGACTGGACGAAGCACAAGCTGGAATCAAGATTTCCAGGAGAAATATCAATAACCTCAGATATGCAGATGACACCACCCTTATGGCAGAAAGCAAAGAAGAGCTAAATAAAGAGCTTCCTGATGAAAGTGAAAGAGGAGAGTGAAAAAGCTAGCTTAAAACTCAACATTCAGAAAACTAAGATCATGGCATTTGGTCCCATCACTTCATGGCAAATAGATGGGGAAAGAGTGGAAACAGTGAGAAGGGGGCTCCAAAATTACTGGAGATGGTGACTGCAGCCATGAAATTAAAAGATGCTTACAACTTGGAAGAAAAGTTATGACCAACCTAGACAGCATATTAAAAAGCAGAGACATTACTTTGCCAACAAAGGTCCATTTAGTCAAAGCTATGGTTTTTCCTGTGGTCATGTATGGATGTGAGAGTTGGACTATAAAGAAAGCTGAGTGCCAAAGAAGATGCTTTCAAACTGTGGTGTTAGAGAAGACTCTTGAGAGTCTCATGGACTGCAGGAAGATCCAGCTAGTCCACCCTAAAAGAAATCAGTCCTGAATATTCATTGGAAGGACTGATGCTAAAGCTGAAACTCTAATACTTTGGCCACCTGATGTGAAGAACTGACTCATTTGAAAAGACCCTGATGCTGGGAAAGATTGAAGGTGGGAGGAGAAGGGGACGACAGGGGATGAGATGGTTGGATGGCATNTTGGCAACAGGATAATTAGTCGCAGTGTTTGAACTGGCTTTTTACTGCCTGCTCACACATTCACAATGGAAACAATTTTCTTAAGTACACGTTCAAGGCAAACAAGGGTCACCTGGTATGGATGTAGCTGTTGAGAGTTAGCTGAGCCTCGTCTTGAAGAGCTGCAATGGCGGCAGCATTCCGGAAACTTCTCAGTTCAGAACCACTGTGTGTAGGAACTAGAAATGAAGACCAGGAAATTGTGAGAAGCAGCACAGGAATGCAGATGGGGAAAGCACTCTCTGGAAGTGGATAGTCAACAAGAAGAAGAACATGCAGGTCCAGTGGAGTCAGACTAAGAGTATCAGCTCTCTTGAAAACCATCACCTCTCTTTTGGACTTGGAGGTGGATGAGAGTGAGTACATCATGAGAAGCGCTGGACTGGACGAAGCACAAGCTGGAATCAAGATTTCCAGGAGAAATATCAATAACCTCAGATATGCAGATGACACCACCCTTATGGCAGAAAGCAAAGAAGAGCTAAATAAAGAGCTTCCTGATGAAAGTGAAAGAGGAGAGTGAAAAAGCTAGCTTAAAACTCAACATTCAGAAAACTAAGATCATGGCATTTGGTCCCATCACTTCATGGCAAATAGATGGGGAAAGAGTGGAAACAGTGAGAAGGGGGCTCCAAAATTACTGGAGATGGTGACTGCAGCCATGAAATTAAAAGATGCTTACAACTTGGAAGAAAAGTTATGACCAACCTAGACAGCATATTAAAAAGCAGAGACATTACTTTGCCAACAAAGGTCCATTTAGTCAAAGCTATGGTTTTTCCTGTGGTCATGTATGGATGTGAGAGTTGGACTATAAAGAAAGCTGAGTGCCAAAGAAGATGCTTTCAAACTGTGGTGTTAGAGAAGACTCTTGAGAGTCTCATGGACTGCAGGAAGATCCAGCTAGTCCACCCTAAAAGAAATCAGTCCTGAATATTCATTGGAAGGACTGATGCTAAAGCTGAAACTCTAATACTTTGGCCACCTGATGTGAAGAACTGACTCATTTGAAAAGACCCTGATGCTGGGAAAGATTGAAGGTGGGAGGAGAAGGGGACGACAGGGGATGAGATGGTTGGATGGCATCACCAACTCAATGGACATGAGTTTGAGTGAGCTCTGGGAGTTGGTGATGGACAGGGAGACCTGGCGTGCTGCAGTCCATGGGGTGGCAAGGGGTCGGACACAACTGAGCGACTGAACTGAACTGAGTGAGATGGCAAAACTGGAAGAAGAGACAGCAGTCTGTATCTGCTTACCAGCTTTGAAAGTGACGATGCATTTTAGACAGGCAAATTCGGTAGCATCTAACCGGAGTTGTCTAAACCGAGCCACAACCTCTTGTAAAGCCTGTATTTCAGATATGATCTTGTTCAGCTTCTGGGAATCTGTGTTGTCACCATTCATGCCTAGAATAAAAATATGCAATAAATGCTCTAACATGAAGGCATTTTCATGATTTAATATTGATTTTTGACAAAATCCTGCATATCAATATCTATTCAATTGTCATTCTAAGATATCTGATTCTATGTAAACTGGCTATATTGTATGAAAGTTAATATAAAATCTTCTCTTGGATAATAACAAACACAGTAATTTGCATTTAAATAACAATGCAAGCAGTCATGAATACAACAAAACAACATTATTTGCATTTAAATATAGATTTATAAATGACAGGTATACTCTATTGTTCAGCAGGAATTTGTTATTCTTTACATGTTGTTCTTTTTTCAGTAATGTATTTTTATGGTAATTTCTACAACAAAGTCATTAAATTGTGCAATTCTTACCAGATACAGCCAGTAGAGTGTTAGCATCAACCGGAATGGCCCATTGTGCTATTCCTAGAACAAACAGTTCTCTCCAAGCATCTTCCAAAAGCATCAGCTGTCATACAATAGATGTATAATATAATATAGTGTGTAATTTATAAATTTATAAACAATTGCAATATGTAAATTTCTATCATTTTAAAAAGTGTTTTAAATGCCTGTCCTGGTAGTTTTTCCTCTGAATAGTTTAGCTTTCCCTTATTTTCTCATATTTTCCTTTTTAAAAGGTGTCTATACTTGCACATGCACTCGAGGGTCAGTCACTCCAATTTCCCCAATTTTTCTTCCCTTGGAAAAGGGTTTACCCTTCTTGTCCCTGCATCCATTTGTTCCTGACTACCTAGAAACTTCATGGGTGACCCAGGCCCTATGAAATGCCAACAAAAGGTCAGCAGGCAGATTCCCCTCATAGAAAATGTTGATATTATCAGGGTTGAGGATTCCAGACTAAGCATACTGATGTGGGCCCTAATCTCCCTGGAGGGTTGAGGGGGCTGGGCTGGGAGAGCGATCACTAATTCCCAAGAGGCATGCAGGGAAATCAGGGTGTAATTATGTTAATTGGGGTTTTGCTGAGTTTACCTCGTCTCATTGCCTGATTTTTCTGAGACTCATAAGTGGACAGCATCAAGGTGCTTGTCATTTTCATTCTATTGAAATGTGCTACTGAATATTTAAAATGAAAATCTGGCTCCTTTTCCAAATTAATATACTGGATTCCACTTCACTGCAGTTTGCTTGTTGAAGGGTTTCCACTGAAGGGCTAAGTGGCAGATAGTAAGTAAATTTTGTTTGGATTAAGGAGTCTACAAATACTTGTTTTCAGAAAAAATAGCCAACTTACAGACAGACAGACAGACAGATACACACACACAGAGCAAATGGTCCGAGTCTACAAGTAAATCTGGTCAAAGATAAAAACTAGCCATCTTGAAAAATCTGTTTTTGAAAAATCTCTCCAAAACCAGTAATCCTCGATGATTTATGTGAGAGGATTTCTTTCTGAGTGCTAAGGGCTGAATTGTGAAGGCCTGTAACCAAAATCACAATTAGACCAAAGGGTTTAATTTTCAAAATGCTTTATTTTCAGCTTTATTGCATTAAGTACAGAAAATAATACTTTCAAAATGCAAGGTAAACAATGTCTAATTCTAACCATGTCTGAAAGTCCAGGCCACAAAAGAAAGAATATCCCATGCTAGAAGATTAAATGTTTTGAGCACATTGCCAGGTCTCTCTGTAGGAAACATACTTCATATTAAGGGGCACAATTATGCTTTAATTAGGTATAAAATGAATTAAAGAAACAAATCCTTTGCTTTTGGAACTACTTATTAGCCTTTTGGGAAATTTGTCATTAATTTCCATGAATGTACTGGTAACAGCCAATTTTTGTGAATGCTTCATTTTCTTTTTTTCCCTTAAGGATAGAAAAATTATGGCAGAGGCCATTTATGATATTCCTAACAATAAAACTTCTGAGTTTTGGTATGACACAATTTTAACAGCACATACTTTTTTTCTCCCACTTACTGTCATTTACAATCACAGGATTATGCACCAGGCCTATTTGTTCACAAAATCTCTAAAAATATTTAAAGAATCAAGGGAGCTGTGCAACACACCCTTTAATCCTTCATGCTGATACATCAGTGGCCAAAACTGTGAGCATCACAATGAAAGATAAAAGCTGCAAATATGAGACTAGTTCTCAAAATCTAACCAGGGAATACTCTCATCACCTTCTATTTCTCTCAGTTCCAGTGTTCTTAAGCAAACATTGCTTTATTAAAAATTTAAAACATCATTCAGATTTATTATTTTTAAAATTTGTGATTAAATTTGATGGTCCAATTAAACTAAAAAAGAAAATGATCTTGTGTATTTGTTTCTTGCAGATCATATCCAACTTTCCTGAAATAACACAATTACACTTCTTAGTAAGGATTCCATAGCTAGATATTTTGAAGCCATAGCAAGAAGCTAAGAAAAATCACTTTCTCACTGCTGTTAAGAATGGATGCCTGGCTCTGGTGATTTATCCAAGTAGCATTTAGCTTAATAAGCAACAACTGTTGCTTCTTTCCCAACCCTCTTCCCCCAAGAGCTCAGTGCCCTCTTGGTCCTACCTGGTCTTGCAAAGATAGCGTGGAGAAAGCTGGCACACTCTTAGCCCACTTGATGCTCATAAATAGAAGCCTGGCAGCTGATTCACACACTGACTCTGTGGCCACTTCATAGAGATACATTGGGGTCCCATTCACTTCATGGGGATACTGGGTGGGGAAGAAAGAGAGAAATCAGGGAGTAAGGAAACAACAGCTCTGCACAAAGAGCCACTGTTAAAGTTTTCTGACTAGACCAAGGGAGTCTGGGAAATAGTCGTTACTGGGAGAGGCTCATTCCACTCTTTAGCGGCCTTTTCCATCAAGAGGGGCATGTGGCTTTTCTATCCTCTGCAGCAAATTTTCCTCGGGCTGAGCCAAGTGCCAGGCCTGTCTCCCAATTTAGATTAGAGCTTCTTGCATTTGAGTAAATAAAAATAGATGTGGGAAAAACGTATAAATTAATAGGCATCCCAAACACAAATATGCATATGAGTATTTTTAGAAAGGATTAGTATATTATGGAAATATTTCAATTAGACATCTTAATCATTCACAGAGCATTCCCATTCATAACTGACAACATATTCATAATACTACTTTCCCAAGCTTATTATACACATCAAGGGTAAGAAAGCAATATTAAATATTGTGCATGCGCCCAGGTGTTTGGCTTCCCTGCAGTGTGGGGCTGCAGCTGGCCCTTGTCTGGGGGAGATCTGGAGGCCTTCTTGGCCTGGAGTGGGGGATCTGTGTAGGTACCAGCTGGAAGTCTGGAAGGTAGTCCCTAGGGGTACCTTTTGAGGTGGTTCTGGCTGTGGCCCTGCTAGGAGAGCCTCAGTCCTTATGTAAATTCATGTGACTCAAGTGGAGTGGGAAATGAAGAAAGGTTCTTCATACTGTCCTAACAGGGTGAGCTCCACATTTCTCTCTTGCATTAAGGACCTTTGTCCAAGAGATTAGATCCCTGCAGTTGGAATTCAAGGTGCTCTTTTGTCAGCTGCAGGCAACTTCTTTCTTCTAAAAACAACTGTTCTTCTGTCCTTCAGGAATACTTTAGGCTGCCCTCTTAGTTCAAACAGGCTTTCACACTAGAGGTATTTTCTAAAGGTGCAGGTTCCTGGGTGGGATCCACCTCAAATTTGCTGTAAGGGGGAATGGGCCTAGAAGTCCACAGTTGTAGTCAGCTCAGAGAGTGACTTTACCACACACTGAAGCTTGAGCATTCCAGCTCAACAGGGGAGAGCGGGAGATCGAGTGCTCCCCGCAGAGCTCGGCCAAGAACTGAGGACCCCGCCAGGTCTCTCTCCCTAAGTGTTGCTGGAGCTATCCCAGCTGAGAAAGAATGGGCGTGCCCCTCTCCGCCCTCCACTCAGAACGGCCTCGGGCCCAGTAAGGCCACTGACCTTGGGCGTGGGCTGAGCCAGGCTCACAAGCGTCTGGCGCTCCGGGGTGGCTGACACGGCGGCCAGCTCCAGGCCGTGGGGATCCAGCTGCGTGACCGCGGTGAAGAACGCCGGCGCCGGCAGTGCGGCGGAGGGGAAGTGCGCGGCCGCTCCGTTCTCTTCCTTGTGTCCACGGAAGTATAGGGCCACCTGCTTGCGGATGGTGGACGTCCGAGGGCCCCGCTCATGCTGCACGGCTGCAGAGACACACAGACCGGCGCGCGCCCGAGATCAGAGACGTGGTCATCACACAGACGCTGCCGCGCTCTCCGGCCAACCGGCGCGTCTAGGCAGGCAAGGGCACCCGGGAGGTGAAGAGAAGCGGGGAGAAGGAACGTGAGGGTGGAGGCGCTCTGAGACCGTCTAACTCATACACTGTTTGCATAAGGAAGCTGAAGCCGAAAAGAGCGGCCCACAGTGTAACACTAATGCCCGAGCCTCAGGCAAGACTACGTGTGTTCTATCTGTTCAGGGTTCCTCCGCGCCCAGGCAGGTTGCAGGGAGACCAGAGATCCTCTGGGCAGGAGTGGCTAGGTCTCGACCTCAATCGAGTGTAGAGGGAGCATTGCAGGAGACTAGCGTTAGATCCCTGGGTCGGGAAGATTCCCTGGAGGAGGAAATGGCAACTCACTTCAGTATTCTTGCCTGGGAGATCCCATGGATAGAGGAGCCTGTCAGGACTACAGTCAACCCATGGCGTCGCAAAGAGTAACAGGATTGACCCACTGAGTGCGCGTGTGCGCGCGCGCGCACACACACAGCGTATGTGCACAGACTTTAGTCAATCAGTCCGACGACCACTCCGCCCACTTCCATTCCCCGCCCTACTTGGAAATACCACTTAGCCTCAGAGGGCCCGGGAGAAAAGAACCCGAGCCCGGGCCCGCCGGGGGATGGGATGAGGGAAAGCCCTCTCAGAATGTGCTGGAGGAAGGCAAGGGAGATGTGACAATTACCACCAACAGTTTAAACAAACAAATTAATTCAGGGCAATCTTCCGCTCCACAAGCTTGACAACTTGTCAATACACAAGTTCAACAGGTTGGACGCTCCCTCCTGCTTCCTGCGCCGCGGAGGAAGTAATTTCCCCAGTGGGAGCTATATGTACCTCAAGGGGGTGCCTCTTTCACGGCAGGCCTCCTTCAAGCCAAAGCCCACTCCGCACCCAGTCCTGAGGCCCCGTTCCTCCCTCCTGGCCGTGATTCCCGCCCCCTTCCCGCTCCCTTCCCGGCCTGGGGCGCCCTGGCCAGGCCACCGCCGGCCACGCCCTTGGATTGCACTCTAAGCCCAAGAAGCATCCTGACGACCTAGTTCTTGCTGAGACTTCTGGGGGCTGGGTGCCCCAGGCACCCACTAGTGTTACCTTGCCGCTACAGCCCCTTTCTTTAGAACTGAGAGAAGCCCAGATCACAACAGCCGTCCTAATTTTGTGATCTTGGTGAGTCTACAAACAAGGGCTAGACGTTCTGCCTGTGCATGTCTCTGCCCTTCCTCCTTCAACCAGTCTCCTAGTCCATAGGATATTCTCTACCAGAGACAGCAAGATCCTGTGGGAGGCTAACAGGCTTAAAACTGGCCACAAAAGGGCCGCCAGGAGAGGTGAGAAGAGGAATCTGGATGGGAGATCGGAATCGTCACAAGTGTGTTCCCAGCAGAGTGGGGGCCTCAGGAACGCTAGCTTCGTGGGGATGGTTGTGAGGTGCAAGGGCCCAATGAAGGGATGGGCCTTACCCTGGGAAGTTCAGTGGGGTGGGGCTGGGACTCAAGCCGGGAGATGACTAAAGCCTGAGGCCAATTCCCAGAATCTGGAAAGAAATGCTCAGGAGATGATTTACATGCATAGGAGTGCCATTATTTTCTGTATACATAATTTACTTACTATTCAACCAATATAAGATGAACTAAGAATAAGTAGATTACCATCTTTGTTCATGTTGACTTCCAAACACTTCTTCAGCCGACACGCCCTGCACTGGTTTCTGTGAGTCTTGTCCACCGGGCAGCCTCCCTGGAACAGAGCGCAGGTGGTCAGCGGCCCCAAGGGCCTTTAGAGTGGGGACTAGAAGCCGGCTCTGGGCGGAGGAAAACGCGTGGAGGCCGAGTACCGACCCGGCCAAAGAGCGCGAAGCGGCAAGCCTGGGTCCGCAAAACGCGAGGGCCTTGGGCACCTTCAGGGCTAGCGGGAGAAAGGGCTAGGATTCTCAGAGCTACTTCAACAAAACCAGTCCCTGACCCTATGAAAGCATACAAGAAGGAAAGTCCTGCTGGAGTCCAAGCAGGTGAAGGGTCAGAGTGACTGGACTGCCAGACCCCGCTGTGCGGGGATGAGCTCACGAGGGGGAACTTCCGCCAGGCGCAGCGGAGGTGGAGCAGGGGCGAGACTTTTCAGGACCGAAGACAGCGACCTGCCCGGGTGGAGGGAGGCTTCAGAGCTCCGTACCGAGCTGGCTTGCCTGGCCGGATCCCTGCCACATCCCTCTCCCGCGGACTATTCTTTCCGCTTTCAGCTCTTGAGTCTACCTCTTTCTGTCACTCTCTGGGTGAGCCCATTTATCTGTCAGATAAACATTTCATTATTTTCCACTCTCTTGTCTACGTGTTCGAAGCCATCCTTATAACCAGCAGGTTGACAGTTGTTTTAAAGACTACCCTCAGCCCAGATTAACAGAAACATAGCCATTCCTGGAAGGTGAGGCAGAAGCCAGAGTGGTTAGGAGGGCAAGGCTTACAGATATGAGGGTAGGAAGGGAAGAGCCCAAGGCCTGGACAAATTTTAGAAATGTCCACAATGTAAATATGACCGGGAAAATAATGTGATGGACTGTCTGAAAAAAATATATGGACTGAGAATATTAGCATGATAACTAAAAAAACAGAGGTAACTGCTGCCTTAGAAATATTTATCTGAGATGCATGAGAAAATAAATGTTTTATCCAGTGAAATTTTCTGGAAAAATATTGTCCATTAAAAGAGGAAAAGTACAGAGAAAATTTCTAATGAAATTTATTCAATGTTAGGTGTTATTACTGAGGGAACATATATAGAGATACATAAAGAGTCATATCTACACGTGTATTTTATACACAGTAAATACATAAGAAGTTTTGGTGCTCTCCTCTGTTTTATTACATGCTACTGTTACATTTACAGTGGGAAGAAAGATAATAAAATAAATGTATTTTTATTTTGTTCCATAACCTCAAAACTCATATACTTTTTCTGAAATACCCTTTAGGAAAAAATTACACACTCAAACCACAGTTTTATGAGATCATACCCCTCTGATTTGAAATATGTTGATTTATTCAAAATGAAGGTAGAGCAGAAGTTCATAACAATTTCTAAACATTCTCATTACTGTTAATGATGAATCAGAATGCTATTTACCTAATCTTAGAATAAAAGAGAAAACAGAAATAATTTTTTTTCCTAACTGAATTCTTCTGGGCATCTTTGCTGGCTAGTGTAATAGCTCAATGTAAAGAAGTTTAAATAGCTCAATGTAAATAAATGCAATCATATGTCTATCCTCAAATGTTATCCTTCTAGTATTCTGATAAACATACTAATGCAAAATAGAAGCTTACATTAGTTCTTAAGAGTGCCTTCAAATCAGATCAACTGCATATAAATATCTGGAGCCTGAGAGAAAGATGCATACCTCCGTTTGGGCCATTTATTCTCTGTGCAAGAAGAGGACCACCATGCCTGATGAGTCTATTATCACTCCTTTACAAGCACTTGGACTGACATCAATATGTTTGAGTTGACAGCCAACCCCTTTGAAAATATCAAGCATAACATCTGAGATTTTGATTCCCCAATTCTGTGCATTGCATAAAAGATAAAGTGGAGGCCTGCTCAAATCTGATGATCCACAGTAATCCCATATTCCTGTGGAGCTACTGGGATACCGTCCTGGGTATATATAACTGGGTATATATAACATGATGTTCAAATGGTGACACGAGAAACTGATACAGAGTTATGGACTTAATTAAACAGGTAATAGGGCTGGAGAGTTCAAAATAACTTATCCAAATGCAGTATCTTCTTGTTCTTGTTTCTGTTGATAATCCAAATCTATCAGAACTTGGCATGAGCAGACATAGCTTCAGAAAAAGATAAAGAATTCACTAGCAGCAAGCAATATATGTGTAAGTATATCATAGACATTAATACATATACTAATTAGTGAAAATGTTTTTACCATTTTGGCAATGGATGACTTCTGACCACTGCACTCTTCAGGATCTTCTTGGGAGTGGAGATGGCCATTCTATACTTAGGATCTGTATGCCTGGCCAAGGAGAAGGCCAAGAAAGTGTGGGACCAAAAGGCTGATCTTCTGAGCTGGAAACTGAGTCAGGGGGAGGGGTCTGCTCACTCTTTCTGGGAGTTATAGCTCAAACTTAGCCCATGCCCCTACTCCTATGTCTCTTTGAGACAGTTCCTGCTCAAGACCAAAACAGAATCAACCAAGCACCCCTTCTAAGCAGAGAAGGAGAAGATATGGGAACCATGGAAAGGCTGCCAGTTACTCCTTCCTTGGCCACCTTCTCTTCTTGCTCACTCTGTCCTTTTCTGACAAGGCTCAACTAAATTCACGAGGGTGCTGAAGGCCCACTACCCACTGCCAAGCAGCCCTGCTTCTCTGAAACGGAAAGGACACAGTTCTTCATTCAGCACATCCTGTCTGTCCCAACTGGCCAATACTCACTTCGCATCTCAACCTTGACTGAGATGTCCTGTGCGATTCACTTCTGCCCTGAGACCCAGGTCACAGCATTGAGCTTGGGTGCTGCTAAAAATGGCGGTGGGGTGGCAGGCAACATAAAACAGCCCTTTCACCTGCCTGCGCTTGTGGTTTGGATCCTAAATTTCCTTAGATCCCCTGGGCTGCCTTTATAGTTAGAGTATGGGCCTTATCCAGTGTAAAAATGTGTCAGAGGATTTAGAAAAAAAGGGGCGGGGTGGGGGATTGAGAGAGGACATAAAGAGGCACTGGGATTTCAGCTTTCCTCCTTCATACTCAGCTCTCTTCCCTTACCTCTTCCCACCTTTCCCAAGCAAAAACGCCACTGAGAGTTGAGGCAGGAAGGAGGGGAGAGGGCAGGAGTGGTCAGGGCCTGGTCTCTCCCTAGCATTTTGGAAACTCAGAGGAGGCCTTGGCACAAACAAAAGAAGGGGAAGTGGCAGAGGGGAGCCGGGCAGCGCAGCCCTGCTAAGGTACCTGGTTTCCAGATTTGCAGACATACGTCCTATTCCTTCGGATACTTCGTTTGAAAAACCCCGAGCAGCCGTCGCAGGCGTAGACCCCGTAGTGTTTCCCCGAGCTTCGGTCGCCACACACTTTACAGGGAATATCTAAAATACGGCCTGAAATCGCAGGAAAGACAAGGAAGGGGTGGGGGTGTGTGGAAGGGGTGAGAGAGAGAGGAGGGCGGAGAAGGAGGAAAGGGGAGAGGGAGAGAGAGATGCTAAGCAATCTGACCTCCGAAAGGATTAGCACCGAAGCTGCGGTAAAAGCAAATAATGAAGTGATTTTATAGCCAAACTTTTTTTCCTTGAGCAAGTGTCAGTTTCCTACAATGAGCATTATTCATGCACCGCTACATGTATTTGGGTCTCCTCTAATCGCCGAGACCCATTTTGGAATAAAAGATTACAGCAGGCAGGGGCGGCAGCGCGGCCCGCTGCTGCCTTTCTGCTCCGCGAAAAGTTTGGCCGCCTCCCTCCCTTGCTCTTGCATTTAACAGAGAAAGTTGTTAGTGAGCGCGTGAGGAGACAAACTTGAAATGTAAAAGGGAAAAGAAGAAAAACAAACACGGCTGGAACCAGGGATGGCAGCTGGAAGGCAATCGAGGTTTCGCTGAGCTGCCGGGCGGTGGTTATTATTAGGATTATTATTGTAATGCTAATACTAGGATTATTAATGATAATAAGGGTAGTGGTAATTGCCCAACTTTCACTTTACCTATTTAAAATAATGCTTGATGGATCGCTTTTGACAATTTCTTTTAGGAAAAAAAAAATTCTTTTTTTCTCCTCAAAGTAACTAGCACCGAGCTAGGCAAGTTCGGGGAGAGTGTTGTAAGTATGTTGATTTCCTGGCAAGTTAGGGTGGGACAGCACCCCCTCCACTTCCCAGGGTCTTCCTACTTGAAGTCCTGTCTCCTCACACTAGATCCTGCATGGGGTCCCTCACTCCCACTTTTTCACCGCTGTCTGAGGCTGATTTTTAAAAGCCATCTGACTGGTTTCTCTTGACTGCCCTCCAACACCAGTGGCCTTGACAGTCGCTTGACTCAAGGGAAACCTCCTTAGAATCCCCTCAAGTCTGGGGTGACTGCGAAGCCCGGAGGACTGTTTCGGAGAGGGTAAAATTAAAAAACTCAGAAGGAAAGGGACATTTCCACAGGGCTCAAGGGTCCAGCAAGACTGAAGCGGTTCATAGAGACTTAGAAATCCTTCCTCCCGCAAAGAAAAGGAGTAAATAAAAGGTTAACTTAATTAATACTCTGATAATGATGATGGGATAGTCAACAATACTACTTAATAATTAACTTCTTTACATTTAATTTTCCCTTTGTTACCGCTTCGAAGGCCTCTAGTCTGGGCCCGGGCGGCCTCCTACTTGGTCTGGGTGAAGCTGCCAGCTGGTACCGGGAGCACTCGGGTTGGGGACCACTGGGGTGATCGGAGGCGAGGGTGAGGACAACTGGCCCAGGGGAGTAAGGGAAGCGTGGGCGCAGCGCGAGGAAGACCCGAGGCCTCAGGGTAGAAACTTGCTAGTGGATTCTGAGGCGTCCAGTGGGCGAGCACCTCCGAGCGCAGCCTTGGAGGAGCTGCAGGGGGTGGGGGCGGGGAGAACGCGGGCGGCAGGGTTGGGGAGGAGGGTTTGGTAACCACCAGGCTCGGCCCGGGCAATTACAACCCCGCCATAGCACCTGCCTATAGAGCCACCAGTGACCCGTCAAAAAGAGTAGCATGGGAATTCGGATAGCGACAAAGGCCGGCGGGGGAGGCGCGCGGCGCGGCGACCACCGCCTCGGCGCCCCCTCTCCCACAGGGTGGGAGGAGAGGTTGTGCTGGGGGGGGAGGAGGGAGTTGGAGGGAGCCAGGGGAGGTCACCTCGGGTCTTGTCCCTCACCCCTTCGGGCCTGTCACTGCGCCCAAGGGGACTCAACAGCTGCCCCGCAGCCGCCGTCACACTGGAAAGCAGTAAACTTGGTCTCCGCGTTTGGAGCCATACTCCTCTGCACAACACGCTCCCTCTGGCTGAGCTGGGATCCGTATTTGGGGGTCCAGTTATCTTGACACCTTCTCTACCCTCCTCTTCCTGGTGGCACTTTTGATGATGCCAAGATAAGCGCGAGGGAGGAGCAGTGGTGAGGGTTCTCTTTTCTGCTTCCAATCCAGAAAGGAGGCCAGGGACAGGCATCTCTGGAGAACCCGGGTGCGGTGAAGAAAGGACCAGAGGTGCGGGCCACACCTTCGGCCTCCGGGGGCGGGGCTCCTCCCTCCTCTGCCCCCGGGGCCAGCCGGTGCGCCAGGTCGGCCCTGTCCCTGCGCAGACCTCCAGGCCGCGGCTCCCGGGGCACAGTAGAAGCCGGCCCAGCCGTCTGGGGCGGAGCACAGGAGGGAGGACGAGAAAATTCCGAGGCAGAGCGGGTGTGCGCCTCAGACTCCGCCACCCAGCCACGTTAAGGTGACTTGGGTCACGAGACAAGCTGGTTAACCCCGTTGCAAAGCTCCTCTCATTTAGCAAGTCGAGCGAGCTCCGACGTGAGGCAGGCGGGAGTTTCCTGAGGCTGGAAAACCGTTCTTAACTTCCCTCGCCAGGGGGTCCCCTCGGGGCTTTTTGTGTGTCATAATTGCCTAAAGATATATGGCAGCTTCGATTACTGTAATTACCATCAGAGGCTGTTGAAAGAAGTTAGTCTGGGCTGCAGGGGTGACTGGCCGGGGTCTTGTTACCACCCAGGCGGGGCTCCCAGGTGACATCGCTCTGCTCTCCAGCTGTGAGAATCCGAGCGAGGCTCGGGTTGCAGACCTCGCAGCCTGGCTCGGGTCTGACCTCGCCCGCTGCGAGCCGACCTCCTCGCTCCCGGGGCTCTAGGGCTGCAAGCCTCGGTCTGGCTGCCGCCACCGGTCTGGAGAAGGCCTGCATGCCACGGCGCCGCGGGCGGGGGCTGCTGTCCTGCGGCCCTGAGAAACCTCTGCGGAGACGTCCGGACCAGTGTCGGCCTAGAGGTTTAGGAGGCCCAGCTTAGGCTCTTGGGAAGCTGGAAAACTCCAAACTTCCCCAGTGGCCTTCTGCCTTTTCCCTTAAAGGTCCGAAGGGTCCGCCTGCGTCCTAGGCCATCTGCTGCACACGGGCGCGGTCCCCAGCGAACCCAGTTTGCGCCCGCCCCTTCTCTCACTTTCGAGGCCTCACTTTTCAAGGCCCCTCAACCCCGGTGACCCTGCACCCTAAGTGGGCTAGGGGCCTTACTTCCAGGGAAAGAGCCAAGGGCCTGTCACAGGGCAAGCAAGCACACCGAGGCCTGCCTAGGACTGTCGGCTTCGGTTTTTGCAACGGAGGCTTGGAATGCACCAGGAAAGCTTTCCTCCTGAGCCTCCTGGGAAGGACAGTCACACGCCAGAACATGGGCCACACAAAAAATATGCGAGTTCGCCTCCTTTTTCAGAGATTCGGACAGCCAAGCTCAGGTAGGCCCGAGGCAAACTGGAAACGTCAGTCTTCTGCCAGGGTCGGCTCTGATTTCGGCGGCATCTAAGATCCCTTCTCTCCTCTCTCTGCCTTAGTTCCAAACATTTCTCATTTTTTTCTTTTAGTTCACGTTCACTTTACTTTAATCTTTAAAATGGCAGCGCCCCAAACCAAAACAAATGGACAAAGTGAAAACACAACTCACTTCTGGGAGGGCGGGGAAGAATTGCATCCCACTCAAGTGGGACTTCATTATCAGTCCTCAGAAGTATCTCTGACTCTCCCAACTTTCAAAGACTCGGGACAATAAGGGAGAGTGAGGGGAGGGAGTGTTTGAGGAAATCACAAGCGCCATAAATGCTATAAGCGAAAACAAGGGCGGCGAGAGCACTTCGGGATGTGGGGACTTCGGCAGTGGCCACCTCCAGCCGTGGGACCCTGGAAACCGCAGCCCCGGGCCACCGGATGGCGGGAACTGAAACGCCCCCACAGAGATCCAGCATTGCGGCCGCGCCAGCCCAGCGCCTCCTCTGTCCTGCTCATTCTCGGGTTCCGCAAACACGGTGCACGCAAAAACCCTTGTACATACACACTCAGCCCTGCACTTGAGCGTCTAGGGGCGGTTAGAGATCGGCGGCGATTTGGTGTCCCAAGGGAGAGCCTCCAGCTAAGCAAGTTTAAGAAAGAAGCGCGCGAAGGGAACAGGCCGCACTCTGCTGCCTCTGCCGAACTCCCGCTCGAAAAGTCCTTGGGATTAGGGATTTGGTCCTCGCCTTGCTAGAGCGGTTCGCCATACTTTAAATTCCCCAGTTATGACCTACGCGGATTTAGGATTAAGGAAAATGTGACTTTTAAATTGTTTCTGCTTCCCAATTTACAGGATTATTTGAAATGGCTAGAAACGGGGTGCAAAGCATTCCATTCAAAATCCGCTTTGCGCAGAGTTGCTTTTGCGCTCTGGAGCTCGGAGTTTTGAGTGAGCGTGTTATTGTGCTGCCGCCTGGGGCTGCGGCCTACTTCCCGCCCCCGCCGATTCCCCCTACACCCCCACTTCCCACCTGGCGGCTAGGTGGAGGCTACTCTACAGGGACTGGTGGGTTGCCTGGGTCGCAACCTTCCCACCATACCAGAGAGAAGTGGGGGGTGGGGGTGGGGGTCAAGCAATGCAGAGGTAACGAAATTGTTCATCCCTCACCACGAAAGGCACTGATTCATAGTATACAGGGAGCTGGGCCAAAGCGCACACACCGCTGGAATCTCTCTCCCGGGCTCGGAGCCTCGGAGAGCCAGGCTGGACCTCCCCGGCCACCCCGCGCGCCCGCCCCAGCCTGCGGGCCGGAGCCCCGCTGCAGCCCGATAGGTACCCACTTGTTGATCCGGCCGGCTTGCTCATGCTGGCGGTCCCGGGGCGGAGCGGTTGGTGGGCGCTGCCCGAGTCTCGGCCGGCAACGCCCGCTTCGCCGCCGGGCGCCGCCGCTCTCCAGCCGCCCTCCAGCCTGGGAGGCTCCGGGGCCAGACAGGTGGGTGTCGGTTGCGCGCTGCGCTTCTGTCTGGGCGCTCAGAATTCGTTCCACAGTGGAAATTTAAGCATCCTTAAGTTTCTTCCCGTCTCTTGCAAAACCGCAGCCGCTGGGAATGTTGCTTGGTATGAACACACGCATGTATGGACAAATGGATAGATGGACAGGCAGATCGAGGGAGAAGGGAGGACAGGCAAGAGAGGGTTATTGAAGAACAGAGATGGAGACACGAAAATGGTCTTTCTACGGAGCAAAAAAGGGGCAAAACCCCTCTCTTTCACCGTTCCTGTATCTCAGTCTTCAATTTCTCCCTCTATATTAGGCATATGCAGAGTGTGGGCAGATTGCTACAGACCGCTGCTCTTTTACGGAAAGAAGGGAAACGCACAACCGCAGTCTCAGGCAGATGGGCTCCGCGCTGCCCAAATCCGAGCGCGGAGTGGGAAAACTAGATTGCTGGGAAGTCTTCCGAGGGAAAAGGCGGCCAGCTCCTGGTATCCGGGGAGAGCCGAGCACGCAGCGTCAGAGGGTCCCCGAAGTTCATTACCCGGTGACTTTGTGCCTGTCGCTGCGGACTGGGTCCCCTGTAATATCTCCAGAAGCGCTCTGACAGGCAGCCGCGGGGAGGGGAATAGGGCGTCCCTGGCCCACTTAGCTTTTCCCCCAACTCCTGGCGGGGTCTGACGTCAGTCATGTGCGGGGAGGGGATGGTAAGAGGGAGGGGGTTAAATGCTAATGATATTAATGAACCTCCAAGCGGCTCCCAAAGAAAATGCAGGCGCTCTCGGAGCTGAGGAGTTAAGTGTGAATATGGAAGTGTGGCTCTGGGCGGGTGCGTCGGTGAAGATGGTGCTGCTCTTGTAGTAAAAAATGAATTATTATTATATTCATGGCAAGGGGGGAGGGGAGGGGAGCCGGAGCTTTCTCAAAACGTTTTCCTCTTTCTCTCCAGAGGGCCAGACAGATTCATGGAAGAACTGGGTGGCTGTGTGTTTGTGTGTGATTATGCACGCCGGATATGGCCATGTGAGTTGGTTGATTCTTGGTCCCGTGCCCCTTCTGTTGGGTAAAACTTGGATCTGGTCCGAGGTGAGTAATTATTCATTTTGCAGCTATCTACGGAAAGTTATCTGCGAGGATGCTGTGTGCGGACTTGGGGCCTGGGATGGAGTTTGCTGGAGGCTCCGAGTTCCCGTGGCCTTCGCGTTGTCTGTTTGGGCACCAGCCGCCGGGAGGGTGCTGCCGGCTTGCAGAAGCCCATCCCAAGCAGGGCGAAGCTATTTCGCCTCCATTATTTCTGCATTTGCACGGCGGGAGGGTAGAGCTGCTTCCCTCCCGCCTCTCGTCTCCAGCGGACTTCGCTGGCCGGCCCCTCCCCTCAGGGTTCGGGGATTCTGGAGAGCTCCCTCCCCCGCCTTAGTCCCCCACTCCTCCTGCCTGCCTTCCCGCTATTCTTGTGCTCTCCCGTGCCCTAGTTCCTGTTCTGCGCCGGGAGAGCGCACGCCTAGAGAGTGATCCCCGAGTTCTAAGAGATTAATTCTTATTTAAGCTCTCCCAGCAGCTTGAACTTGTCGAACAAGAGTTTGCCAGCCTCACCTCCTGGCGTGGGCTTGGCCGAAGGTCAAGGGTCACACCTCTTGCTCTCTGGCCCTCAGCGCACGCTCTGGGGGAGGTGAACAGATACTAGAACTCCGCAATTCTATCCGCCAGCTCCGGATCCCACTTTTTCCAGGCTTTCGATCTGAGTATGTGTGTGCAAGTGAGTGAGTGCGTTCCGTCCTCTCCTCCCTTCCCCGCCCCGTCCCCGGCCTTTGGAGGGAGCAGCAGTTCCTCGGCGCCAGAGGCTCAGGGGCGCAGGCTGTGCGCCCCTGTTAGCTGCCACAGCACGTGACCGCAACTTTCCCCAGACGCCTGGGCTGGGCCTGGAGCCCCCGCCGGTGTACGCCTCGCGGTGCTAGTGCTGCGCAGCAAGCAGGACCCGGGACTGCGGATACCCAGAAAAAGCAATAAAGGAGACGACTACCTCCCAAGTTATATCTCGTCTGTTTTTCGAAGTGGAAGGAGATCAGGGAGATGAGATACAAAACCATAATCCTGAGGGTTTTTTAGGAGACAGGACAGTAAGTCAACATTTTTGACAATCAAGTTGGGCAGACTTGTTCTCAGCTGGCCCTGCCCGAGAAGTAGTACAAACTCAAACTCCGCGCCTAGAAAAAGAAATGATTTCCCGGCGGCGTTTCAGAAATGCAGTTACTATCCCAGGCTCTATTTTGGACACTGGGATTATGACTTTCAGAAATACACTTGCCATCACCGCTACCACAATCGCCATCACCACCGAAACACCTGCCATGTGGATGCAAAGAGGGGAGCTTAGTTAAAGATAAAGAACTTTAAAGAGTCCAAATAATTTATTTCGGGCAAAGATGAAGGCTGGCGTGGAAGAATCGGCCCTGCCCGTCTTCAAGATAAAAGCTTAGTAGTCTGTGACCGGGAGACCTGAACATCGCTTTGCAGGTGTGGAGGCTGGGAAGTAGGAGGACTGTGGTAGAGGGTCTAAAGACTGATTTCCCTACTCCAGACACTCGCCCTACCGGCTCAGTTGTAGACACCTAAACTTGTGGAAAATATTCCTGAGGTTCACCAATTGTCTCAAAGTCAAAACGGGAATGTCCCGTCTTTTCTCCTGCCACTGGTTTCGATTCACAGGGTGTCAGGAATTCCACTAAATAGAAACACACACACACCATCTAGCTCTGGCAAAAGACACAACACGCGCACACACCCACAGCATGTTCCTCCTGTGTTCTGTGCGCCTGGCTGTAATTATCTGCGCGCTTTGCATAAATCACAATGCAGTTCTGAAATCATCATGATGACTTTCTGGCATGATTGGTTCGGTGGCAACGGCAGCTACAAGATCCAAGGTAGGCAGGAGGGGCTAGGGCCCAATTGCCCACCAGGTCGAGGAGGAGCCTGGCATCCGAGTGTTCTCTGGCTTCTGCTCACTGGAAGCTGCTGCAGGACACAGGGACTTCAGATCTAAGGTGCAGAAACTTGGAACTCGAGGTCGGACCTCAGAGAAGAAAGACTCTGCAAAGTAGGGACTGTTACTTTTCATCTTCGTGTGCATGGGCTCAAGTAAGCTGCCTGATTCCTATTATGTGCTGCGGAAATATTGAATGAAGGTGGAAGTTGCCTGCAGACTTCCCAAGAAGTAGCTGGAGACACAGCAAGGCTAATCACTGGGAGCCGGCGCCCGGAGATGGTGGCTGATGGGGGTGGGGGTGGGGGCTCGGAGGGGAGACTGAGGGGGTGTTCAGGCTCTGTCCCAACAAGCTGTGTAAACTTGGGCAAGTGACTAGACCTCTCTGGGGTCCAGTTAATTATCTGTAAAAATGATTAAGTCCTGTTCAATATTAACTTTCAAAGATTTTTTCCTGTGAGTCTACAATGAGAAGTGACTAATAAAGGGGAAATGCCATGTATCAGAAATACCTTTTAACACAGACAAGATATTAACTCTAAGGACAGGTTTATAAAATTGGCTTGGAAAGGGGTGGTCATACCCCAGAGGTTCTGAAGCATTTCTGACCAGGACCAAACAGTCTCTAACTTCCTCTATCCTTTTGTGAAAATGGGGTTCTCAACAAAAGAGAAGCAAAAAAAAAGGGGGGGGGGAGATATCTTTTATTACAGGGTTACATTTTTGTCCAGGAGATAAGAAATAAGACGGACGGTGAGAAGGATGATGGAATCTAGGGGTCTCTCTCGCCATCCAGCAATCTATCCCATTCATCAAACACTGAGCACCTACTATGTGCCAGAGATTAATGATATGACCTCTTTTTCAAGGAGTCACAGGGAGAGCAGACTCATAAAAGGTGATAAGTACTTTAGACTGGAGGAAAATACAGGACATTCTGGAAAAATATCCAAGGGACCCTAAATCAGTGTGGAGTTAGGTAGGCTGTCAATGCCCCTTGGAAAACTGGTTATGAGTCAGGGGAATTTACTGCCTCTGAAAAATGTCTTCTACCATAGCTCACTCTCCTACTAATCCTCCTCATCATTTAAACAGGGAAGAAGAAAAACAGACTCACAGACACAGGAGATAAACTTACAGTTACCAAAGGGGAATGGAGGGAGAGGGATAAATTAGGAATTTGGGATTAATAGATACATGCTACTATATATAAAGTAGATAATCAACAGGACCTACTGTATAGCACAGGGAACTGTATTCAATAATCTTATAGTAATCTGTAACGGAAAAGAATCTGAAAAAATGTTACATATACAGCTGAATCACTTTGCTATATACCTGAAATATTGTAAATCAACTATACTTAGTTTTAAAAACGTTTTAGAACAACAAAAGAAGGTGGGAAGTAGAGTCCCACCTAGATTGCATGAGAGGTGCAGGGGTGCTGGACACCCCTCTAGCATCAGATTATCTGAGCCTGACCCCTAGATCTCCATTCACTTAGCTTCCCCCAAAAAAGGTACCATTTTCTCCATTAACTGTCTCTTCCAATATGCTAAATTAAAACAGTAAAGAAGAAAGGAAAAGCTTTCCCATCAGCAAGCAGACCTAAAGCTGGTGTGGAACAGACTCCCCTCCCCAACCAGTGACCAGCCCCATCTCAGAGGTTATCCTACCTCTAGAGATCCATTCCTTTAAAATTCCCCTCACCTCAAGGACAAGCAGCGTTGAGAAATACCCAGACCCAGAAAACATCTGGCAAAAATCTACCAGTTAAGGTTGACTGAGGTTTGATGTTCAGTTTCTAAAAGACACTCTAGCACAAGTTTTGTTTGTTTACATGAAAGGGAGAGTTGATTTTCATTTGTTTCCAGGTCATAATTCAACCTACAGTTGGTTATTGCTTCCTAAGTGGATGGGGAGTTAGAGAAAAGGTGGGTCATGGAGCAGAGTGTCCAGTACAAAGCAGGTACTCAGTGAGGACTCAGTAAGTAAGGGCTCAGTAAGTGAATCTCGTCAGGCGTGCTCCTGAGTCTATTGTGGATCTCTCTACAAGCTGTTTGACTCCTGTTAGGTAACTCTACTTATAAACACTGAGAATAATACAGAAAAAAGACCCAGGTGCTCTAGACTCAACTGGTGCTGAGTTGTAGAGTTTTTCCTTAACATTTTCTAGAACTCTGTTACTCCTCACTAATAGCACCCCTGCGCCCATGCCTCTCTCATACAATCTAGTATTGGTGCTAACAGCAGCACCAGTAAGACAATGCCCTATGTGATGGGCTCATTTTTTTTCTTAACAAATAACAAATTGTGTCTCTATATTTATTCACAGATTCTCTTAGGGTCACATCAGCAGAAGAAATTCAAGTTTAGGGGCAGGCTGAAGATTAGAAGTTTCTAGAGTCTCACTGCGCTTTTATATTCATCTTGCCCCAAGAAGAAGCAAATGGAAACATCTTTCTCCCATGTTTTACTTTTATTTCCTACATATAATATTTTAGTTGTTTGTATCCTGCCTTGTTGCAGGAAGAATTTATTATGGCTCTCATGTCAAATTGCTTTAAGACCTAGTGTCCCTCCCTACAAGATGACACACCTGAAATGTATTTAAAACAGAAACAACCTGAGATGTTACTAGGAGCAAAAGAAAAAGAAAATGGTGTTCCCCAGAAAGATAGATCAACAGAGAAAAAGCTGCCTCTTTTTTACGTCTGTTTTCTTTTCTCCTAATCACCAGAACAAAAAGCTCAGAGGACACGTAAGGGATACCCAGCTTTCCAACTAGACAGCGAGCGCCATGAAGCTGACTGTCTGAGTCATTTTCGGTTGCCAGCCCTGACACTCTGGCACATACCACTGCTTGATAAATGTGGGCTGTAATAGTGGTCCTAATTGATGGTACTCACAAAGAAATCTGAGACTGGGTGAGGGACTTGCTTTTGCTTTGCCCCAGCAATGGGGAGGATAGGGAGTAGGGGACAGGTCCTCTAGACCCCAAACCTTGAGAAGAGGTAATTTTTTATTTTCTAAAACAAAATCATGACTAGAGAAACAAGAAAGGGAAGGATTGGCCACCAAGCCTCCTTCAACCTCTTAATTTCCTGTAAATTGCACAGTTCAACTTGGCTTCCATTTAGCCCAGAAATATAGAGCATACAAGTTAGAGGCAACCTTGGAGATCAGTCCTCATCCAATTTCATCATTTTACAGATGAGGAAACTGAGACCCTTAGAGACAAAGCTTGTCCTAAGTCACTCTTCTAGAGACAAACGCCAATCCCAGAACCCAGATTTCTTCTTGCTGAGTCTAATGCTCTTTGAAATATTAATTCCATTGCACTGAGCTACCTCTCATTTCCTAGGAGGGCTTCTAGAAGCTCCAATTAAGGCAATTTCACTCACAAGAGAAGTAATCAGAATTAAGAAAAGTGTTTTGTGCATCTTGAAGCAACAGTTCAGTATTTCTGGAACTTCAGACTCTTCCACTTAACAGATTTTTTTTCAAACTCTCCCTCTGTAAGTACTTAAAATTTACTTGTCCAAATGGATAGAAGACATATGAGGTCTCTTTTTATTTTGTAGAGGGGATGATGTAGGCTACAAGAGGAACTACTTAGAGACACTAATTGTAGATGCAGAGAAAAAGGTCAATGATTAGACTGAACAATTAATCACTGAATTTGATCAGTGTGGACTGTCAATCTGGGCCTTTCAGATTTTAAAAACTCCTCTCTATTCCCTCCACAGCAGGTTGAGAACCTGCTTTATCCAGATTACACTAGTAGAAACAATTGTTATGTAAAATGGGATAGCCTGGGTTAAATGTCACTAATGTATTTGAGAATAAACTAGAGATTCGATTCTTCATTCAGTCAATAAGTGTGTCAGGACCACATATCCGTCTCCGCCAATGCTGTGAAAAGCTTACATTCTAGTATGCTTTGTTTCTAAATGATCTAGTTCACACAGTACTCTGTTGTCCCCCTATTCTAGTAAGTAATTTCAGAATTCACATCACTTACAAAGATGCCGAGTGGCTATTTAGGGAAGTCTGAATTAAAAAAAAAAAAAAAATCCTCCAAAACAAAACAAACCTCCCCCTCTCCTCTCCCTCCCCCCAACCCCACGTGTTTTGTGCAAGACAGAGTCAACCAGTGGGATTCACAGGAGGTCCCCAAGTCAAATGCTGCAGCTGCGTTTTTAAAAGGGGTTGGATAAACTACAGCCGTTAATAACATCTGTATCTATGCAAGCTAAGATGATGATAGGGGTAATCAGATCTCATGCTTCAGGGCATAAGATGATTGCCTGCTGAGAGGAGGAGGATTTGGCCTTTCAGGTATAGCACTGCACAACCCAGGAGGTAGGCTGCAGACATTTCTCCCAGGCTCTAAAATTTCAGGTGTAATTGACATGATTTTGGAATAGATGAAACATTTGAAATCTACTGGTTTTTTCAGATGAGGATATTGAGTAATGAGATATTTGAAATGCCCACGTGTACCACGTATAACATATATTTCTCTCTCTAAAGATAAGATGTAACTATTTAGATGCCTTTTTTGAAGGCTATTTTGACCACCTTTTAGTACAAGGAGATGCTTACTAAAGGCTAAAGGACAGTGAGAACAGTGGAGGTAATTCAACTTTAATCCATACATTTATGATTAGCTAAAATAATGTATAATTACCCAAGTATTCATAACAGAACATATTTGGATCTCTAAATATGTTTTTCTAGTTGCATGAGCAACTATGTTTGAAGTTGCATGTTGGGAGTGTACAAGGAATGTATTCATTTTAATGTCCTGATCACTAAAGTAATTTTTAGTATTTGTCTGGAAGTGAGAAAGGAATTACACAAAATAATTTTTTTTTTGTCAACTGGATTACCTTTTCTTTTGATTTCTATAATATTTTCAAATCATAGGAGGGTGTACACTTCAGGATAGTTGTACAATTTAATCACTTTTGAAAGCACTGTGCAAATGTTGAGTAGGGTTAAAAAGCTTTATTTATTTAGACATGTAAACCCATGCTCTAGAACATACAGCATCACTGGTCCACATTTCAAGAGATGTAAAATCTTTTGAAGGAGTTGGTATCTGTTAGAGTCCTTTTAGCATGAAAGACATTCTTGCTACTGGCTTTGCCACTATTACTAAACCATTTCACACAGAAGGACTTTTTGAAGGATATGGTTGTTAAATGCAATTTTTAAAATGATGCACATAAACAGTTTTAAGGAGGGGGTATGTGTGGAAATCCTGCAGCTGTCTGGTTGCAGACAGGCAGGGGAAATTAGTCAGAAGCCCAAAGCATCATAGTTAATAATCATTCTGTTGTCTGGGATGTTTGTTTAAATACTATTGACACTGTGTATGTATTGTCATCTTCTCTAAATTGTAGCTCTTAACCACTGAAATCTTGTTAAAGACCACCTAGGGTTTCCTCTGTATGATGCTGAAGTGTGTATTCACCTGATGGATAAACAAAAAACAGATTAAAAATTTTTTTCTCTCATGTGCAACTAGCAAGAAATTTTCTAAAGAAAGAGATTGCCTGAGTACAGTAAAAATAGAATCTGTAGAGTCCCAACCTTTGTATTTCTCCTCTAGTGATAGAAAATGAACAAACCATCAACTGATTAATACAATTCAGTTCTGCTTAAAATTCACAGAACTGTTTGGTATTTTAAAAGACTCATACTTGCCATTAAGTGTGAAGAAATCAGTAACTATTCTTTTCATCAACAGCATGTTGGGTTCCCCTCACCTTTAGATTTTGTTTATTAAGTGAGGTCATTTGGGGGAAGAGCGGCTCTGGTGGGTGGGAAAAAAAATCTAACAGCCTGACTCCCAAGTTGAGAGCTCCAGATCACGGCCCATTCAGTACAAAGCGTTTTATATCTTGACTTATGGGGGACAATAGTCGGTCTTACAAAGGCACCACCTGTGATTTAGCACGGTTGACATCTTTGTTAAGGAGGAGCCGGAGGGCAGAAGAGAAACAACACTTGCGCAATCCGGAACTTGTTACCAAGACTTACCCTCAAGGCTGTTTCAAGTCGTCCCTGAGGTCGAAAGGTTTTATTTTCTTACTTTTTTTTTTTTTTTTTTAAGGAGGTGAGAGGGGAGAGAGGAAATGAACGCTGTACGCGATAATTGACCCAAAGCACTGGACTTACGGCTTGTAAGCGCCAAGCTGTTCCATTTTACAGATGGGTAAATGGAGATCAATCCTCGAAGTGTCTTGCTCAGCCGGTGCCGGGGATCAGGGAACCCCGAGGGGCTTTGGGCCGCCGGGCTAGGGGCGCCGAGGGCGGCGTGACCGCGGGTGGGACGTCGAGTCTTCGGCCCAACCTTCAGGCCGGTGGCTTTTTGCTTCCTTCCCGAAGGTCGCTTCTGACAAATCTATCTATTTGGGGCAAATTGTCAGTGAGAAACTTCCGCTCGAACTGCCGTGGACAAAACCGGCTGTTTGAAAAGGGTAAATCCCGCGGCCCGGCGAGGCTGAACAATGGGCCGCTGGTGCTACTGCGGCGGGGGCGGCCGGGCGGGCCGCACAAAGGGCGGATTAATTGGGGCCGCGGCTGAGCGATTCGCGCTAGCTCCACTCAGCCCGCACCGCGGGGCGCCCCATTGACTGGGCCCCGAGCCCCACTTTTCACAAACTCCAAACAAAAGTCAATTTCTTTTTTATAAGGCGGGGGAGGGGGCCGCGGCCAAGATTCTCCTCTTGCTCCTTTGCCTCAGTCTTGCTGCAAGGGTGGGGGTACTGGGTCGGGGGAGACTGGAAGGAGAGGGGCGTGGGGGAGCCGCGGAGTGGTAAGGGACGTGGGTGTGGCTGCCGCGTCCTTGTCCCCGCCTCCGCTGCCACCTCCTGGCCGAACCCACCTTCCAGGCAGGATCCTAGATTTCTGCCCAAGGCCTAGCAGCTTCAGAAAATGCGGATGATGTAATGGCAAGGACCCTGTGAGGGTTGAATGCACCAGGCTGGCGGAAGTATTGGCAAGTGGTTGAGGAGGAAGGAAAAGAAACGTCCCCTCGGTACCTCGTGTGACCATTCATCAGATTGAACAACTACTATGGTCCTGATAGAAGGGAGACAAAAATGAGTTTGCCTTCTGTTTACACACAAGTTGGGAAGGCAGATTCCTACATCAATGAGCAGATGAGGGAGACAGGATACCAGGATGGGGGCCCCTAAGGAAGACTTCACCATCCCTATGTAGTTATGAGGTGGACTTGCCCATGTAATATATGGGAAAAAATATCTACTTACTTTGTAGATACACAGTAGTGAGAGAAGTGGCAGTAATTTAAGAAAACCAAATTGTAGGATTAATATTGTCACTGGTCTGAAAAGCACTTATGGAGGAACTAGGAGTTCATCTCTTCTTGTTTCCTTTCAAAATAGGAATGCAGAAGCCTCTCTGACACAGTCCTAAGCTTGGTTGGCAGTGGTTGCATACAAGTGATTGGTGCATTCTTCTTCGAGGACCAGGTTCCCAAGTGAATCAACAGGAAGGAAGGACTAAGTGCTGGTGTAAGGGAAGCTATTTATTGGGTGAAGGGCTGGCATGTGCTAACAGATGATATCCCAATGTTTTTATCTTATGGGGGAACACTTCGTCTTGAACCCACAGGCATTTTTGTGCTCTGAGTCTGGCTAACTGAAGTCTTAAATGGCTAAGCTTTAGTACAGAAACCCTCCAAAGACATCAGGCTAGGGTACTGGCACAATGAGAGGGGAGCTCTGATGGCAGGTGCTGAATCTGCGGCAGGCTCATTAAGATGGGTGAGGAACGCCTTCAAGGATAGGCTGAACCATGGTTGGAGACAGAAAGACCTAGACAGAAAACAATAGCAGCAGATAACTTGCTGGCAGAATCCAACCTGGGCTCCTTTTCAACCGCAGTTTAAAACTGTAGATTTAAAATGATCTTCTCTGGGCCAGAATCTGAGCCATTGTAGATTTCTTTTGAATCTAAGGCTGTGAAAATTAAGGGCAAATATTTATCTACAGATGTCACAACTCTGAATTTCAGTAGTACCTTATGTGCTAATCTCTGGTGGAAATCTAGAATAGCTGTTACTCCACTGTATATTTTGAATTCCCATTTGGAAATCAACATTTTTCCCCACCAGTTCTCAGTATGATTTTAGTTTATTGATGCCTTTGCAAATTCCAATAAAATAAATGACAGGATCTTTTGCTTTTTCCATGTCAGCAAAAGTTGAGTGAGTGTGTAAAGATTGCGATAACACATTATTAGGATGAAAAATGAAAATACAAGTGTGAGTCAGTGATAAAACTTCCACATTGAAGGAATCATTTAACAGCAATGTGTAGGTTTAGACAGAACTGATGACAGGCTCTACTGTCTATTAATAGAGAGCTTATGACCACAGCTTCTAAGAATATCCAGCACAACTGCTTATCATTTTTATTTTACCAATGAAGGTCTTCTGAGAGGGGGACACTAAATGATTTTGATAAGGTCCACTCCTGAAAGGGGTGATATACTGGCATCAAGTCTTTCCATCACTCACTCTTGTCAGTAATCTGGTTAGCTTTCAAGGCCTATATTACTCTCTTGAATTATTTTGGAGTCACTTTATGTGAACATCATTAGAGGAAAGAATCTCCTGGAAATTTGATTATAATTAAACTCTTTTTTTTTCTCCTCTTACATTTACCGGCTGAGCAAACACTGCTGGAAAGGATGATGATCTTGGTACCCCCAGGCTTAGGTTGCCAGAAAAGGACAAAAACTTGACTTCTGATAATGGTAGAGCAGGTGCAAGGTCAGCTCCAGATCTAGAATATGATAGTCATAAGTCAAAATGAAGGGCACTTCACCCAGGGATGGACTAGATTTAAATCAATGAGAATGAAGCTAAGATCCTAACATATATCTAACATTTAACTGTGACTGTATCATACATATAAAATACTGTATGAATATAAATATACTCAGATGGTAAAGAATCCGCCTACAGTGCAGGAGAACCAGGTTCAATCCCTGCATTGGGAAGATCCTCTGGAGAAGAGTATGCCAATCCACTCCAGTATTCTTGCCTGGAGAATTCCACGGACAGAGGACCCTGCTGGGCTACAGTCCACGGAGTCACAAAGAGCTGGACATGACTGAGTGACTTCCATAAAAGAATGAAATAAAATGACTGCTCTATCCTAGCAGCACATTAGAAAAAACAATCTCAGTAGTATCTAAAAGGAGACTCCTTTGTGCTTCTTGGATTGCATCTCTCCTCCCTACCAACACACCAGAAATAATCACCACTTTGAATTGTGTTTTACTCAGTTGCTTGCTTTCTTCATAATTTTACTACTTATGTATGTATCCCTAAATTATGTATATTATATAATGACATATAACATAGTTTTCAGTGATTTTTCTCCCAATACTGTGTTTAGTTTTGGTATTAAATGAATTGTACACTCACACAGTATGGTTTCTTCATTCTCATTGTTATGTAGTAATCCACTGTGTGGGCATGCCACAGGTGCTTGCTCCTCACTATTAGGAATGGACATTTGGCTTCTTCCCTTCCATTTCCCTTTCTCTGTCTCTTATCTCTCAGATTCTCTCTTGTGCATGCCTTTTATATACATATGCTAGAGTTTCTCTAGCATATAAACCCAGGAGTAGAACTTCTTTCTTATTCAGCCTTATTACCTACTCAAACTGTTTCCCTTATATGATTCTATTAATTTACATTCCCAGCAGGAGGTGATCAGAGTGACTGTGCTTCCTGTCCTTTTTAAAATCAGTTCTGTGCTTATGGCTGCACTGGGTCCTCGCTGCTGCTCTCAGGCTTCCTCTAGCTGTGGGGAGCAGGGGCTACTCTTTGCTGCAGTGTGTGGGCTTCTTGCTGCAGTGGCTTCTCTTGTTGTAGAGCATGGGCTCTAGGCATGCCGGCATCAGCAGCTGTGATGCACCGGGTAGGTTGCCCTGTGGCATGTGGAATCTTCCTGGACCAGGAATCCAACCCATGTCCCCTGCACTGGCAGGTGAATTCTTAACCACTGGACCACCAGGGAAGATCCTGCTTCCCATCCTGGTCAACAGTTACTATTGGCTTATTTAAAATTTTTGTTATTCATATCAGATAATTATCTCTAGTTTTAATTTGTATTTTTCTGACTACTACTAAGGTTGAACATTTTTCAGGTGTCTGTGGGCCATCTATTTTTAAAAAATTGAAGTACAGTTTATTTACAATATTATGTTAATTTCAAGTGTACAACAAAGTGATTTAACATATATATATATATTTCTGATTCTTTTCTATTGCAAGTTATTACAAGATATTTAATATAGTTCCCTGTGGTATACAGTAGGTCCTTGTGCTATTAGGCACTTTTATTTTCTTTTGTGAAATACCTGTTTATGATGTTTCTCATTTTCCCATTGAGTTGTTTTTCATTTGATTCACAGAAGCCCTAAAGTGTATATATATATATATTTTTAAATTAATTAATTTTAATTGGAGGCTAATTACTTTACATTATTGTAGTGGTTTTTGCCATACATTGACATGAATCAGCCATGGGT
>SJYX01004648.1:6158-59448 GCA_006410675.1 Oreotragus oreotragus
TCTCCAGGCAAGAACACTGGAGTGGGTTGCCATTTCCTTCTCCAATGCATGTGAAAAGTGAAAAGTCAAAATGAATCGCTCAGTCGTGTCCAACTCTTCGCGACCCCATGGACTGCAGCCTACCAGGCTCCCCCGTCCATGGGATTTCCCAGGCAAGAGTACTGGAGTGGGTTGCCATTGCCTTCTCCGAATATTTTACTTAGGGTATATATTTACTTTTATAAAGCATGGACGTAGGGTATATATTTACTTTTATAAAGCATGGACATAAAATTAGTTTTTATTTCCTTATTAATTTTTGCAGTAAAAATTCCTTTATACAATGTGCTGAGCAGATTTTGTTCTTCTGTTTTTTGGAACAAGGTACATATGTATCTTTTCAAACACCCAGCTTTTGTTTTCATTAATTACTTTATTGCTTTCTGTTCTCTATTTCGTTAATCTCTAGCCTTATCTCTATCATGTCCTTCCTTCCTTGGGTTTGTTCTATTCATCTTAGAAAACATTTATTTATTTTTGGCTGCCCTGGCTCTTCACTGCTGCTGCAGGCTTTCTCTACTCGCAGCGAGCAGAGGCTACCCTGCTGCAGCACCCGGGCTTCTCTTTGTGGTGGTTTTTCCTGTCGCAGAGCGTGGGCTCGGGGAAGGCAATGGCACCCCACCCCAGCACTCTTGCCTGGAAAATCCAATGGACGGAGGAGCCTGGTGGGCTGCAGTCCATGGGGTCGCTACCAGTCGGACAGACTGAGCGACTTCACTTTCACTTTTCTCTTTCATGCATTGGAGAAGGGAATGGCAACCCACTCCAGTGTTCTTGCCTGGAGAATCCCAGGGATGGGGAAGCCTGGTGGGCTGCCGTCTATGGGGTCACACAGAGTCGGGCACGACTGAAGTGACTTAGCAGCAGCAGCAGCAGCACGGCGTGGGCTCGAGGGCTCGAGGGCCTGGTAGTTGGCGCTCACAGGCTTAGTTTTTCTGCAGCATGTGGAATCTCCCCACACCAGGGACTGAACCCATGTCCCCTCCATTAGCAGGCAGAATTCCTAACCACTGGACCATCAGGGAAGCTCCATCTTAACTTTTGAGTTGAATGGTTAGCTCATTTTATTCACCTCTTTTTATTCCTGATAAGTATAGTTAAAGGTAAAAAGTTTCCTTTAAGTTCTGCTTTAGTTATATCTAACACATTTTGACATGTACTGATTTAATTTCTATTCAGTTTGAATTNAGTTTTTCTGCAGCATGTGGAATCTCCCCACACCAGGGACTGAACCCATGTCCCCTCCATTAGCAGGCAGAATTCCTAACCACTGGACCATCAGGGAAGCTCCATCTTAACTTTTGAGTTGAATGGTTAGCTCATTTTATTCACCTCTTTTTATTCCTGATAAGTATAGTTAAAGGTAAAAAGTTTCCTTTAAGTTCTGCTTTAGTTATATCTAACACATTTTGACATGTACTGATTTAATTTCTATTCAGTTTGAATTAGTGTTAATAATTTTAACTTGAAAGCTATTTATGAAAAGTGTAAACATTTTATTTTAAAGTAATTTCAAACTTACAGAAAAGTTATAAGAATAGTACAAAGATTCCTATGTACACTTTGTCCGGATTCAAGTTTTTAACATTTTTCCATATTTGCTTTTTTTTTTCTGTTTCTGCCCCTTTCTCTAAGATTTTTTTCTAATATTTTAGAGTAAATTGAAACAGATGCTTCTTTACTACTAAATATTTCAGTGTATTTCCTAACAGCAAGGATATTCTTTTATGGATAAAGAACGATAATATCTAAGATATTTTAATTTTGTTGTAATGCTATTATTTAATCCACAGTGCATATTCAAGTTTCACTAATTTTCCCAATAAAGATCCTCAAAGTCTCCCATCCCCAACAATCCAGAATCATGCATTTCAATAAGTTGTCTTATCTCTTTTTTATTTTTAATTAATTAATTAATTTGGCTACACAGCTTTGGGGGATGTTAGGTCCCCAACCAGAGATTGAACCTGTACCTCCCCACCCCCACATTGAAAGCATGGAGTCCTAACCTCCAGACTGCCAGGGAATTCTCAAGTTGTCTTATCTCTTTAGTCATTTATAATCTGAAAGAGTTCTTCAGTTTCTTATTTGTTGAGATACGAATAACTTGATATTCTGCTCTTTAAGATCTTTTCATTTTCTAACTTCCATATTTTGACAGGGGTTTGTCAAAATCTCCAACTGGAATTTAAAAAGACCCACAGCTTCTAATTGTAGTTTTTTTAGTGCTTGCTTTATAAATTGTGAGGCTGAATTTTTAATTTTGTGTATATATTGATGATACTCTTCTGGGTCTATTGTTTCTTTTTAATTATATAAACACTTTTTTGTTTTTTCCTTTATGCAGTTTTATTAAAATAAAACTTGAATTCTATTTTGTTGTGTAATTATTGCCGAGTTTTTTGGGGGGTCATATTTGCCACCTGGTTAATCTTTTTCCTCCTTTTAATTTCAACCTTTATGTGTGTCTTCTTGTACTAGGAGTATTTGTATATGAATAACCCATAGTTTGGTCTTTTTACTTCCTCCGTTATGAGAGGATCTGTCTTTTTGATTTGTGACTGCTGACATAGTAAGGCTTATTTTGCAATTCATCTCATGCTTTATATTTATTCTACATTGTTTCTTCCTTTTTTTTTTGCTTTCAATTTGATAGACTGATTTTTTTTCCTGCTGGATTAAAAAATATGCATACTGATTCTGTTCTGTGGTTGCCTTTAAGACATACACTTGTGTTTACTTACCTTTATTATTTCCTTTTTTTGTTCTTAAGGTATTTATTACTATACTGGATATACTTCCTCAAAGTTATTTTTAAAATCTTGAAAATTTTATGAAATGCAGCATATATGCATGCATATATTTCTTGTTCCTTAAGTTAAATGACTGTCATTTTCACAAAATACATTCCAGATCTGTTTGTAAGGTTTTCTTTTTCTTATTTTTTCTTTTTTTAAAAAAATATATGAATTATATTTAGTCTTTATGAAAATTAATTTCTTGATGCAAAGGTAACACATTGGAATTTTATATATGTATCATATATATATATAAATATAACAATAAATATTTTATATATTTTTATTTTTACCATTTTAACCAGTTTTAAGTGTTTAGTAGTGTTTAGTGTTTAAGTATCTTCATGTTGCTGTGCAACCATAGTTTTTCTTAAATGGAACGTAATTTATTGATGAATGTGGTATTGCTGAAGCAATGTTTTCATGTTTATTCTACTTTATTATTCTTTCTCCAGAATATGTATCAACTTGAAGGCACTGGGTTTTCAAATATTCCTTAATTTATAGACCACAACTATACAATAAAACATGACATCACTAAGAAATTAGATGTAGTTCTGTTGAATCCTGTTCCTAAGGTAGGTGTCTGTGTACACTGTGAAACTTTTTTATTTAAAAGATTAATTTCATTGAAGTATAGTTGCTTTACAATAATGTGTCAGTTTCAGGTGGACAGCACAACAATTCAGTTGAAGCTGATCGGTTTTATGAAGACCAACACTCTCGAGAACTAACACCAAAAAAGGATGTCTTTTTACCATAGGGGATTGGAATGCAAAAGTAGGAAGTCAAGAGATACCCAGAATAACAGGCAAGTTTGGCCCTGGAGTACAAAAAGAAACAGGGCAGAGACTAACAGTTTTGTCAAGAGAACACGTTGGTCATAGCAAACACCCTTTTCCAACAACCCAAGAGACGACTCTACACGTGGATATCACCAGATGGTCAATACCGACATCAGATTGATTATGTTCTTTGCAGTCAAAGATGGAGAAGCTCTACACAGTCAGCAAAAACAAGACCTGGAGCTGACAGTTGCTCAGCTTATAAGCTCCTTATTGCAAAATTCAGGCTGAAATGGAAGAAAGAAGGAAAAACCAGTAGGTCATTCAAGTATGACCTAAATCAAATCACAGTGGAGGCAATGAATAGATCCAAGGGATTAGATCTGGTAGGCAGAGTTGTTGGAGAACTAAGGACAGAGGTTTGTGATGCTGTATAGGAGGCAGTGACCAAAACTATTCCCAAGAAAAAGAAACACAGGAAGGGAAAGTGGTTGTCCGAGCTAAGGACATACAAAGAGCTGAGGAAAGGAGAGAAGTGAAAGAAAGGGAGAAAAGGAAAGATATACCCAGAGATCAGAGTTCCAGAGAATAGCAAAGAGAGATAAGAAGGCCTTCCTCAATGGACAGTGTGGGAAATAGAGGAAAACAAGAGAATGGATAAAGACGAGATCTCTTCAAGAAAATTGGAGGTATCAAGGGAATATCTCATGCAAGGATGGGCACCATAGACAGAAATGGTAAGGACCTCACAGAAGCAAAAGAGATTAGGAAGAGGTGGCAAGCATACATGGAAAAACTAAAGAAAAAGGTCTTAGTGATCTGGATAACCATGATGGTGTGGTCACTCACCTAGAGCCGGACATCCGGAAGTGTGAAGTCTGGTGGACTTAGGAAGCATCACTTCAAATAAAACTAGGGGAGGTGACTACCTGAGCTCTTTAAAATCCTGAGATGATGCTTTCCAGCTGAGCTATTTCAAATACTAAAAGATGATGCTGTTAAGTGCTGCACTCAATATATTAGCCAATTTGGGAAACTGCAGGGCTACAGGACTGGCAAAACTGTTCTCATCTTAATCCCAAAGAAGGGCAATGCCAAAGTATGTTCAAGTGTGTTAATTGCTTAGTTGTGTCTGACTCTTTGTGACCCCATGGACTGTAGCCTGCCAGGCTCCTCTGTCCATGAAAATTTTCAGGCAAGAATACTAAAGTGAATAGACATTCTCTTCTCCAGGGGATTTTCCTGACCCAGGGATCGAACCATGGTCTTCTGCATTGCAGGCAGATCCTTTACCATCTGAGCCACCAAGGAAGCCCCAAAATGTTCAAACTACTGTACAATTGTGCTCATTTCACATGCTAGCAAAATTATGCTCAAAATCCTCCAAGTTAGGCTTCAGCAGTACGTGAACTGAGATATTCCACATGTACAAGCTAAGTTTCAAAGAGGCAGAAGAACCAGAGATCAAATTGCCAACATTTGTTGGATCATGGAGAGAGCAAAGGAGTTCCAGAAAAACATCTACTTCTGCTTTGTTGACTACACAGAAGCCTTTGGCGGTGTGGATCACAATAAACTATGGAAAATTCTTAAAGAGATGGGAGTACCAGACCATCTTACCTGTTTCCTGAGAAACCTGTATGTGGGTCAAGAAGCAGCAGTTAGAACCAGACATGGAACAACTGACTGGTTCCATACTTGGAAAGGAGTATGACAAGGCTGTAAATTGTCACCCTGCTTATTGGACTTACATGCAGAGCGCATCATGCAAAATGCTGGTCTGGATGAATCACAGGCTAGAACCAAGATTGCCAGGAGAAATAACAACCTCAGATATGCAGATGATACCACTTCAATGGCAGAAATCAAACAGAAACTAAAGAGTCTCTTGACGAGGGTGAAAGAGGAGAGTGGAAAAAGCTGACTGGAAACTCAACAGTCGAAAAACTAAAAGCATGGCACCCAGTCCCATCGCTTCATGGCAAATAGATAGGGAAAAAGTGGAAACAGTGACAGATTTTATTTTGGGGGCTTCAAAATCATTGTGAACAACAGTGACTGCAGTTATGAAATTTGAAGATGTTGGCTCCTTGGAAGAAAAGCTATGACAAACCTAGACAGTGTATTAAAAAGCAGAGACATCACTTTGTTGATGGTTTTTTCAGTAGTCATGTACGGATATGAGAGCTGGATCATAAAGAAGGCCAAATGCTAAAGATCTGATGCTTTTGAATTGTGCTGGAGAAGACTCTTGAGAGTCCCTTGGACTCCGAGGAAATCAAACCAGTCAATGCTAAACAAAATCAACCCTGAGTATTCATTGAAAGGACTGTTGCTGAAGCTCTAATACTTTGGCAGCTGACATGAAGGAAGAGACTCATTGGAAAAGACCCTGATGCTGGGAAAATCCGAAGGCAAAAGAAGAGGGCAGCAGAGAATGAGATGGTTAGATAACATCACTGACTCAACGAACGTGAATTTGAGCAAACTCCGGGAGGTAGTGGAGGACAGGGGAGCCTGGTGTGCTACAGTCCATGGGATTGCAAAGAGTTGGACACCAATTAACTACTGAACAACAATAGCAATATATACATATAATACCTATATATCTATCTATTCTTCTTTAGATTCTCTTTCCTTATAAGTTATATATGTCACGTCTTTATCCATTCATCTGTCGATGGACATTTAGCTTGCTTCCACGTCTTGGCTATTGAAAACAGTGCTGCGATGAACACTGGGGTGTAGGTATCTTTTCTGTCTATGCCCAGGAATGGGACTGGAGGATCATATGAAAATTCTACTGTTAGTTTTTTAAGGAGCCTCCATACTGTTCTCCATAGTGGTTGTACCAAATTACTTTCCTACCACAGTGTAGGAGGGTTTCATTTTTGCCACTCCTCTCCAGCGTTTATTATTTGTAGACTTTTTGATGATGGCCATTCTGGCCGGTGTGAAGTGATACCTCATTGTACTTTTGGTTTGCATCTCTCTAATAATTAGTTCTGTTGAGCGTTTTTTCATGTACCTATTTGCCATCTGTGTTTCTTCTTTGAAGAAATGTCTGTTTAGATCTTCTGTCCATTTTTTGATTGGGTTGGTTGATTTTTGATATTGAGCTGTATAGGCTGTTTGTATATTTTGGAAATTAATCCCTTGTTGGTCACATTATTTACAAATGGGAGGAAATATCAATATTTGCAAATATGACCAATGAAGGATTAGCTTCCAAAATATACAAACAGCCATTGATTTCCTAAAAAAGATTTGAAACAAGTAAGGTAAAATATTAAGATTTAATAAACCTGGGTGTTCAGGCAATGGATGTTTTTTAGTCTTTATGTCTAAATATGTAACAGTTAAAATAAAAATCATTAAATGGATTTAAATCAGTAAATGGATTTTAAGAAATACTAAGTATAGGAAGAAAATCAGTTGTTACTTGCCAAAAGAACCAGATATAATTAATAATACCTGATTCAATTAGAACTAGATAGAATTAAAACTTATTCTATCATCTCTACATGGATTATGAGAAGAAGAAGTTTGATCCAAAGAGTAGCATTCTATACTTGGCAGCATGAGGGAATCTAGAGTACATTTTACATTGTTATAATTAATATTAAACGTTTCTAACACACAGAAAACATAGAATCATACTTATGGACTGACTTAAGTTCCATTTTTTCCCCCTCCTCAGATGTAATTATTATCTTAAAGTCAGTGCATACCATTTCTCACCATGTTTTGAGAAATGTCCTTGTGAGATGTTGTAAAATATTTAAATCTGTCTAGTAACACAATGAATGTTTTTCTTTCGGAATTCAAAGATTCACTAATAATATTCACTGGACTGTCATAACTATTCACAAAACACTTGAAGTTTTTAAAGGCCAAGGATGCTTTCATTTCACTTGGTACCAAGGGAGGAATCGGTGTGGTATGTGTGAGTTACACCACGTGTGTTGAACAGCTGGGCAGTAAGAGGTGAAAACCTCTCTAAGTGTTCAGGACATGGACATTAGGGAATTGGTACTTCTTTGTTTCATCTTAGAGGAAAAAACCCCAGAAGTTCCTGTGTTGCAGGTAGATCTTATTTGCTCTGCTTTATCCATCATAGCCCTGTGTCTGTGCTGGTATTTGTTCCAGGCTCCAAGAGTAGCAGTCTTTAAACTGGGGTTCTTGTATTTCTGGGTGTATCAGAAAAATTTCCAAGGGGTACCTAGGCACAGAAAATTGTAAGGGAATCTAGATGCCTGACACCTACATGCACATTGTGACAGTACTTACCGCTCTTACATTAAGTACTCTTTCCCACCGCCCCTTTCATAATAATTTTCCTCTCACTTTACACAAGAAAGGCATACAGCTTACCTATCCCAAGTATAACTACAATACTTCGACCTGAGTACTAAAGGAAAGGACAATTCAAAACCTGCATCCGTGAAGCCTTCTTTCATTGCAGCCCTGTGTCTTCCTTGTCTCATGTCTTATTTCTGTTAAGGGCAATGGGCCTGAGACATTCGCTCCCCAGGAAACATCTGCAGTATCTGCAGACATTTTTGGTTGTCTCTGGGGTCAGAGATGGGTGCTCCTGGCATCTAGTGGGCAGAGCCAGGGGGATGCTACACCGTACATCCTACATGGCACGGGACAGCCCCCTACAATGAAGAATTATTGAACCTCAAATGTCAATAATACTTTGGTTGAAAAAATGCCACTTGAAACAATGTGGATGGACCTTAAGATTATCATACTAAGTGAAGTAAAACAAAGACAAATATCATCTGATATCACTTATATTGTGGAAACTAAAAAAAATGATACAAAGGAACTTATTTACAATTCAAAATTAGACTAACAGACAGGAAACAAAGGTATGGTTACCAAAGGGTAAAGTGGTGGGGAGAGACAACTTGGGAATTTGGGATTAACAGACACATACTACTACATATAAAATAATAAGGATCTACTGAATAGTACAGGGAACTACATTCAGTATTTTATAATCTATAGTGGAAAAGAATCTGAACAAGAATATGTATGTGTGTGTATGTAACTGAATCGCTTTGCTTTACACCTGAAACATTGTAATTCAACTGTATTCAATTAAAAAGGATAAATAATGCTTCAGATTGAGTGGGAACTTTGTGTTAAGGGTGAGCTGGCGTTAGGAAAAAAAGGAGCTTTGGGCTTCCCTGGTGGCTCAGAGGTTAAAGTGTCTGCCTGCAATGCGGGAGTCCCTGGTTCCATCCCTGGGTCAGGAAGTTCCCCTGGAGAAGGAAATGGCAACCCACTGCAGTATTCTTGCCTGGAGAATCCCAAGGACGGAGGAGCCTGGTGGGCTACAGTTCACAGGGTCACAAAGAGTCAGACACGACTGAGTGACTTCACTTTTCACTTTCTTTTCCAACGATATTCCAGATTCATGTAATCTCTCGGTGGAGAAGCTGGGATGCTGAAAAATTTTCATCTGATGATTTTGATGCTTCCTCTCTGATAATGATAAGGGATGAATAGCTCTTTGGTATTGGCAAGAAATACTGATGGTAGTGGTGATTTCATTCAAGTGACAAACTCAAGGCAAGGTTCCAATTCTTACCTGTTTCAAGATTAGGATATGTAATTTATAAAGCCATGGAAAGAAACAGTAACTTGCTGCAAAGCAGTCTAAGCTGACAAAGACTTACTCGTGTCTCATCTGTATTTTACTTGCTTAGTTTGCATGATTTTGAGGCAGTGAAGGCAAATGTCTCAACATTCATTTCTGACTCACCAACACCACATTTTATAGTAAAAGAAACACATATAAGGGGTACTTTAATATATATTTTCTTAAACTTATTCAGACTCATAGAAATTTTAAAAATTTTATTTATTTTAATTGAAGGCTAATTACTTTACAATATTGTACTGGTTTTGCCCTATATCAACATGTATCCTCCACAGGTATACATGTGTTCCCCATCCTGAACCCCCCTCCCTCCTCCCTTCCCATACCATCCCTCTGGGTCTTCCCAGTGCACCACCAGCCCCAAGCATCCAGTATCATGCATCGAACCTGGACTGGTGACTCGTTTCATATATGATATTATACATGTTTCAATGCCATTCTCCCAAATCATCCCACCCTCTCCCTCTCCCACAGAATCCAAAAGACTGTTCTATACATCTGTGTCTCCTTTGCTGTCTCACATACAGGGTTATCGTTACCATCTTTCTAAATTCCATATATATGTGTTAGTATACTGTTTTGGTGTTTTTCTTTCTGGCTTACTTCACTCTGTATAATAAGTTCCAGTTTTATCCACCTCATTAGAACTGATTCAAATATATTCTTTTTAATGGCTGAGTAATACTCCATTGTGTATATGTACCACAGCTTTCTTATCCATTTGTCTGCTGATGGACATCTAGGTTGCTTCCATGTCCTGGCTATTATAAACAATGCTGCGATGAACATTGGGGTATATGTGTCTCTTTCAATTCTGGTTTCCTCCGTGTGTATGCCCAGCAGTGGGATTGCTGGGTCATAAGGCAGTTCTATTTCCAGTTTTTAAAGGAATCTCCACACTGTTCTCCATAGTGGCTGTACTAGTTTGCATTCCCACCAACAGTGTAGGAGGGTTCCCTTTTCTCCACACCCTCTCCAGCATTTATTGCTTGTAGACTTTTGGATTGCAGCCATTCTGACTGGCGTGAAATGGTACCTCATTGTGGTTTTGATTTGCATTTCTCTGATAATGAGTGATGTTGAGCATCTTTTCATGTGTTTGTTAGCCATCCGTATGTCTTCTTTGGAGAAATGTCTATTTAGTTCTTTGGCCCATTTTTTGATTGGGTCGTTTATTTTTCTGGAATTGAGCTGTATAAGTTGCTTGTATATTTTTGAGATTAGTTGTTTGTCAGTTGCTTCATTTGCTATTATTTTCTCCCATTCTGAAGGCTGTCTTTTCACCTTGCTTATAGTTTCCTTTGTTGTGCAGAAGCTTTTAATTTTAGTTAGGTCCCATTTGTTTATTTTTGCTTTTATTTCCAATATTCTGCTTTTACCAAATATTACTGGATTGTAGAAATACATATTTTTGCTTGGGTTCTGGTCTATGATAGACTTATTTCTTGGCTCATTTATTTATTATCACATACTGACCAGATTCAGATTAATCTGATGAAAAGATCTTGTGAATTCTGTTTTACATAATGCACACAGCAATCAGTGATTGGATTTCTGTAACTAACACACTGATGACCTAATACTTTCTTTTCATTTTGGTGTTGATTTTCATTAAGTAGATTAAATGGTATTCTTAAAAGCAGAAAGCCACTTATTAATAATTACAAAACAAAATGTTCCCAAATACAATTTTAGATATAATACCTTAAATTTTAAAAACCCAGGTTCATTTATTTTGGATTGATTTCTTCGTCTTGGATGTTGCCACATTGTTTTTCATTTGTCAAGTGAAAAATTATAAAACATCACTTTTGACAAATAAAATGATACACACATGTTAAAGTATCCTCTTTGCCATATTTTTCACTATAAATACATTTCCAGATGACATTAAAAAGTGGAAAAAAAATCTTTATTCAGAACCTAGTGAATTTTCATTTTCAATTTTGTGCACTTGTTTCTTTCTAACCCCATTTTCATGTAGTTTGAGTTTCACAAACGATGTCTCTTCAGTGAAGGGCTAACACATATAATTATTAGTTATTTCTATAAGCATTTGTGGGAGAAGGCAATGGCACCCCACTGCAGTACTCTTGCCTGGAGAATCCCATGGATGGAGAAGCCTGGTGGGCTGCAGTCCATGGGGTCGCTAAGAGTCGGACACGGCTGAGCGACTTGACTTTCACTTTTCACTTTCATGCATTGGAGAAGGAAATGGCAACCCACTCTGTCGGGGGCGACAACATCTACTCCAATCCGGCGCCTCGCCCATGACAAGGATCTGGGTGAAGGTTCCCCGCCCATGACAAGGATCTGGGTGAAGCCCATGACAAGGATCTGGGTGAAGCCCATGACAAGGATCTGGGTGAAGCCCATGACAAGGATCTGGGTGAAGGTTCACAATCCCAAGGAGGAATGAGAACCAGGGGAATTTCCGGAAAAACCCCGACTATACCCTCTGCTTGCCAGCTTTCAGTTTGTGTGCTTTTCTGTTTCGTTTTACTGTCCTTTCTGGGAATGAGTGTACAGCCTGTGGCCTCCAAAGACCCAATGTATGGTATTTTCCAAGCAATATTCACCCATGTAATCACAAAACACATCCTTGGAGAGACAAGAAACATCACATACCTCGTAGGAAGCCCCGACCCTAGATTTGCACTTTTTAAGAACTCCAGCTGCAAATTATATTCAGTAGTAAGGGTAAATTTCAATGCCAGACTGCTATTCCTCCATCCCCTGCCCATGGTGTACCTGGGAGTACATTAGTTTTAAAAGAATAACAATGATTTCTTAGGTTAATAATTCAACTAGGTTAGAAGTTCAGAATCAATAGGAGTAGGAGATTGTATGAAAACTGTAAATAAGATTGACCGCCACATGACCTACTTCGAAGGAGCCACAGTGTTTGTGTGTGAGTGAGGTAATAGGCCTGCTAGACAATAGATAAAGCTNTCCCAAGGGTATCCCTGGATCCTGCGGAGGCTGGACCCCCGCACCACTCCAGTGTTCTTGCCTGGAGAATCCCAGGGATGGGGGAGCCTGGTGGGCTGCCGTCTCTGGGGTTGCACGGCTGAAGTGACTTAGTGGCGGCAGCAGCATAGGCATTTGTAAAGCCTTTCTGGCATTGAGAAAGTGACAAAACCTTATGTATATGTTTTGCAAAACAGTTTTGCAAATCAAGTAATTTCTAATTCTTTGCTTCAACAAAACTGAAGAAAAATTCTATGTTTGAGTTGTGAGGCTATTAAAAATAGCATTTAATAAGAGCTTGCTATGTGAGTTTTTGGCACTTAAACTAAGAGAACATTTGTAAAATTGAGTGAAGTTGCTACAAGAAGATTCTTTGCCACTTCCATATTTTTTCTGTTTCCCATACTTATATACATGAACAAAATTCTTTATACTTTTTTTCTAAGGAACAGAAATCATACAGAACCTGGCCTTACAATCGGTAAGCAACTTTCATCAGCATGAAGCTGGGAAAATAAGTCTCCTGTTCCTCTCAGGAAGAGATGCATTTTGGTTAAATTTTACTTTAAAAAAATTTATACTTTTTATATATGTGTATCTTTTATAGACATTGTTCTGTGTATATTTTTAAAATTCATTTTTATTTATTTATTTGGCTGTGCTGGTTCTCAGATGCCCCACACGAGATCTTTTGGTTGCAGCAGGTGAACACTTGCTGCAGAACGTGGGATCTAGCTCCCCGACCAGGGATTGAACTTGGGGCCCCATCATTGCAAGTGTGGAGTCTTAGCCGCTAGAAAACCAGAAAGTCCCTCTACTTTTTATATTTTTATTTACCATAACCTGTCTTTTTTGTCTTGTTTTGACCAACTGTGTATCTTTAATAATTGTAATAAGATTTTAATCCACATGACTTTTTAAGCACTTAGCGGAGAAAACTAAAAATTCATTTTAAGAATGTACTTTACTGCAAAGAAACATAATAGCTGGATCAAGAAAAGATTTCCAAGAACAAAAACATATTACATTAGGATGCAGCCAGCATGGAGAATTCAAAAACAATTCTATAGGGGACAGTAAAATGAAAATAGGAATTCAAAGGAAAAAGAAGGAGGAGCAAAATAAAAATTCCAACTGTTAAGGAAGGGGTTGCTTGTGCGTTTCAGAAATTAACGATGGGTGTCAATCATTACGGTATATGGATTCCACTGGACGTGTGATGGAGTGATTTACAGTTTAATGTAAGTATATACTGAAATTTATTTTCTTTGCAACTATTTGAATCCATGCTGAGAATTTCAGGTCAACTTCAGCCCAAAGTGGAAAGATGTTTCACATTTCTTTTAGGAGCGATGTGGGCAGACAAGCACTAAGTAACTCTACCCTCTTTGTGTTACCGTGATAGGAACACAGACCTGCAACTGGGGAAGGAACCTCTGCGTGAGCAGAGATGGGAAGGAGGGAACTGTTTCTCAGTTCTATGCTGGGAGGTCCACTCAACCTGAGGAAAGAGAGAATAAGACACATGAGCTTTGAAACCCTTGGTAGTCTGGAAGGCCTGCCCGCACCACCAATGACCAACCTCCAAAGCTCCCTTCTGCTTAGTAAACTGTTCTTAAACTCTCAGCAACTCTTCCCCACAGCAAAGAACCAGTTTTCCCTTTCCCATGTGATTTGAGTCGATCCCCTTTATTTTCCCCATGATGAAGATCCTACCTTTTTTCATTTCTGTGAAGAGAAAATGGCCCTGCGGGGTCAGGGTGTAGGTGTAGGTGTAGGTGGAGGTTGAGGTTGTGACGTCCTGGAGCAGCCCCATCAGTCTTCTCTTTGAAGTAGTATAAAAAGGTGGACGCCAGGCCGAGGGTGGTATCTGGAAACAAAGGAGAGGAAGATGGACAGAGACTGTCTTAGAGGTCTGTCCCGCAGCAGTGACTTTTCTCCAGTGGATCCTCCATCTGGGGACCACACCATTGCTTCGACTCTACAATTCTCCTTTCTGCTTGTTGTAAATTCCCCTTCTGACTGTTCAGCACGCCAGCTGTAGCACCATCCATACCCACACATGCTCACCTAGAGCTTTCGGGCTTGGTTTCTGTTTTTAACCAAGGCTGGCACCTGGTTTCCTCCCATGGAATCGCTGTTGATAAACTGGAGAAGAGGATTCCTGGAGAGGATCTCTTCAAGGCAGGAGAACCGTTGCTCGGGTGCCTGGGTCCCCTTCTGGTCCCTCTCCAGGCCCCTGGCTCAGCTCCTCCAGCCTTTCTGAATAAGCTGGGGAGGTCTGAGTGCAAACCAGGCACGTGGGCACAGCCCACAGAGCCCGGCCATCCCTGCTGGAAGCCTGCCAGCGGGCCGCGGGACATCTGGAAAACCTGAACTGGTGATTTTGCACGTCTCCATCTTGACTGCTGCCTGGACTGCCCACGAGCCTGAGCTTTCAGCAGCCTCTCGCCTTCCCTCACTTCACACAAGCAGCGCTGGGAACACACTTGCACATTCTGGTCCCTCAAGCGAGTGGCTACTTGGCCACACCCTTCTACCAAGCTGGACTTGCCTGCCTTACATCAGACAGCCCCCTACTCTCTGCAGGACACCTGTGAGTCACCGTCTCTGGCGCTGGATTAAGAGCGGGGGCAGATCGTGTAACTCACCAACTTGAGTGGGAAACCCACAAGTCAGGGTAAACAGATCTGGCATCCTCACTCAAGTTTTCCATCTAGGGACTTCCCTGTGCTCCAGTGGTTAAGACCTCACCTTCCAATGCAGAGGGTGCAAGTTCGATACCTGGTGGAGGAGTTAAGATTCCACATGCCTCAGGGTCAAAAAACTCAAAACTTAAAACAGAAGCAATATTGTAACAAATTCAATTGACTTTTTTTTTTTTTTTAAAGCTTTTCCTCTATATTATCCAATCTCCATTCTGATAACCAGAGCACCAAGGACGAGCAGGCCAGCAATTATGTCCATAATGTTTTTTTTTTTTTTTTAGGGTTACAGAAAAATGGAAGTTCATTCAACATTTTATCAGTAAATTTTTTGCTTCATTAGTCCTTTTCTATACCAACTGAAAGATCTATAAAAGGGAGGGCTAACTAGTTCAGATTGAATATAGAGTACATGAGATATCTTACTTTAATAGAAGATTATTTCTGAGATGCAAAAAGCTCTTGGCTTTTATCTTAAATTATGAAACCAAATTAAAATTGCTTTTTATGTATTAATGTGAAGATTCCATAAAAATCTCTTTTTACAACTAAAATTTTAAATTGTACATTTTATCTTTGTTTTAGACTTCCATGATTATACCATCCCAAACTGTAAAAAAAAAAGTTAGTTAATATATTTACTTTCAGGACTATGTATAAAATAAATATCTACAATACTATTTATCACATGTGTGTAGAGATAAGAAGATTCCATAAAAATCTCTTTTTACAACTAAAATTTTAAATTGTACATTTTATCTTTGTTTTAGACTTCCATGATTATACCATCCCAAACTGTAAAAAAAAAAGTTAGTTAATATATTTACTTTCAGGACTATGTATAGAATAAATATCTACAATACTATTTATCCCATGTGTGTAGAGATATTTCTGATCACTGACATTTCAGTTAGAAATATGATATTCAGAAGACGTTCAACTTAGGGTTTTTTTTTTCCTTAAATTTCTTTATTAGTTTGAATTATTGAGCAACTGTGTCCATGATTACAAGGAGGTAGGAAGATGGGTTTTGAGTAGAGGAAAGGAGATGGCTTATGGTTCTCTCTTGGCTGGAACTCTGGTCCTGCTTAAGGCGCCCTGGATGGCTCCTGATTGCCCTGGTCTGATAAGAGCTTCCCTTGCCCACATCCCTCCTTCCTAAGTAACCCTTCCTAAGGTGACAGATGTGGGTGTGAGGCTCAGAGGGTAATGTATAAGAGAAGTGACTACACAAACTAAGGCCACCACAGGTTAAACAGAATGAGTTACACATCCAAACAAAGGCGGTGAGACACGAAGGGATAAACATCCCATCCTTAGTGTTCCCCTAGGACTCTCTCCAAGGACCTGGGTTCCCTTCACGACCCTGAAGGAGCACTCTGTGCGCCTGCCAGCAGCACAGGGTCCACAGGTCTGGGCAGTCCCGCCCCCACCGCACACCAGGCTTCCTGGAGGAAAGGAGAAAGGACTCTCCAGGTCCGGATTCCTTCTTCACTACCCTGCTTCACTTCCCATTCTGCCTTCCCTCTGATGGAAAAGGATAAGAGGCTTACAGAAGCTTCCTGATGGGAGAGACTGACTGAGGGGGAAACTGGGTCTTGTTCTGATAGGAGGGGCCATGCTCAGATCTTCAATCCAATTTTCTGTTGATGGGTGGGCCTGTGCTCCCTCCCTGTTGCTTAACCTGAGGCCAAACTGTGGTAGGGGTAATGAAGATAATGGCGACCTCCTTCAAAAGGGCCCATGCACGCACTGCTGCAGAGTGCCCCTGACCCTGCAGCAGGCCACCGCTGACCCACGCCTCTGCTGGAGACTCCTGGACCCTTACGGGCAAGTTTGGGTCCCACTCATGTGCACGTCTCAGCCAGCTTCCTCTGGGGTCACTGCTCCTTTCCCCCAGGTCCCCGTACACACGAGGTTTTGTTTGTGCCCTCCAAGAGTCTGTTTCCCCAGTCCTGTGTAAGCTCTGGAGGCTCTCTGGTGGGGTTAATAGTGACCTCCTCCAAGAGGGATTATACCATACTCAGGTCTACTGCACCCAGGGCCCCTGACCCTGCGGCAGGCCACTGCTGACCCGTACCTCCACAGGAGACACAGACACAGTTCTGGCTCAGTCCCTGTGGGTTGGGCATGTGTTTTGTGCCCTTCCCAGTTCTGAGCAGCTCAGGTGACCTTGATGAATGTGAAAGAGCAGAGTGAAAAAGTTGGCTTAAATCTCAAAATTCAGAAAACTAAGATCATGGCATCTGGTCCCATCACTTCAGGGCAAATCGATGGGGAAATAATGGAAACAGTGACAAACTTTATTTTGGGGGCTCCAAAATCACTGCAGATGGTGACTGCAGCCATGAAATTAAAAGACGCTTGCTCCTTAGAAGAAAATCTATGACCAACCTGGACAGCATATTAAAAAGCAGAGACATTACTTTACTAACAAAGGTCCGTTTAGTCAAAGCTATGGGTTTTTCAGTAGTCATGTATGGATGTGAGAGTTGGACTACTAAGAAAGCTGAGCACCGAAAAGTTGATGCTTTTGAACTGTGGTGTTGGAGGAGACTCTGAGAGTGTCTTGGACAGCAAGGAGATCAAACCAGTCAATCCTAAAGGAAATCAGTCCTGAATATTCCTTGGAAGGACGGATGCTAAAGCTGAAGCTCCAATACTTTGGCCAGCTCATGCGAAGAACTGACTCACTGGAAAAGACTCTGCTGCTGGGAAAGATTGAAGGCAGAGAAGGGGACGACAGAGGACGAGATGGTTGGATGGCATCACCGATGTGATGGACATGAGTTTGAGCAGGCTTTGGAGTTGGTGATGGACAGGGAGGCCTGGCGTGCTGCAGTCCATGGGGTCGCAAACAGTCGGACACGACGGAGCGACTGAACTGAACTGAACCCTACTTAGGTGATCCCTGGGGGCTACAATCACCGTCCCAATTTCTCCCGCTAAAAGCGTCTCCTGCGCGCTTTGTAGCTGTGTGCCAGCCACCGAACGGATGCCCTTTTCCTCCAGCCAGGCGCTCCAGGACTTTTCGCAATCTCCCAAGGAGCCTGGGCTTTCGAGCCGCAGCTTCCGCTTCTGTCGAGTCTCCAGGCCCGGGTGCAAACTTTTAAGGAGAGCTGTCTGAGGCGCGGAGAAGCGGGACTCCTGGGGCGCTCCTCCCGGGCTGGTGAAACCGCAGCACCGGGTTCGGAGGATCCTCCGCCACCGTGCGTGGCGCACTCCGGCCCCACCCACTCGGGTCGGAGGGTATGATTGGCTCTCTGGAACGCCAGTCACAGCTCGGCGCCCGGCCCGGGGCACAGAGCCCCACCCTCCCGCTTGGACCCGGCAGGGCCGCTCTCCGCTCTCCGGGAAGGAGCGCCGTCCCGCCACGACTCGAGCTGTCCCGCCACGACCCGAGCTGTCCCGCCACGACCCGAGCTGTCCCGCCTCGGCGCGGTTTCCCACGCCCCTGCTCGCCCCTGCGGCAGAGCCCACGAAGGGAGTCAGACGGACACGTCTAGTAGTTAGCTGGTTCCAGATGCCACAGCACGAAGTGGGAACTCGGAANTGGGGAAACAATGGAAACAGTGAGAGACTTTATTTTCTGGGGCTCCAAAATCACAGCAGATGGTGACTGCAGTGATGAAATTAAGAGATGCTTGCTTTTTGGAAGAAAAGTTTTAACCAACCCAGACAGCACATTAAAATGCAGTGACACTATTTTACCAACAGAGGTCCGTCTAGTCAAAGCTATGGTTTATCCAGTAGTCATGTATGAATGTGAGATATGGACTACAAAGAAAGCTGAGCACTGAAGAATTGATGCTTTTGAACTGTGGTCTTGGAGGAGACTCTGAGAGTGTCTTGGACAGCAAGGAGATCAAACCAGTCAATCCTAAAGGAAATCAGTCCTGAATATTCCTTGGAAGGACGGATGCTAAAGCTGAAGCTCCAATACTTTGGCCAGCTCATGCGAAGAACTGACTCACTGGAAAAGACTCTGCTGCTGGGAAAGATTGAAGGCAGAGAAGGGGACGACAGAGGACGAGATGGTTGGATGGCATCACCGATGTGATGGACATGAGTTTGAGCAGGCTTTGGAGTTGGTGATGGACAGGGAGGCCTGGCGTGCTGCAGTCCATGGGGTCGCAAACAGTCGGACACGACGGAGCGACTGAACTGAACTGAACCCTACTTAGGTGATCCCTGGGGGCTACAATCACCGTCCCAATTTCTCCCGCTAAAAGCGTCTCCTGCGCGCTTTGTAGCTGTGTGCCAGCCACCGAACGGATGCCCTTTTCCTCCAGCCAGGCGCTCCAGGACTTTTCGCAATCTCCCAAGGAGCCTGGGCTTTCGAGCCGCAGCTTCCGCTTCTGTCGAGTCTCCAGGCCCGGGTGCAAACTTTTAAGGAGAGCTGTCATAAATGAATTAACTTATTTTTGGCAGCACTGGGCCCTCATTGCTGTGCATGGGCTTTTTCCCCGCGGTGCGTGGCTTCTCATTGTGGTGGGTTCTCTTGATGCAGAGCATGAGCTCCAGAATATGTGGATTCAGTAGCTGTGGATCACAGGCTTAGTTTGCGCCACAGCATGTGGGATCTTCTCGAACCAGGGACTGAACCCATGTCCCCTACATTGACAGATGCATTCTTAACCACTGGACCACCAGGGAAATCCTAAACAAAACTTTTTTTTTTTTTTTTAAGTTTGAGAAGCACTGATCCCTCTCCATGAACTGAACTCCTGGTGCCCTTGCTTCCAAAGTAAACCAGCAGGAGCAACATGGATGGACCTAGTGAGTCAGGAATAGAAAGACAAATACCATGTACACTTATGTGCAGGCTGGGGGAGATGGGCCGTTCCCTGGTGGCTCAGTGGTGAAGAATCTGCCTACAAGGCAGGAACTGCAGGAGATGCGGGTTTGATCCCTGAGTCGGGAAGATGTCTCTTATACACATCTTCCGCTCTCCGGGAAGGAGCGCCGTCCCGCCACGACCCGAGCTGTCCCGCCTCGGCGCGGTTTCCCACGCCCCTGCTCGCCCCTGCGGCAGAGCCCACGAAGGGAGTCAGACGGACACGTCTAGTAGTTAGCGGGTTCCAGATGCCACAGCACGAAGTGGGAACTCAGAAAGGAAATTCCCTGCCTTTGACTTGATCGGTGCGAATCTTGACTAAGGCTGGAATCTTTCCCGTGGGCGGGTGGAGACAGAAACCTGGAGTCACTGGCACCACGAGTGTGGAAAGATGGGTCCTGGGAATCCACGCTCCTAGATCCATTCCCGAGCCTCATCCGCGGCGCTGAAAGCCTGTATGTATGTGTATGTGTGTTATTAGTGGAATGAGGTAAGTAATGTAAATGCATGTAATATTTGTATATGTTTTATATATAATATATGGGCGTGCTAACGTCGCTCTAGTCCTGTCCGACTCTTTGAACGACAGCTATAGACTGTCTAGCCCGCCAGGCTTCTCTGTCTATGGCATTTTCTAGGCGAGAATCCTGGAATGGGTTGCCATGCCCTTTTCAAGGGGATCTTACCGACCCAGGGATCGAACCCTTGTCTCTTAGGTCTCCTGAATTGGCAGGCGGGTTTTTTTTTTTTTTTTTTTTTTTTCCACTAGTGCAATCTCTATATATCTATATAGATATTTATAAAATATATAGTAATATGTATCTCCAGGCAAAAATACTGGAGTGGGTTGCCATTTCCTTCTCCAGGGGATCTTCCTAACCCAGGAATCGAACCCGGGTCTCCTACATTGCAGGAGGATTCTTTACCAGCTGAGCCACCAGGGAAGCCCTATATGAAATAAATATACTATAAATATGTATTTAGTGGAATGGAATATAATACAGTAGAATAGAAAGTAGCAACCTGCACCACAGATAGTGAGTGTAACTACAGCTTCCTGAAATGCTTCAGTTAAATATATTTGTGTGTATCAACAGGTGAATATACTAAAAAAGAACTTGCTTCTTTGTAAATACTTAAATTTTTTAAATGAATTAACTTATTTTTGGCAGCACTGGGCCCTCATTGCTGTGCATGGGCTTTTTCCCCGCGGTGCGTGGCTTCTCATTGCGGTGGGTTCTCTTGATGCAGAGCATGAGCTCCAGAGTATGTGGATTCAGTAGCTGTGGATCACAGGCTTAGTTTGCGCCACAGCATGTGGGATCTTCTCGAACCAGGGACTGAACCCATGTCCCCTACATTGACAGATGCATTCTTAACCACTGGACCACCAGGGAAATCCTAAACAAAACTTTTTTTTTTTTTTTAAGTTTGAGAAGCACTGATCCCTCTCCATGAACTGAACTCCTGGTGCCCTTGCTTCCAAAGTAAACCAGCAGGAGCAACATGGATGGACCTAGTGAGTCAGGAATAGAAAGACAAATACCATGTACACTTATGTGCAGGCTGGGGGAGATGGGCCGTTCCCTGGTGGCTCAGTGGTGAAGAATCTGCCTACAAGGCAGGAACTGCAGGAGATGCGGGTTTGATCCCTGAGTCGGGAAGATCTCCTGGAGGAGGGAATGTCAACCCACAGCAGTGTTCTTGCCTGGAGAATCCCAGCGACAGAAGAACCTATCAAGTTACAGTCCATAGAATTGCAGAGTCAGACACAACTGAAGCGACTTAGTCCCCCCCACCCCACACAGACACTTACACGTGGAATCTAAAATCTGACACAACTGAACCTTTCTACAAAACAGAAACAGACTCACAGACATAAAGGACACACTTGTAGTTGCCAACGGGTTTGGGGGCAGGAAAGACATGAATTGGGCATTTGGGATTAGCAGATGCAAACTATAATATACAGGATGGATAACAACAAGGTCCTACTATATAGCAGAGGGAACTTTATTCAATACCTTGTGATAAACCATAATGGAAAAGAATACTGTATAAAACTGAATCACTTTGCTGCACAGCATAAATTAACACATTGTAAATCAACTATATGTAAATAAAATTTTAAAAAGTAAAGCAAAGAAAAACAACCCCCCCCAATCACCACCACCACTAAGGTAACGGAGAGCCTTCTCCCTCTGAGCCATCCTCCACCACCCTTAGGCTCATTTTTAAGGAAAGGAGCCTTGAGTCATGGAAAGGGGCTCTGTCATTTCTTTCTGAAAATAGCTCTGGTTGGAGGTTCCACACAGTGATCAGCTCATCATTTTTCAGTTGCATTGAATTCTTTGTTTTAATAATCATGTAGGAAAAATTAAATTGATTGTTGAATGTCTTTGCACAAAAAAAACTCAAACCCTGAATGCTACACCCGTAAGTTGTACCAAGAGCTTCTCTGATGGCTCAGTAATAAAGGATCTGCCTGCAGTGCAGAGACTCGGGTGGATGCAGGTTCAATCCCTGGGTCGGGAAGATCCCCTGGAGAAGGAAATGGTAACCTGTTTCAGTATTCTTGTCTGGAGAATCCCATGAACAGAGGAGCCTGGCGGGTTACAGTCCATGGGGTCTCAAAAGAGTTCGGACATGACTTAGCAACTCAATAACAACAAAGTTGTACCAAACAATTAAGGAAAAAGCAATTCTAATCCTATAGAAATTCTTACAGAATATTAAAGGAGGGTATGCTGCTAAGTCACTTCAGTCGTGTCCGACCCTTAGCGACCCCATGGACTGCAGCCTACCAGGCTCCTCCATCCATGGGATTTTCCAGGCAAGAGTACTGGAGTGCGGTGCCATCGCCTTCTCTGAAAGGAGGGTATATCCCGCACTTATTTTAGGAGGCTTGTGCTGTGCTGACTTGCTCAGTCGTGTTCTACTCTTTGCGACCCTATGGACTGCAGCCTGCCAGGCTCCCCTGTTCTTGGAGATTCCGCAGGAAAGAATACTGGAGTGGGTTGCCATGCCTTCCTCTAGGGGGTCTTCCCAACCCAGGGATCGAGCCTATGTCTCCTGAATTCTTTACTGACTGGGCTACCAGGAAAGTCCTCTAGGAGGCTTATGTAAACTTTACACTAAAAATTTGACAAAGACAGTACAAGAAAGGAAAATAAGTCAGTCTCATCCATGAATATAGATACAAACATCCTAAACACACGGCTCACATGGGCTTTCACAACAGGAAAATAAATGTCACGCTCTAATAAAGGAGAAATCATTAACTTTTTGGGAAAGCTGGAGATTGTACAATAGCGTTTTCCTGCCAAGGAAAAGAAAGAAGAAAACGCATACATCTAGAGGAGAAAAAAAAGCACATGGCTTCCTTATGTTTCCTTAATAAAAACTTGGGGTGGTGGGTTGTGGGTGTCCTACTGAGGAAAAGCCACCTATTGCAACCTCTCCTCTGCAGCATGGACTTAACCCGGGCTGGGTTCTTAGGCCTCTCCATGGAGACACTCTGCAGCTCAGCCTCATTTCTCACAAAGCATCATTCACTTGGAATAAGATGAATTTAGAGCACAACCAACTTAGAAAAATGAATACTAGAATGTATGCTGGAATTACAGTTGTTTTTCTACTCCAGTAATTCTCAACATGTGGTCTTCAGACTAGAAGCTTCAGCATCACCCAGAGATGTACTTAAAGTGCAAATTCTATGTCTGAACTCAAACCTTCTGAATCAGACATTCTGGATACAGGACCCAGGAATCTGCATTTTAACACACTTTACAGAGAGTTTCTACGTACTCAAGTTTGGGAATGCCTGCTTGGATTCAGCTAGTACCCTCACAGATGAGACTCCACCTGGACCCACACCTGTGACATCTGGCAAAAATCTTTAGACAAAAATCAACAATGAAAGAAAATCCTGTAGTTTTCTTACTTTCTAATAGCTCTGGAGTTTTAGTACAAATGAGTCTTGAGTGACAAAGTTTTGGGATATCTGGGGGAAGATCACAGAACCGGGCAGACTCCCACTGAAGCCCAAACAGAGGTTTGTCTTACTTGATTTTTTAGGATTAAAAACTTTTCTTATTATTACTGTGGGCTCATTTTTAGGCTCAGCATAGAATCACTCACTTTATGGTTCTACTTTCTGCTTGGTTCAGTCATTCAACAGTCTCTCATTCTTTGTTTAATATAAAGTCCAGTAGTCATTTTATTCTGTGTATGAGAAGAGAAAAATGCCAGTTATTGTTTTTCTTTTTTGACAGGAAAAATTCTCAAGTAATTTTAGCTTCCTGCAGATGGAGATGTTAACAATATCACTAGGGCTCTCTACACTGTTAAGAAAGATGAATGCTCAAACTTACAGGTGTTTTACAGGTTAAGGGGTATTTTATCTGGTCTTGTCCAAAGTCTTTGAGGTCTAAGGGTCTGACAAATTATCTTTGTTAGATATAGCATTTACAAAGACAGATTTATGTTTAAAATGCATTGATTGTTCTCCCCAGCTTCCTGAGAAGAAAAGAACATCTTTTTCTTATTATCTTACAGAGAATTGTGTCACCTGCGTCTTAAGGCTAAGAACTGAAATTCTATCATTGGCACTGAGTTAAAAAGAGGTAGACCCTTCTAGAGAGTCAAATGTTATACTGTGAAATGGAAAATGGCATATGGAGTTCCTTAGGCGGAGAACTGAGGAGTTTTAACAACAGCCAAAAGGAAAGAAAGGAAGGAAGGAAAGAAGGAAAAACATAGTTAGAAGGGTGGGAGAGGAAGAGAACAAATCTTCATTATTCATATGTGGTATGACTGTCTACAGGAAAAATACCCCAAAACCTAAGATATAAGGATAAATAACAGTTTAGCCAGGCGGTGGGATAAATACACAAAAAAATCAATTGCACTTTCAAAACAAACAAGTGGGACATGTGATAACATGGTCTCATTTAATAATAAACTTACAGGAATTAGAAATAAATTCTCAGAAAGAAAAGACACACAAGATTTACATGGAGGAAACTAAAAATATTGAAAGTCCTGGGGAAATGGAGAGATATACCATAATCATGGTTAGGAAGCCTCAATCTTAGAAAATGTCAGTTTTCCCCTGTATGATCTACCACTTCAATGCAATTCCTCCAAAAAGAAAATCTCTATTGGGTATTTCATGGAATGTGGGTGCTAAGTGGCTTCAGCTGTGTCTGACTCTCTGGGACGGTATGGATTAGAGCCTGCCAGGCTCCCCTGTCCATGAGATTCTCCAGACAAGAATGTTGGAGTGGGTTGCTATGCCCTCCTCTAGGAGATCTTCTGGACCCAGGGATCAAACTTGCATCTCTTGTGGCTCCTGCGTGGCAGGCTGAGCCACCAGGGAAGCCCCATGGAATGTAGACAAAATGATTCTAAATGAAATAAAGTAGAAAAAGGTTAAGAAGAGGCAAGATACCACTGAAGAGAAACAGGAAGTTGAGGGGATTTCTTAACCGTATAACAAGATATTACAATGACACTGTAGTTAAGAGCATGCACTACTGATGATGGTATGTGTGTAGCCAGCTGGACCAATAAAATAGAATAGAAAGACAGCATCAGGTCCCCATGTACCAATGTATGAAGAGTGGGCATTCACTTCAAGTGGGTAAAAGATGTACTCTTAAATAAAAGACACTGAAATAATTGAATATACATTCATCACACGTAAAAATGCATTTCAAAAGAACTAAGGTTTAAAAGGGTTTCCCAGGTGGTGCTAGTGGTAAAGAACCTGCCTGCCTATGCAGGAGACAAGAGACATGGGTTTGATCCCTGGGTTGGGAAGATCTGCTGGAGAAGGGCACAGTAACCCTCTCCAGTATTTCTTGCCTGGAGAATCCCATGGACAGAGGAGCCTGGCGGGCTACAGTCCATAGGGTCACAAAGAATTGGACACAACTGAATCAGTTTAGCACACATGCAAGGGATAAAATGTGAGAGACAAGACATTAAAAGTTTCAGATAAAAATGTAAAAAAATTAACTGTTTGACTTCAAGATGGGAAAACAGTTATCACATAAGACACATACAAATACTTGAAAACAGAAAAATAAAGGAAAGGTTAATAAATCTGGCCATATTAAAATTAGAAACTTTCATCAAAATATGCTGTAAAGAAAGAAAACCAAAAGCTACAAACTAGATTTACTTGTATCACACATAATTCACATAGGATTATATTCAGAACAGTTAATAGCAATCCAAGAGAAAATGGTCAAAGATGGGAATAGGCATTTCACAAAAGAAGGAAATATGAACGACCAATAAATATACAAAGTTATGTACATCCTCAATAATTATCAGAATTATGAATTAGAATGGCCTTTTAAAATTATTTATTTTTAATTGAAGGATAATTGCTGTACAATATTGTGTTGGTTTCTGCCATACATTAGCATGAGCCAGCCAAGATATACATAGGTTCCCTCCTGAGCCTCCCTCCCACCTCCAACCCCATCCCACCCCTCTAGGTCGTCACAGAGCCCTAGTTTGAGCTCTCTGAGTCACAGCAAATTCCCACTGACTATTTTACGTAAGGTTCAGTTCAGTTCAGTTCAGTCACTCAGTCGTGTCTGACTCTTTGCGACCCCACGGACTGCAGCACGCCAGGCTTCCCTGTCCATCACCAACTCCTGGAGCTTGCTCAAACTCATGTCCATCCAACCATCTCATCCTCTGTCGTCCCCTTCTCCTCCCGCCTTCAGTCTTTCCCAGCATCAGGGTCTTTTCGTGAATATGTTTCTAAGCTACCCTCTCCATTCTTCCCACCCTCTCCTTCCTCCAGTGTGTCTACAAGTCCGTTCTCTCTCTCTGCATCTTCATTGCTGCCCTGCAATAGAAATGCATTTGGAATCATATTTTATTATTTTATTGAGTTGTATTAACACACAGTATTACATTTACATTAGTTTCAGTTTACGACATAGTGATCCAAATCTTTGTATATTACATGGTCACTGCAATAAGACCAGTTACTATTTGTCACCATACATAGCTGTTACAACAGTCTTTGCTATATTCCCTATGTGTACATTACATTTGGGTGACTTATTTACCTTATATCTGGCAGTTTGTGCCTGTTGATCTCCTTCACTGATTTCATCCGCCCTCCCAGCCCCCAGGCAAGTACTTCTCTGTATCTGTGCGTCTATTTCTATTTTTTGTTGTTGTCCACATTTTTTTTATCACTGCATATGTAGATCCCTATATGGACTTCCCTGGTGGCTCAGATGGTAAAGCGTCTGCCTGCAATAAACTCACATGGGATTTGTTTTTCTCTGACATTTCATTTAGTATAATACCCTCCAGGTCCATTCACGTTGCTGCAAATGGCAAGATTTCATCTTTTTTATGGCTGAGGGGTATTCTGCTGTATCTTTTTTCTTCATCTATCTATTGCTCCTGGAGAAGGCAATGGCACCCCACTCCAGTACTCTTGCCTGGAAAATCCCATGGACGGAGGAGCCTGGAAGGCTGCAGTCCATGGGGTCGCTGAGGGTCGGACATGACTGAGTGACTTCCTTTTCACTTTTCACTTTCATGCATTGGAGAAGGAAATGGCAACCCGCTCCAGTGTTCTTGCCTGGAGAATCCCAGGGATGGGGGAGCCTGGTGGGCTGCCGTCTGTGGGGTTGCACAGAGTCAGACATGACTGAAGCGACTTAGTAGCAGCAGCAGCAGCAGCAGTATCTATTGATCCACATCTAGGTTGATTCCAGTCTTGGCTATTGTAAACAGTACTTCAATGAACACAGAAGTATGTATATATGTATATATATATATATATATATGCCCAGTGTTTCATTAGGTTGTGCTTTTCTGCTTAGTTGCATGAGCTCGTTACATATTTTGGATGCCAACCCATTATTGGCTATGTCACTGGCAAATACTGTCTTCAGCTGAGTAGGGTGCCTTTTCCTGCTGTTGGTGATATCCTTTGCTGCACTTTTAGTTTGGTGTAATCCCATTTCTTTATTTTTTCTTTTCTTTTGCCTAAGGAGACATATCCAAAATATATAAGGGACTAAGTGTTGATTGCTTATCTTTCCAAAGAGTTAATTCTTAGTCTCTTAATTAATCTTCTCCTTTTAAAAAGTCTATATTTCATGTATTTCTGCTCTAATCTTTATTTTCTTTCCTCTATGAATGTTGGGCTTTATTTGTTCTTTTTCTTATTCCTTTAGGTGTAAAAGTAGGTTATTTATTTGAGATTTCTCTTGTTTCTTGGGATTAGGCCTGTATTGCTTTGAACTTCCCCCTTAGGATTGCTTTTCTGTGTCTTATAGATTTTGGACAGATGTGTTTCTATTTTCACTTGTCTCAAGGTACTTTTTGATTTCTTCCTTGGCCCATTGGTTGTTTAGAAGCATGTAGTTTAGTCTCCATGTGTTTGTGTTTTTTTGCCGCTTTTTTCTTGTAGTTGATTTCTAGTTTTATACTGTTGTGATCCCAAAAGATGCTTGATATGAATTCAACCTTAAATTTCTTGAGACTTATTTTGTGGCCAAACATGCGATCTGTTTTGGAGGATGTCCCACGTGCACTTGAGAAGAACGTGTGTCCTGCTGCTTTTGGGTGGAGTGGGCACTGCAACTGGGCAGAGACGTGAGGGTCATTGACGCGATGGGTTAAGCATACTGGAGATTCGGTAAGGATGCTGCAGCCCACTGGTGGGAGGCTCCTTCAGAACACCATCCTCCCTATATCCAGGGAGACTTAAGGGGAGGAATGTGTGCAGATTCAATGTATATTTCTGCAATTTCACTTTGGCTAAGGAAAAAATGTATATATTTGTTATCAGTATGTATCTTGTCTCAAGAATCCATTATTCCATAATGCATCTCAATTATTCAATTTTCTTTTTTTTTTTTCCCAGAAGTCCTTAAAAATTTTTTTTTTAAATCTTTTAAGCCTGGAGAGAAAGGTTGAATTAACAGATTAAAAAAAAAACCCATGTCTCTGAATCTCTATAGTTTCTCTGTTAGATCTTCCATGGAAGAGACAATCAACAATTTAATTCTTTCCTTCGGGATGCAAAGTTGTTATATCCGAATTCCTCAACTCCTTAGAGTAAAAGTCACAAGAAATAGTATCACATAGTATCAGAACAGTGAAACTTCAATAATTATTTAATTTTAAGAAATCCTTTCAGACTTCTGCAACCAAAGAAAGCAAGCTTTTTATACTTTTTTTTTTTTTTAAATTGAAGGATGATTGCTTTACAATGTTGCGGTGGTTTCAGCTGTACATCAACACGAATCAGTCATAACTGTGTATATATATCGCCTCCCTCTTGAGCTCCATCCCCCATTCCACCCCTCCAGGTCATCACAGAGAGCCAGGCTGGGCTCCCGGTATTATGACTGTTCAATTTCACTGGAAGTACATCTCAGGCTAGTTTTCAGGCAGACATGTTATAGGAGAGCGTGGACAGAAAAGCATCGCTCAAACGGATAAATCTGTTATCTAGTGTTCATGAAGCAATGAAACCTCAGACTGAACTTCTAAGTAAACGTCTGTAGCTACAAATGAGCTAGAGCCTTTTCTTCTCAGCTTAGTATTTCCTTCTGCCTTATAGGGGCAAAATAATATTGATTGTAATTCTCTACTACCACCTAGTGGAAAATCCATCCATTTCTTATTTTAAAAATTCCATAGTACATACCTGATTGCTTGTAAAGTTATCTTGTTATAAAAACTTCAAACCTTATAGAAGAGTGTAAACAGGGTAAAAGGGCTCCTTTTTCACCTCCCCTGCCCCTGTCACTCTGCTTCCCAAAGGTAACTGTGCCTTGTGGCCTATATCCTGCAAGAACACTTCCTGTATTTTTTACATATTCAGAGGTACAGCAGAAAAACTCTAAGACATCAGCTGAAGATTGTTCTATCTTTCTATTACAGAGACAGATAAAGCATCACCGCTTCATGCCTTGAGTGGCCACAGGCAGACAAAGATGGTCGAAAGGTTAAACTCTACAGTTCAGTTCAGTCGCTCAGTCGTGTCCAGCTCTTTACGACCCCTTGAATCGCAGAACACCAGGCCTCCCTGTCCATCACCAACTCCTGGAGTTCACTCAGACTCACGTCCATCGAGTCCGTGATGCCATCCAGCCATCTCAACTTCTGTCGTCCCCTTCTCCTCCTGCCCCCAATCCCTCCCAGCCTCAGAGTCTTTTCCAATGAGTCAACTCTTTGCATGAGGTGGCCAAAGTACTGGAGTTTCAGCTTTAGCATCATCCTTTCAAAGAAATCCCAGGGCTGATCTCCTTCGGAATGGACTGGTTGGATCTCCTTGCAGTCCAAGGGACTCTCAGGAGTCTTCTCCAACACCACAGTTCAAAAGCATCGATTCTTCGGCGCTCAGCTTTCTTCACAGTTAAACTCTTGGAGGGATAGATTAGGAGTTAGAGATTAACATAAACACACTACTATATAAAACAGATAACTAAGATCCACTGTATAACACAGGGAACTGTACTCAATGTTTTATAATAACCTGTAAGGGGAAAGAATCTGAAAAAAATGTGTAACTGAATCACTTTACACCTGACATTAACAGCACTAAATCAACTACAGTTTTTTTTTTTTAAAGATTAAAAATGGTGAAGCTTTCGAACTTAAAGTTTACTTTTGAAAACTATGGTAGAAGAAAGCAGAATGAAAGGCCTAAACTGGTAAATATCTGGTCAGTAAATGGTAGATTTGGGAAGGACTCCTGATGAAGTTAGCGCCACTTTTCCTGCCTGGAGTTGATACAGGATCTATGGGCTGAGGAGAGTGTCAGGACGGGACTGGAGCCTTACACGCTAATCCTTCTAATCTGTGTCACAGATGTTTTTGTTTTAGTTTAGTTTAAATAATTTGAGTCTAAAAATCTGATCTACTAAATTCGGGAGCGAAAAAGGAAGTAGTGTATTTGATGTGCTCTTGACCTATAAACTATTTGGTTTCGCTATTCCAATAACTAGAGTGACAATCAAACATTAAAAAATAAATATGTAAGAAGGTAACATGATAATTATAAGAAGTTTTAGGTCTCTTATGACTCAAAGGGTTTTGTTATTTGCTTTCAAAATGATTTAAGAACATGAAAAACTTTATTGAGGTGTAATTTACATAAAACCAATGGAACCATTTGAAGTATTCAGCTTGATGAGTTTTGACAAATGAATACATGTGTAACCACCACCTCAACTGATACATAGAACATTTTTCTTGTCTCAGATAGTTCACTCTCTCTTGACATTTTGCAGTTACTTCCCAGTCTAGACACTTACTAACTTGATTTCTATCACTTTAAATTGATCTTGGGGAAAAAAACCCAAAGGACTTCTGTCCTCAGATTCATTTTGCTGTCTCAATTTCTGGGAAGCAAACCTAAATGTAAGCATACCTATTTAATTAACAAGGACATGCTTTTATTTTTTAAACTATTGGATCTTGTGAACTTTAAACAATGTTGCAAAACATTTGACAGTTTCTTCACTTTCTCCCTAAAAATTTAAAATTTCACCTCTAAGTGAAAACTTCTAAGATCAATAGTGATTATGTTAACTTTGTGCTGCTGAGTCACTTTAGTCGTGTCCGACTCTGTGCGACCCCATAGACGGCAGCCCACCAGGCTTCCCCGTCCCTGAATCACTGCATATGTAGATCCCTATATGGACTTCCCTGGTGGCTCAGATGGTAAAGCGTCTGCCTGCAATAAACTCACATGGGATTTGTTTTTCTCTGACATTTCATTTAGTATAATACCCTCCAGGTCCATTCACGTTGCTGCAAATGGCAAGATTTCATCTTTTTTATGGCTGAGGGGTATTCTGCTGTATCTTTTTTCTTCATCTATCTATTGCTCCTGGAGAAGGCAATGGCACCCCACTCCAGTACTCTTGCCTGGAAAATCCCATGGACGGAGGAGCCTAGATTTGTTTTTCTCTGACATTTCATTTGGTATAATACCCTCCAGGTCCATTCACGTTGCTGCAAATGGCAAGATTTCATCTTTTTTATGGCTGAGGGGTATTCTGCTGTATCTTTTTTCTTCATCTATCTATTGCTCCTGGAGAAGGCAATGGCACCCCACTCCAGTACTCTTGCCTGGAAAATCCCATGGACGGAGGAGCCTGGAAGGCTGCAGTCCATGGGGTCGCTGAGGGTCGGACATGACTGAGTGACTTCCTTTTCACTTTTCACTTTCATGCATTGGAGAAGGAAATGGCAACCCGCTCCAGTGTTCTTGCCTGGAGAATCGCAGGGATGGGGGAGCCTGGTGGGCTGCCGTCTGTGGGGTTGCACAGAGTCAGACATGACTGAAGCGACTTAGTAGCAGCAGCAGCAGCAGCAGTATCTATTGATCCACATCTAGGTTGATTCCAGTCTTGGCTATTGTAAACAGTACTTCAATGAACACAGAAGTATGTATATATGTATATATATATATATATATATGCCCAGTGTTTCATTAGGTTGTGCTTTTCTGCTTAGTTGCATGAGCTCGTTACATATTTTGGATGCCAACCCATTATTGGCTATGTCACTGGCAAATACTGTCTTCAGCTGAGTAGGGTGCCTTTTCCTGCTGTTGGTGATATCCTTTGCTGCACTTTTAGTTTGGTGTAATCCCATTTCTTTATTTTTTCTTTTCTTTTGCCTAAGGAGACATATCCAAAATATATAAGGGACTAAGTGTTGATTGCTTATCTTTCCAAAGAGTTAATTCTTAGTCTCTTAATTAATCTTCTCCTTTTAAAAAGTCTATATTTCATGTATTTCTGCTCTAATCTTTATTTTCTTTCCTCTATGAATGTTGGGCTTTATTTGTTCTTTTTCTTATTCCTTTAGGTGTAAAAGTAGGTTATTTATTTGAGATTTCTCTTGTTTCTTGGGATTAGGCCTGTATTGCTTTGAACTTCCCCCTTAGGATTGCTTTTCTGTGTCTTATAGATTTTGGACAGATGTGTTTCTATTTTCACTTGTCTCAAGGTACTTTTTGATTTCTTCCTTGGCCCATTGGTTGTTTAGAAGCATGTAGTTTAGTCTCCATGTGTTTGTGTTTTTTTGCCGCTTTTTTCTTGTAGTTGATTTCTAGTTTTATACTGTTGTGATCCCAAAAGATGCTTGATATGAATTCAACCTTAAATTTCTTGAGACTTATTTTGTGGCCAAACATGCGATCTGTTTTGGAGGATGTCCCACGTGCACTTGAGAAGAACGTGTGTCCTGCTGCTTTTGGGTGGAGTGGGCACTGCAACTGGGCAGAGACGTGAGGGTCATTGACGCGATGGGTTAAGCATACTGGAGATTCGGTAAGGATGCTGCAGCCCACTGGTGGGAGGCTCCTTCAGAACACCATCCTCCCTATATCCAGGGAGACTTAAGGGGAGGAATGTGTGCAGATTCAATGTATATTTCTGCAATTTCACTTTGGCTAAGGAAAAAATGTATATATTTGTTATCAGTATGTATCTTGTCTCAAGAATCCATTATTCCATAATGCATCTCAATTATTCAATTTTCTTTTTTTTTTTTCCCAGAAGTCCTTAAAAATTTTTTTTTTAAATCTTTTAAGCCTGGAGAGAAAGGTTGAATTAACAGATTAAAAAAAAGACCCATGTCTCTGAATCTCTATAGTTTCTCTGTTAGATCTTCCATGGAAGAGACAATCAACAATTTAATTCTTTCCTTCGGGATGCAAAGTTGTTATATCCGAATTCCTCAACTCCTTAGAGTAAAAGTCACAAGAAATAGTATCACATAGTATCAGAACAGTGAAACTTCAATAATTATTTAATTTTAAGAAATCCTTTCAGACTTCTGCAACCAAAGAAAGCAAGCTTTTTATACTTTTTTTTTTTTTAAATTGAAGGATGATTGCTTTACAATGTTGCGGTGGTTTCAGCTGTACATCAACACGAATCAGTCATAACTGTGTATATATATCGCCTCCCTCTTGAGCTCCATCCCCCATTCCACCCCTCCAGGTCATCACAGAGAGCCAGGCTGGGCTCCCGGTATTATGACTGTTCAATTTCACTGGAAGTACATCTCAGGCTAGTTTTCAGGCAGACATGTTATAGGAGAGCGTGGACAGAAAAGCATCGCTCAAACGGATAAATCTGTTATCTAGTGTTCATGAAGCAATGAAACCTCAGACTGAACTTCTAAGTAAACGTCTGTAGCTACAAATGAGCTAGAGCCTTTTCTTCTCAGCTTAGTATTTCCTTCTGCCTTATAGGGGCAAAATAATATTGATTGTAATTCTCTACTACCACCTAGTGGAAAATCCATCCATTTCTTATTTTAAAAATTCCATAGTACATACCTGATTGCTTGTAAAGTTATCTTGTTATAAAAACTTCAAACCTTATAGAAGAGTGTAAACAGGGTAAAAGGGCTCCTTTTTCACCTCCCCTGCCCCTGTCACTCTGCTTCCCAAAGGTAACTGTGCCTTGTGGCCTATATCCTGCAAGAACACTTCCTGTATTTTTTACATATTCAGAGGTACAGCAGAAAAACTCTAAGACATCAGCTGAAGATTGTTCTATCTTTCTATTACAGAGACAGATAAAGCATCACCGCTTCATGCCTTGAGTGGCCACAGGCAGACAAAGATGGTCGAAAGGTTAAACTCTACAGTTCAGTTCAGTCGCTCAGTCGTGTCCAGCTCTTTACGACCCCTTGAATCGCAGAACACCAGGCCTCCCTGTCCATCACCAACTCCTGGAGTTCACTCAGACTCACGTCCATCGAGTCCGTGATGCCATCCAGCCATCTCAACTTCTGTCGTCCCCTTCTCCTCCTGCCCCCAATCCCTCCCAGCCTCAGAGTCTTTTCCAATGAGTCAACTCTTAGCATGAGGTGGCCAAAGTACAGGAGTTTCAGCTTTAGCATCATCCTTTCAAAGAAATCCCAGGGCTGATCTCCTTCGGAATGGACTGGTTGGATCTCCTTGCAGTCCAAGGGACTCTCAAGAGTCTTCTCCAACACCACAGTTCAAAAGCATCGATTCTTCGGCGCTCAGCTTTCTTCACAGTTAAACTCTTGGAGGGATAGATTAGGAGTTAGAGATTAACATAAACACACTACTATATAAAACAGATAACTAAGATCCACTGTATAACACAGGGAACTGTACTCAATGTTTTATAATAACCTGTAAGGGGAAAGAATCTGAAAAAAATGTGTAACTGAATCACTTTACACCTGACATTAACAGCACTAAATCAACTACAGTTTTTTTTTTTTAAAGATTAAAAATGGTGAAGCTTTCGAACTTAAAGTTTACTTTTGAAAACTATGGTAGAAGAAAGCAGAATGAAAGGCCTAAACTGGTAAATATCTGGTCAGTAAATGGTAGATTTGGGAAGGACTCCTGATGAAGTTAGCGCCACTTTTCCTGCCTGGAGTTGATACAGGATCTATGGGCTGAGGAGAGTGTCAGGACGGGACTGGAGCCTTACACGCTAATCCTTCTAATCTGTGTCACAGATGTTTTTGTTTTAGTTTAGTTTAAATAATTTGAGTCTAAAAATCTGATCTACTAAATTCGGGAGCGAAAAAGGAAGTAGTGTATTTGATGTGCTCTTGACCTATAAACTATTTGGTTTCGCTATTCCAATAACTAGAGTGACAATCAAACATTAAAAAATAAATATGTAAGAAGGTAACATGATAATTATAAGAAGTTTTAGGTCTCTTATGACTCAAAGGGTTTTGTTATTTGCTTTCAAAATGATTTAAGAACATGAAAAACTTTATTGAGGTGTAATTTACATAAAACCAATGGAACCATTTGAAGTATTCAGCTTGATGAGTTTTGACAAATGAATACATGTGTAACCACCACCTCAACTGATACATAGAACATTTTTCTTGTCTCAGATAGTTCACTCTCTCTTGACATTTTGCAGTTACTTCCCAGTCTAGACACTTACTAACTTGATTTCTATCACTTTAAATTGATCTTGGGGAAAAAAACCCAAAGGACTTCTGTCCTCAGATTCATTTTGCTGTCTCAATTTCTGGGAAGCAAACCTAAATGTAAGCATACCTATTTAATTAACAAGGACATGCTTTTATTTTTTAAACTATTGGATCTTGTGAACTTTAAACAATGTTGCAAAACATTTGACAGTTTCTTCACTTTCTCCCTAAAAATTTAAAATTTCACCTCTAAGTGAAAACTTCTAAGATCAATAGTGATTATGTTAACTTTGTGCTGCTGAGTCACTTTAGTCGTGTCCGACTCTGTGCGACCCCATAGACGGCAGCCCACCAGGCTTCCCCGTCCCTGGGATTCTCCAGGCAAGAACACTGGAGTGGGTTGCCATTTCCTTCTCCAGTGCAGGAAAGTGAAAAGTCAAAGTGAAGTCGCTCAGTCATGTCCGGCTCTTCGTGACCCCATGGACTGCAGCCCACCAGGCTCCTGCGTCCATGGGATTTTCCAGGCAAGAGTGCTGGAGTGGGGTGCCATCGCTTTCTCCGTTCCCCCCACTAGATAGCCACTACTTATTTGACCACTAGATGGCGCCAAAGGCTTAATCTGTCACCACATGAACTGCAGAAGGACGTTATTTGGGTGCACTTGGCAAGCTTCACACACGTCCACTAAGTGTAGCACTTAGCACACGCTGTGATGAAGGGCAGCGCAGCGCATTCACTTTGAAGTCATTCTGTACTCTCAAAAGAAATACCTTGTGTATCAACCCCACAATGTAGAGAAAGCTGACAAAACACAGGGTGCTCAATCTTTCCTTGCTTAATCTTGTCCAGATAAAAATATTGCAGATTGTGTGTGTGTGTGTGTGCATTAGTTGCTCAGTAGTGTCTAACTCTGTGATCCCATGGACTGTAGCCCACCAGGCTCCGCTGTCCATGGGACTCTCCAGGCAAGAACACGAGTGGGTTACCATTTCCTACTCCAGAGGATCTTCCCCACCCAGGGATTGAACCTGGGTCTCCTGCATTGCAGGCAGATTCTTTACCATCTGAGCCACCAGGGAAGCCCCACTGCAGATTGTAGGTGTTTATTAATGACTGTAGCCCTGGAGAAGGGCATGGCAACCCACTCCGGTATTCTTGCCTGGAGAACCCCATGGACAGAGGAGCCTGGTGGGCTGCAGTCCACGGGTTTGCAGAGTCGGACACAACTGGAGTGACTTAATATGCACTCATGCAGGTTTATTTTAATACATTCATTTTAAAGAAGCTTTGTTTCTGGGTTTAAAATATCCTTGTTGATTAGTAGAAACCCTAGTCTGCAATTTACAGGCTAGGTTAGAAGACCGTGGAAAGTTGCCAAAGACCCTCACTGTCCAGAATGTGTACTTACCTTTGGGGTAATGACTGGTAAGTCTTTGTGAAACTGTGAGATTTCTAGATTCTATTCCTCTATTCTGATATTGTTGGTTACTGTGATTAATTAAACCCCGCCAACAGGACCAAAGAGATGTGTTCTGTTTTTCTCTCATAATTTCTGAAGCCCTTTGCTAGAAGCTGTCATCAAAAATTGGGTCTTCTGGGATTTCCATGGTGGTCCGATGGCTAATACCCTATGCTCCTGATGCAGGGGGCCCCAGTTCCAACCTGGTGGAGGAACTAGGTCCTGAATGCCTCAACTAAGACCTAGCACAGCCAAATAAATAATAGAGAAAGAAAAACAAATGTTAGAAAATGTGGTCTTCTGAGAGAAACAACAGAAAAGGACAATCTTAGGGCTCAGCTGAAATGAGAGGACCATGATTTCTTGATCCTTGCTCTTGCAGAGAATAGAATTATGAGAACAAACTGGCCAGTTTAAGCTGCCATTGCCACCTATTGACACTTGTCAAACTGTACCAGGGACTTAAAATGGGAACTTGTAAGAGCGCTTTAGTACAGAAGTAGAGGAAGTCACTAACACAGTCTGCTAGCCCTTCTTGTTGCTATCGTTTAGTTGCTCGGTCATGTCTGACTCTTTGTGACCCCATGGACTGCAGCACACCAGCCTTCCCTGTCCTTTGCCATCTCCGGGAGCTTGCTCAAACTCCTGTCCATTGAGTCGGTGATGCCATCCAACCATCTCATCCTCTGTCATCCCCTTCTCCTCCTGCCTTCATTCTTTCTTAGCATCAGGGTCTTTGCTAATGAGTTGGCTCTTCGCATCAGGTAGCCAAAGTGTTGGAACTTCAGCTTCAGCCTCAGTCCTTCCAATGAACATTCAGGACTGATTTCCTTTAGGATGGACTGGTTGGATCTCCTTGCAGTCCAAGGGACTCTCAAGAGTCTTCTCCAACACCACAGTCTGAAAGCATCAGTTCTTCGGCGCTCAGCCTTTTCATGGTCCAACTCTCACATCCATACATGACTACTGGAAAAACCATAGCTTTGACCAGAGGGACTTTTGTTGGTAAAGTAATGTCTCTGCTTTTTATGTTATTTATTTTTAAATTTTTATTTTTTAAAAATTAATTAATTTTACTTTACAGTATTGTATTGGTTTTGCCATACATTGATTTGAATCTGCCATGGGTGTACATGTGTTCCCCATCCTGAACCCCCCTCCCGCCTCTCTTCCCATTCCATCATCCCAGTGCACCAGCCCCGAGCATCCTGTATCATGCATCAAACCTGGACTGGCGATTTGTTTCACATATGATAATATACATATTTCAATGCCATTCTCCCATATCATCCCACCCTCGCCCTCTCCCACAGAGTCCAAAAGACTGTGTCTATACATCTGTGTCTCCTTTGCTGTCTCGCATACAGGGCTATCGTTACCATCTTCTAAATTCCATATATATGCGTTAGTGTACTGTATTGGTGTTTTTCTTTCTGGCTTACTTCACTCTGTACAATAGGCTCCAGTTTCATTCACCTCATTAGAACTGATTCAAATGTATTCTTTTTAATGGCTGAGCAATATTCCATTGTGTATATATACCACAGCTTTCTTATCCATTTGTCTGCTGATGGACATCTAGGTTGCTTCCATGTCCTGGCTATTATAAACAGTGCTGCAGTGAACATTGGGGTACATGTGTCCCTTTCAATTCTGGTTTCCTTGGTATGTATGCCCAGCAGTGGGATTGCTGGGTCATACGGCAGTTCTATTTCCAGTTTTTTAAGGAATCTCCACACTGTTCTCCATAGTGGCTGTACTAGTTTGCATTCCTACCAACAGTGTAGGAGGGTTCCCTTTTCTCCACACCCTCTCCAGCATTTATTGCTTGTAGACTTTTGGATCGCTGCCATTCTGACTGGCATGAAATGGTACCACATTGTGGTTTTGATTTGCATTTCTCTGATGATGAGTGATGTTGAGCATCTTTTCATGTATTTGTTAGCCATCTGTATGTCTTCTTTGGAGAAATGTCTGTTTAGTTCTTTGGCCCATTTTTTGACTGGGTCGTTTATTTTTCTGGAATTGAGCTGTAGAAGTTGTTTGTATATTTTTGAGATTGATTCTTTATCAGTTCCTTCATTTGCTATTATTTTCTCCCATTCTGAGGGCTGTCTTTTCACCTTGCTAATAGTTTCCTTTGTCGTGCAGAAGCTTTTAATGCCTCTGCTTTTTAATATGCTGTCTAGGTTGCTCATAGCTTTTCTTCCAAGGAGCAAAGCGTTTTTTAATGTCATGGCTGCAGTCAGCATCTGCAGTGATTTTGGAACCCAAGAAAATAAAGTCTGTCACTGTTTCCATTGTTTCCCCATCTATTTGCCGTGAAGTGATGGGACACGATGCCATGATCTTAGTTTTCTTAATGTTGAGTTTTAAGCCAACTTTTTCACGCTCCTCTTTCACTTTCAACAGGATGCTTTTTAGTTCCTCTTCACTTTCTGCCGTAAGAGTGGTGTTATCTGCATAGCTGAGGTTATTGATATTTCTCCTGGCAATCTTGATTCCAGCTTGTGCTTCTTCCAGCCCAGCGTTTCTCATCATGTACTCTGCATATAAGTTAAATAAGCAGGGTGACAATATACAGCCTTGAGGTACTCCTTTCCCAATCTGGAACCAGTCCCGTTCTGACTGTTGCTTCTTGACCTGCATACAGGTTTCTCAGGAGGCAGATCAGGTGGTCTGGTATTCTCATCTCTTTAAGAATTCTCCACAGTTTGTTGTGATCCATACGGTCAAAGGCTTTAGCATAGTCAATGAAGCAGAAGTAGATGTTTTTCTGGAACTCTCTTGCTTTTTCTATGATCTAGCAGATGTTGGCAATTTGATCTCTGCCTCTTCTAAATCCAGGTTGAACATCTGGAAGTTCTCCATTCATATTCTGCTGAAGCCTGGCTTGGAGAATTTTCAGCATTACTTTGCTAGCGTGTGAAATGAGTGTAATTGGGTGGTAGTTAGAACATTCGTTGGCATTAAGATAGTCTGCTAGCCCTAGATCAATGGAATAGGCAATAAGACTGAATGAAACTGTTAACCAATATTTAATTATGGTGATTTGTTTTAGAATATGGTTTTAAATGTTCTGTTTTCTGATAAGCATGTGAATAAGCCATTTTATTTTCTTCTTATCTATCTATAATCCTCAACTTTAGCCTGTGCCTGTGGAAAATGAAACTCAGTGTTCTTTGAACCATGTCTTTCTTATTCCAATGAAACTTCAGAACTCAGGAAAAGTATTCTATTATAAATCTTAATATAGACTGAAAACTGTTAACTACTTAGGAAAAATGAAAGATAATAATGACCCTAATGACTAATGACTGGAATTCTGACAAATGCTTTTACAATTTTTAAGCTTAGAAAAATCCCAACTCTTCTTGGTTAAAGGATAGTGAGTCAAATTTTGCTTTTTAGAGCTACCATACCTCTAGAGACAATAAAATATTTTTGTGGCCAGCCTCACTGGTGGAATATATGATCATTCTATAGAAAATCTGATATATGGTTCTTCTCTGCAAATACTATGCAAAGGGCTTTTATGGGTTGCTTTGTTTTTATGGCAATGTAGTGGTAAGCAGTGGTTAACATCCCCTAATTTGGAATCCTGAGCAGGCCAGAAATGTCACATATAAAGGAAAATTTCACTTAATTGGGTATGACCAGTCAGTAATAAGAGAAAGGACTGAAGTTTATACGTGGAAACAAGGCCTACGAAATCCTCTGAGCACGTCAGTTCCTAGTTTATTAAGTCCCTGCCTGACAGGGGGAAAGGATGTTTTTTATTTTTGTTTTTTAAAATGTTTATTTCCTTATTTTCCTTATTAGTTGTGGCACAGGGGATCTAGTTCCCTGAACAGGGGTTGAACCCAGGACCCCTGCATTGGGAGCATGGAGTCTTAGCCATTGGACCACCAGGGAAGTCCCAGAAAGGATGTTAATTTCTGGTGAGCCAGGATCATTGATGAACTTCGGGTATCTCAGAGAAAATGAGATTTCATCCACAGTGAAAGGCCCTATCAGCGAAGCTCTGAGAAGGTGAGTTGGGGGAGGGTTCTTGGAATCAGTNGTCTTAGCCATTGGACCACCAGGGAAGTCCCAGAAAGGATGTTAATTTCTGGTGAGCCAGGATCATTGATGAACTTCGGGTATCTCAGAGAAAATGAGATTTCATCCACAGTGAAAGGCCCTATCAGCGAAGCTCTGAGAAGGTGAGTTGGGGGAGGGTTCTTGGAATCAGTAAGTTGATACATGGCAATAAAATTATTTCGGGTCATCAAAGGGGTAAATAAAACTATGACCTTATGGGCAAAAGTCTTCTAGCGAGATGACAACTCTCTAGTCTTAATATCACTGAGACCTCTATTTGTTAGCCACACAGCAAGGTGATCGTCACATCTTATTCTAAAACAGACCGTATAAAAGAGCCTGTCAGATTAAGGACATGGAATTAGAACATTTCTGGAAAATCTTATTTGGTCAGCTCATTACCTTAAGGGTAGGAATCATGTAGGAAAAATATTCCAAAAATTGGAAATAAGGCAAAAATCAGCTTTCTTGATTAATATTGTATGTGAACATTTTCTCATAATCCTGCCTGACCAAAATCTGAGTGTTTTCAAGGATTGTAACTTGACTAAAACACCCAGCTGGCCCTGTACCATGAGAGGTGGATCTGTAGAAAGCTGATAAGGTCTGGTGACTTTGCCTTTTCTCTGGTGAGGAAGATAAGTCCATGGTTATGATTTTATTGCTTGTAGTACATTAACCATTAATCTCTTAACAGCCATTTCCCCCCACTATGTACATCTTTGGTTTGCAAATACTCTTTGAATCTAGCCTCTTGTATTCTTCCTGTTTCCGATTAATGTTTGGTAACACTTTAAAAAGTCTAAAAAATACATTTCTGCAACATATGAGAGGCTCATTATAAACAGATAGAGCACCTCCTGCCACTGCCAGCCAGAACAGGTCTGATAAACCCCTTTACTTCTGCTTCTAGGCTGCTGTTTGCTATGTCGTCAGGAATTAGACTTTACAGCAACCACCACTGAAACCATTTCGAAGCCACTTCTGTGTCAGGAACTTCACCTTTTTTTACGCTGCTTCTCCAAAGCCAGTTTCTTTTCTTATCACCTTTGCCCGTGAAATGAATGGAGGGAGATTCCCGTTTCCTCCTGCTGCTTAACTGTGAATTGAGTCTCAGGGGCATGAATTTGGTTTATTTAAAAATTTTTATTTATTTTTGGCGGTGCTGGGTCTTTGTTGCTGCTCTCGCGATGGCGAGCGGGGGCTACTCCCCATCGCGGCGTGGGGGCTTCTCACCGCGGGGGCGTCTCTTGTTGCGGAGCACGGGCTCTGGGGCACGCAGGCTTCAGTAGCAGCCGCGCGTGGGCTCCGTAGTTGGGGCTCCCCGGCTCTAAGGCTCAGGCTCAGTGGTCGGGGCTCATGGGCTTAGCTGCTCCGAGGCATGTGGGGTCTTCCCGGACCAGGGATCGAACCGTGTCTCCTGCACTGGCAGGGGGATTCTTCACCACTGAGCCGCCAGGGAAGCCCACATTTGATTTTTTTTTTTTTTAAGTCGGACTTATGTCCTCTGTTGGTGCCCTGACTTCCAAGAGGGCCAGCAGCAGTGGGCTTTCTGGACTGTATTATGGAAAGGCAGGACCTAGAAAGTCAGGGGAAATTTTACGGTATTTTTAAGGTGTTTAAGTCTGATGGGACACATAACCAGTGTCCTTACATGAATCGTGAGTGGCTATGTGGAGTGGCTGCTGTGATAAATGCTTTGGATCATGGGTTACATCACTAGTTCTTCAAGTTCAGTTAACCCCCCAGACTCACAAGAAATCATAAAATGATTATCTTTGTTTTAAGCCTCAAAGTCTAGAGGTGATTTGTTCCACAGCAATAGACATGCCGTCTTTTTTTTTTCTTTCTCTAATTTTATGGAAGTATACTTGATTTGCAATGTGTTAATTTCTGCTGACAGCAAAATGACTCAGCTATACACATTTTTGTTCATATTCTTTTCCATTATGGTTTGTTTCAAGATATTGAATACAGTTCCCTGTGCTATACGGTAGGACCTTGTTGTTTCAAAACATACTGTATTGTGTAGCTTTGTGTATGTGTGGCTTTTTTACTCAAATTATTTCTATGAAATTTATCTTGTTGCATTATCAGTAGTTCATGAACATGCATTGCTTATGTAGTATTCTGTTGTATTAATAAGCTACGTTTTCTTTATCTGTTTCCTGTTGAGGAACTATTTTTTTTAGGCCATTTGAGAAAATTTATGGACATCATGACATTTTACCTTGAAATAATTTGGCATGTGTATTTTAAGAATAAGGACATTTCTTCTACAGAAGCAGAATAACATCACCTCCAAGATACTCACTTAGGATATAATATTATCTAACACTCAGTCCATATTTAAATTTCCCCCGTGATCCTAGTAATGCCCACTTGTAGACTCTGATGCTGGGAGGGATTGGGGGCAGGAGGAGAAGGGGACGACCGAGGATGAGATGGCTGGATGGCATCACGGACTCGATGGACGTGAGTCTGAGTGAACTCCGGGAGATGGTGATGGATAGGGAGGCCTNGAAATTTATCTTGTTGCATTATCAGTAGTTCATGAACATGCATTGCTTATGTAGTATTCTGTTGTATTAATAAGCTACGTTTTCTTTATCTGTTTCCTGTTGAGGAACTATTTTTTTTAGGCCATTTGAGAAAATTTATGGACATCATGACATTTTACCTTGAAATAATTTGGCATGTGTATTTTAAGAATAAGGACATTTCTTCTACAGAAGCAGAATAACATCACCTCCAAGATACTCACTTAGGATATAATATTATCTAACACTCAGTCCATATTTAAATTTCCCCCGTGATCCTAGTAATGCCAGCTTGTAGACTCTGATGCTGGGAGGGATTGGGGGCAGGAGGAGAAGGGGACGACCGAGGATGAGATGGCTGGATGGCATCACGGACTCGATGGACGTGAGTCTGAGTGAACTCCGGGAGATGGTGATGGATAGGGAGGCCGGGTGTGCTGCGATTCATGGGGTCGCAAAGAGTTGGACACGACTGAGCGACTGAACTGAACTGAAATGATTGTTACCTTAAGCTGCTAAATTTCAGTGTCATTTGTTACACAGCAATAGGTAACTAATGCCTGCAATGCAGGAGACCCGGGTTTGATCCCTGGGTCTGGAAAATCCCCTGGAGAAGGAAATGGCAGCCCACTCCAGTATTCTTGCCTGGAGAATTCCATGGACAGAGGAGCCTGGTGGGCTACAGTCCATGGGGTCACGAAGAGTCGGACACGACTGAGCGACTCACACATAACACAGTGCAGTGGGTATGATACCACCATAGAAAAATGTCCTTCCTTATTTCTTTAGGTTTGCTTAATTGTTATTTTCCCAAAGTTTTAGGAGAATTTTTACATCATTTACTTTAAACATTTTTTTGTTCTAATAAATGTATTTGAAGTTAGAAAATTCCCAGTACTCTTTTAATCGTGTCTCCCAGAATTCGATAGCTAACAGTTTTACCCTGTGCTCCTGAATGAGTAAGTTTCTTTCATGACTATCTTTTAAATCTGCTATTTATCAAAATTTTCTTAGTTTGCAAACTGTGAGAATTTTAGGTATCCTTTTGTTATCAAGTTCTAATTTAATAGAGTATGGCTGCTGAGTGGGGTTTCAAAGATATTAATACTTTGGAGTTTATTGGAGTTTAAGGCATCATGCATATTCTCTTTCAGGAAATGTTCTACGTGACTTGAGAAATTATATATATAGTTGCTTTTGGATGATTTTCTTTCTTCCTTTATTATTATTTTTAAAGTACTCTTAGAAGTTTTATTAATTTTTTTAGTTAAAAAATTAAAAACATTTTTTTTTGCCTGCACTGGGTCTTCAATGTGGCATGTGGGCTTATTAGTTTCCTGACCAGGGATCGAACCTGCATCCCCTGCATTGGAAGATGGATTATTAGTCACTGGACCACCAGGGAAGTCCCTATAGTTTTTTAAAAAGCTTTCCTCCTTGTATTCATTTTATTTATTTTAATCTTTTGGCCACACCAGGTGGCACGTGGGCCCTTGACAGTGTAGAGTGTTAACCCCTGGACTGCCAGGGAGGTCCCTGCTTTTTAAATGAATCTTTTGAATCTTGTACCTGATTTCATTTCCTTTTTGCTTTCACTACCCTGTAGCTTAAACCTAACTAAGCTCGTGGATAGCTGGCTGGTCAATACATGGCCTGGTAAACTGGCTTTCTGGGGTAAAAAAAAAAAACGAAACAAACCCCAAAGTTCTGATACATAGCATTTCTGGTTTCTGTAGTATAAATATTTCTGCCATGGTCAATGTCAAACTACCCATGGTTAACAACTGCCTTTCGAATCTCCTGAGTGTTTCACAATCTGCTCTTGTTAAGCTGTTCAAGACAGCTCCAGCGTGTCGCTCCTCTTTTTAAAAAAGAGATATTCATGTTGTATATTAGTTTTACCTCTTGGCTTCATTTATGTCTTTGTATTCTGCCATGGTCAATGTCAAACTACCCATGGTTAACAACTGCCTTTCGAATCTCCTGAGTGTTTCACAATCTGCTCTTGTTAAGCTGTTCAAGACAGCTCCAGCGTGTCGCTCCTCTTTTTAAAAAAGAGATATTCATGTTGTATATTAGTTTTACCTCTTGGCTTCATTTATGTCTTTGTCTTTTCTCTATTTTCTTCTTCTTTTCCTCCTCCTCCTTTTTACATTGTAAGGGCTACAAGCCCTTGCCACAACAACGCAAATTTTTTGGCCAACAATGAAAAAGCCGGCCCGCCGGTCTTTAAATGTTTGTATCTGCGTTACGTTCTCAAGGCCTCTGCTGTGCTGCCTGGTTTTGAGGCATGCATGTGCAGTTCAGGTCATCACAAGGATTCTACCCCTAGAGTCAGGGAGTCCCCATCCCCAGCTCTCTCATCTGGGAGATTCCCCTGCGCCCTCCGGCCCACAGGGGCCTGCTTTCTCACTTCCTCTGGCCAGAATCATAGTGTTTTTCTCGGAGATGCAGCTCAGCAGTGCAGCTCTGTAGTCGATGCCGAAGCTGGACTTCAGGGCAGAGCCGTGAGAGCAAAGAGGAAAAGCCTCTGAGCCCTCCTTTCCCCCCAGAACACTGCCTCCCCCCGTTTTGAGTCTCTCCACAATCCACCTGTTTTTTGTTTATTTTTCAGAGTAGTTTAGTGCTTGCTTTTGTCTACTCTCCATGTTCTGAGTTGTGATCAGCAGGAAAAATATACTCAAACTAGTACATTGAATTTCAAAATAAGTTAAATCTTGCGGCTAGAAAGGACTCAAGGCAACAGTAATTTAAAATTTGTCTTCTCCAAACCGAATACACACTACCAAGAACATAGGGATGTCTTAGGGTGCTTTGTATGTTTCGCCTGAGATCTGGAAAGAAAAGCAGACAGAAGCGTCCCACTAGGATTCTGTTAAATATGCCTCGTAACTGCTCACTTGTGTGTAAAATGGCATTGACTGTCAAAGCTATAAAGCATCTCAGAAGTCACTCAACACCGCATTTGACAGAAGAGAAAACAAGGGCTCAGAGAAGGGGAGTAGTTTGTCCTGTCACTCAGGAAATGCCTGGCAAAGATAGGTCCAGAGCTCAGCCTGCTGAATTCAAACATCAAACAACATCCTAAGTGTTAAATGTTGGGCTGGGCTAACTATTGCAGATTTCAGGGAGGAGATGGTATATGAGTCTTGAGGGAACAGGTTTCACGTCAGTGGTAGAGGAAGAGCATTTGTAAACAAAATCCCACTTCTCCACCTCTGAATTGCCATGACTTACGCATAGTAACCTTCTTACACAGAAGTTACGCATAGTAACCTTCTTACACAGAAGTGTCAATAGTTGTAGGCCACACCTAAGGTTTTTTGGTTTGGGTTCTAAGAGATAAAAAGTTTACAGGCATGTAGCCAATGCTCAGCTCAATAAATTTCACTTTTTGGGGTTATTGTTACTATTCTTTGAAATTCACAAGTCTCCCTTCCCCAAATATTTAAGTATTTATCATATTTTGGCCTCTAATGTGAATGAACGCGCTATGAGAGAAATCCTTTTCCTTGTGATCTGGCTGGGGCTCCTAGCTAATTCTCAGGTGTGTAGCTGTCTTAGCTACCTGAGATCTGCCACATACACCTGATTCTTATCTGCTCCCCCACGCCCTCCTCTGGGAAAGATGTTTTAGAGGTAGGGGACCAAAGAATACAAAGATACGCTAACATTTGGGTGGGCAGAAGCCCCCTTCCCTAGCTTCACCTCTCTGAGTGCGCATGGACCATACCAGCTTCTGGGTGCAGAAAGTTTATTACAAAATAAAGGAGAGTCTGAGGAAGGAGATTCACTCGTCATAGAATCTCGGCAGCTCGTTGCCCAGGATGACTTGATGGTCCACCCCAGCACCTGTGATGGTGACCAGGTAGATGACGCCCCCGCTGGAGCCGTCCCGCGTCATGGCCAGGGCGATCGCTGTGGAGGGTGCCAGGTGGAGAGAAGGAAGTGAGAGCGGCTTAGCTGCAGAAGTCCCATGGGACCTCCCTAGTGGTCTGGTGGCTAAGACCTTGGAGGGGGCCTGGGATCCATTCCTGGTAAAGCAACTAGATCCTGCATGCTGCAACCAAGGCCCCGTGCAGCCAGATAAATAACTGTTTTTTAAAAATGGTTTCCCTTCCCTTCTGCCCATATGCCTACTACTACATGCAGACTTCAGAAGACATTTCCTAGAGATGCGTATTTAGTGGTGGTCAACAAACTTAAAAAAATACAAAGGTCTTCATGCAACGTCTATGGTCTCAATGCTCCCACCATGACTGATTTCGTAACAAGTAGATAGGCAAGCAGCTCCCAAATCCTTGAATATGTAGCAATCGGCTCTTAGGGGCTGGCCCAAGCACACGACTGATTTCCTGTGGTCGCCCTAGATCTTTCTTTGGTGTGCACAGAAGAGCCTTGGTTTATGCCTTTTGTCTAAAGTATGTTAGTTCCTCAGTCATGTCCGACTCTTTGAAACCCCATGGACTGTAGCCCGCCAGGCTCCTCTGTCCATGAAATTCTCCAGGCAAGAGTACTGGAGTGGGTAGCCATTCCCTTCTCCAGGGGATCTTTCCAACCTAGGGACTGAACCCAAGTCTCCTGCATTGCAGGTGGACTCTTGACCGTCTGAACTTTTCCTGAAAGCCCATCTAGTTTAGCCTTTGCTCCTTCACTCTCAAAGGCGTCCCATTTGGACATTTCCTTAGATGGGCATCGGTGTCTTTCTCGTCCTCACACTCGACGTCCTTACTGCGTGTAACCCCTGCCCCAGGTGCCCTCCCGCCTGCGTATTACCATTCGTGGTGAAGCGTCTGCACTCCTCCGGGGACATGCCTGGTTTATACGCCGCATCCACGTAACCATAGATGTAGGTGCTGCCAGAGCCACCGATGGCAAAGGGCTGTCGAATCAGCATCCCGCTCATGGTCCCGTACACCTGGGGAGGCACCCTCCGCTCAGACTCTGGGAGCCTGCACCCTCTGCTCAGCCCTGAGACAGGCAGGTGGTCTTCACGCCCTGCAGTGAAGCCCCAGCACCTCATACCCTCTCCTCTGAGACTGTCCTATGCTTTTAGGGGCAGTGTCTTTGGAGCTCAAGGCTGGAATGCCATATGACTGCCATCTCCCTCTCTGGGGAAGAGAGGAACTCCGAGGAAGAGGGGACACTGGGAGAGACTCACCTGGCCCCCTTCGCGTTGGTCCCAGCCAGCTACCATGAGATGTGCGGACAAGTCCTCTCGATATTTATAGGTGATGTTTCTCACCACGTTTGCAGCGGCCAGAACGAGCGGGGGTTCCTCCAGTTCCATCCTGAAGGAAGGGTTAGGAATAGGTGGCGATATGCTTTCCTGGAGGTCCACCCTCCTAGACCATCATCCTCATCTCTGCCAGGTGACCCCTAAAAACTAGCTGCAAGGATTCAGACTCCAGCTCCCCTCCCACTGGTGCAGGGGAACCAGAGTCTCACATTACCCACTAGGAAGAAGGTTTCAATTGTTAATTGTTCTCCCTCCTTTACTCTGTCCCCCACCCCCCGGTCCCCAGTGACAGTCTCCTGGCTGCNACTCCAGCTCCCCTCCCACTGGTGCAGGGGAACCAGAGTCTCACATTACCCACTAGGAAGAAGGTTTCAGTTGTTAATTGTTCTCCCTCCTTTACTCTGTCCCCCGCCCCCCGGTCCCCAGTGACAGTCTCCTGGCTGCTGGAGGCCTGCACATATGGGTTTAGCAGATAAGCATCACTTCTGCCCCATGACCTTGGTTCCCACACAGTCACCACCTGATACCACGGTGGGCTATGTCCATCTGTCCCCCACCCCCCGGTCCCCAGTGACAGTCTCCTGGCTGCTGGAGGCCTGCACATATGGGTTTAGCAGATGAGCATCACTTCTGCCCCGTGACCTTGGTTCCCACACAGTCACCACCTGATACCACGGTGGGCTATGTCCTCCTCTTCTTCCTCACTATTTATATTAGGAGAGTGATCTGCAGTGTTGAAATCACTTTTACTCATATTTTTTTGGTTTTGGAAATAACTATCTGGTGAGGTAGGGGAGGTGCTATTCGTTATCTCTGCTTTACAGATGCAGAAACCAGCTTTGAGAGAGTCAAGTGCCAGTTCAAAGAGAAATGAAAGCTGAAGGCAAAGCAAGAAGTTTTCCTTTTCCACGGTAGCGCCCCTGGAATAGGACATGGTGTTGGCGTTCACTGAGTGGGGGAACTCTAGGCGGCCTGGACAGGGGAGCCCACCGTTTCATACCCATGGAGCTCCAGCTGGTAGGCGGCCATGTCCGCTATGGCCTGAGCGTCAGCAGCTGAGCCGGAGAGAGCGCAGTAGATGCGTTGGTGCAGGGGGGAGAGCTTGTCAAACACTCGGTTCACCACCGCCTCCCTGTCAGCAAGCAGTGCAAAGTCATCAGCATCAGAGTTGCCAATTAAAAAAAATTTAAGGATTGCTGATTTGCAGTGTTGTGTTAATCTCTACTGTACAGCAAAGGGATCAGTTATACATATATGCTCTTTTTTTATATTCTTTTCCGTTATGGTTTATCACAGGATTTTGAATAAGTTCCCTGTGCTATATGGGAGGATCTTGTTGTTTATCCATTCTGCATATAACTGCGTCTGCTGATCCCAGACTCCCAGTCCTTCTCCCTGCCCCCACCTCGGCAACCACAGGTCTGCTCTCTACATCTGTGAGTCTGTTTCCGTTTTGCAGCTATGTTCATTTGTCGTAGTTTAGATTCCATGTATACGTGATATCATATGGTATCTGTTTCTGACTGTGCCTAATTTGATCATTCCGGGTCCATCCACATTGCTGCAAATGGCATTATTTCACTTTTTTATAGGACTGAGTAATAGTCCATTGTGATATACACACACACACACACACACACACATACACATAATATGCATATATATCACATCTTTAAAAATTCTGTATTGGAGTGTAGTTGATTTACCCTGTTGTGTTCCTTTGAGGTGCATGGCAAAGTGAATTATATACAGTTATCCACTCCTTTTTAAAAATTTAGTATAAAGACAGTCCTCAGAGTGAGAGAAAATATTTGCAAATGAAGCAACCAACAGGGGATTAATCTCCAAAATATACAAACAGCTCATTCAGCTGAATATCAAAAAACAAACAATCCAATCAAAAATGGGTGCAAGATCTAAATAGACATTTCTCCAAAGGAGACATACAGATGGCCAAAAAGCACATGAGAAGATGCTCAACCACTGATCATTAGAGACACGCTCTATCCATTCTGTGTGTAACAGTTTGCACCTGCTAATCCCGGACCCTGTCCTCCTCCTCTCCCCCACCCCTGCAACCACAGGTCTGCTCTCTACGTCTGTGAGTCTGTTTCTGTTTTTGTTTGTAAAAATAAAAACTACAATGAAGTATGACCTCACACTGGTCAGAATGGCCATCATTAAAAAAAAAATCTACAAACAATAAATGCTGGTGAAGGTATGGAGAAAAGGGAACACTGTTACACTGTTGATGGGAATGCAAATTGGTACAGTCACTGTGGAGAAGAGTATGGAGGTTCCTTAAAAATCTAAACATAGAACTACCATATCACCCGGAAATCCCACTCCTGGGCAGAGATCTGGAGAAAGCGATAATTCAAAAAGATATATGCACCCCAGTGTTCATTGCAGCGTTATTTACAGTAGCCAGGACGCGGCAGCAACCTAAATGTCCACCAACAGAGGCATGGATAAAAAACATGTGTACTGCTATGAACACAAGGGTGCAGGCATCTTTTTGAATTACAGTTTTGCCTGGATATATGCCCAGGAGTGGGATTGCAGGATCATACAGTGAGTTGCTAAAATTTCTGATGTTCTTTTGACAATAGAATGGCTTCAGAGTACATGAAATTTAATGCCTGGATTAAAGCAGGAAGGAAAAAATTGTCTCAAATGAAACACTGCAAGTGATGATCAAAATCAGACTTAGATTTTATAATAAAAATACTACATTAAATTAAGAATAATCTTCCCATCACTAATTTTTCTTTGTTAATAACCATCTTGAGGAAGTTATGTGTTCTATGGCACATAAAGTAAGTAATGTTGATCTAATCCTGTATACTTTTCTTGTATGTGGGGAAACTGGCCAAAAGGGAGAAAGACAAACTTAGTTCACACAGTGGATCAGAAAGCAGGATATCTGCTCGGCAGAACCATCTTTTCTATCTCTAAACACAGATGGAAGGAAGACCTCTGAAATCCCTATTTCCTAAACTCTTTTCAGACCCAATTCGATGACCCCCTGGGACAGGCTACGTTAGCATTCAGGCCCCAGATTCTTCTCCATGAGGTCAGAGACCCAAACCTTCACCCAATATCTTATTATAGTGGCCTTTCTGAAAGGTTCACTCAGTTTCTCCAGAGCTTCAGTTTGCCAGTCTCTTTATGAATGATTAAAAATGTGCATTGGGCGCCATGGGCTTCCTTCCAAAAGTACCCAGGGTCACTGGTACTCACCCTGCAGACACCCGGGAATCCGATCCCACCACAACGCCCCCATCAAACTCGACTGCCATGATGGTTGTCTGCGGAGACACAGAGGACAGAACGTCCGAGCAGGAAGAGCCTTGACCCTTTCATGTCAGATAAGGAAACATTCTGAGAGGGGGAGGTGACTGGCTCAAGGCTATCTGGTAATTTAGGCCAGAGTCAACTCCCAGGATGGGATTTTTTTTTTCCTTTCCATTTTGTCTATTGTTTTTCCTGGCTGCCAGTGGTATCACATAGGAAGAATGGCCTCCTTAAAATTCCTTCCGCTGTGAAGAGAGAGCTGGGATGAAGCTCCCAGGACTTAAGTGCTCCCTCTGAGTGAAGGGCTCAGGGGGGCACTTCCAGGCCCTCATGACGCAGCCCCACAAATGAATGACCTCTGCGTGCGCTTGTTGTGTGCACAGATGTGCTGCAGATCTTGCCACACAGCAATGACCGTGACCTTGGGAAACAAGCTCAAGCCTTTTTATTAGCCCAGAATCATCCACCCCACTCTCCCCTTAATCAGTTTACTGAACAAGGGAAAACATCTCAGAGGTCAGTGGTTACCATGGCCACGTGTCAAGGAAGGAGGAAAATATCAGGAAACACATGGGACAGTTTAAAATAAAGGTCTCATTTAAGAATTTCTGATCAAGAGGTTAAACAGCAAGGGGACTTCCCTGGTGGTCCAGTGGTTAAGAGTGTGCTTCCTTTGCAGGGGGGGGCATGGGTCTGATCCCTGATCAAGGAATCAAGATCCCACATGCCATGTGGTGTGGCTAAAAAATAGTTTTTTTTTTTTCTTTAAAACAGTAAATAGCCAGGGAAAGAGATCTGTAGCAAGAGAGGATTTGATTGGGGAGTTTTAGCTGGCTTTTCCAGGTCAAGAAAAGAATTAAGGAAAAGTGAAGGAGAATAAAGCCACTTTTTTTTTTTTTTTTTT
>SJYX01004649.1:0-11077 GCA_006410675.1 Oreotragus oreotragus
AAGATAAGAAAGCTGGGAAACAAACAGGGGTCTCTAGCCTATATCCATACATCTCTTAACTTCTAAAATTTATCCCTCCCTCAAGTTTTTCTAAATAATGTTTAAAATAAATCCTCGTGGGCTATTCTCTCTGCCCCAGCATATCTGTCTGAAAGAGGCTTGGCACAGATGGAATTCAGCACATGTCCTACCTACCCACTCCCAGACTCCTGCGCGCACTCAGCAGAGACTAAGGCTCGGGCGCCTGCCCAGGGCCCTGGGGAAGCTGCAAACATCTGGCAGCATCGCCCAGAAAAGAAACACAGCCGCTGCGCGGGAAGCCGCGGACCCAGCCCGAGCACAGGCGAGCGCCGCTGCGCTGGCGGGGAGCGCAGCGGAGACGCGCGCTAACAAGGCCCCTCAGACCCGGGCGTCAGCCGGGCTCCTCGGAAGGGCTGAACAGGCACGGAGGACTGTCTGCTGTTTCCATTACCTACTTACTGTATAACCCGTAACTAAAGCCTCAAACTCAAGTAATTTTCATTGAAATGTCGTTTTACCATAAGTGAGCAACAAAGAGAAATGTTACTTGTTAAAACCGTAGAGATTTTACCATGGTTTCATCGCCCAGAAGAGTGACTAATATTTGAAGAATATTATCACCATATTTCCTCCAACTTGCACCTCTATTCTGAGAGAGAAAAGGTCCCATTCACCTGGATGCCCCGGAGGCCCCAAGGGCACCTCCCATCCTGAACCCTGAGCTTCGCAGGAAGACAGCTGCCCTGGGCTCATCTGCTCCTTCCTTTCTGCGCTTCTGACACGTGTCTGACACGTGTCCTACTTAGATCGCCTCTTCCTGTTCTGCCTCTCCATATTAACTTATATCCCCTTTCTAACGAAAACAATGTCACAAGGACTGGATCTCTTGCTTTACGTTCATCTGTTCTTTGCCACTATANTGGGCTCATCTGCTCCTTCCTTTCTGCGCTTCTGACACGTGTCTGACACGTGTCCTACTTAGATCGCCTCTTCCTGTTCTGCCTCTCCATATTAACTTATATCCCCTTTCTAACGAAAACAATGTCACAAGGACTGGATCTCTTGCTTTACGTTCATCTGTTCTTTGCCACTATGTGAGGTCTGAAAAACATGACACACTACATCAACTATGAAGATGTTTCAAATTACGAATGAGATTTTTGTACCCTTTAAGGAATAAAGCAAAAAAAATTAATAGTACAAAAGAAAGATTATACTGTTAACCTAATCAAATTCCAAAAACTAAAATTACTAAGGGAATGGGGGGGAGTGGAGCATGAAGCGCGACACGTCAGTTGACGCTGTCCAGTACGTCAGCACCTCGGGGAACAGTGCCAAACGTAAAGCTCAAAATCTGACTAAAGGCCAATTTAAATCTGTCCCTCCTAAAGGCCAAAAGTTATACTACACCATAACTGTTTTATTGTGTACTTAAAATTCAGAAATTCTCTTTTATTTGTACTAAAAACCATATTTAAGCTTATATCTAGTAAGAAAGCACAGTTTAATGGGGTTATGTTTGCATTCATTACTCTATTAAATCAAAACAAATATGTTTGGTGAGGGGAGAGAAGAAGAGAAATTCAAGCATAAGCTTCAAGATGGATATGGAAAATGTTGTATTTTGTTGAAGTCACTGAAATATTCTCAGTTCATGCTTGTCCCAGAGGAAAACAGAACTATGTTACTTACGGACTTTCAGTCACTATTTCCCAAGCAATGGGAAGAGATATAAATATTTAATAGATATTCAAAAATCACTTAAAAATGTAATATAGTCCTCAACATACAATCAGTGGAAAAGCAACATTATTATTTTACCTACACGACATTCCTTCACAGGCCTCAACTTCAGCAAAAACATAAAGTACACAACTATTTACCATTTAAAAAAAAGGAAATATGGACTGTATTAACCAGTACCAAAGACAAGCTAAACAATGAGCCGCGCGTGGAATCCCAGGCTCAGGCATACCTGTGGACAGCGGTCGGTGACTCCACCAAAGAGCGATCTTCTCTAGAGGAAAGCTCCCGGGACTCGCTGAATCTGTGCTCGCTGCTCCCCAGCTCGCCCGCCACCCAGTCCGGTAATCCATCCATGCTGGGCCCTTTTGCTTGTGCTGGATTTGGTTCATCAAAATAGATGGACTGATTTTTAAAAATTAGAAAAATTATTCTTTCAAAATGTACTATATAATGAAATAATCAGTTAAGATTTCCATCAAGTTTCAAGTTTGATAACAACCTTTCAAATACTCAAGTTTAATTATATAAAAACGTATCATTCGATGAGATATTAAAATACATAAAAATGAATGGCTCACATTTTATTTATGTCATGTTGTTTAAATTTGATAAATCATAAAATTATGACAGACACATATTATAATAAAGATTTATATTACAAAGGAATATTAGCTTTCTGAAAAGACAATGAAAAGGTCTTTTTTGTGCTCACCTATTTCTTTTTGTGATCATTACTCTGTGTGCATGCACACACATACACACACACACACACACAAATCAGTGGGCAGAGAAACCAAAATCAATAAAAATCAGAAACCTCTTCATCATTGGTAGTAACAGAGTTGAAAACCTAGAATTTAGTTCTGGCCATGCCACGACCTAGCCGAAAAATCCAAGACAGGTCTCTAGGCTTTTATGTTATTATTATTATTATATATAAACTAAGGCCCTTTCCTATGACCCCATAATATGAGTGTGAATGGGAAAACATGATACAGTACACTTGTATTTCAACATCTGAATATGTTTCAGAAAAATGTTCTATCTTCAGTCATTAAAAACAAAGAAACCAGCCCATTTATTTCTCCCCATGGGAGACCAGCTTCATGACACATTTCTGAAGAAAACTCTGCATATAAAGTTTGCATTAACTGTAATCCTCCCAATTCTACTCAAAAAATTCTCCAGGGGCTGTTCTCTAGGGAAGGTGACACACGACCCTTTATCCCAAGTCAAACAAGCACAACTGCTTCTTTTTAATTGAGGAAGTCACTTCAGTGCTTAATCAATTATCAAGTCAAGTAACTACTACCCCAAAGACTACTGATCTTAAGAAAATGCATGGCCATAGTTTACCATATAAAGCAGAATCTCATCAGAAAGTGTGGCATTGTGCCATGGATAACAGAGATTAGTATCCAGTGTGCAGCATGCCTTTTGACTGAACTTTGGTTTAACTGATAAAATAGAGTCAAATCTTAAAATATACTACACAAAAGTTTTGCAGGGTTTCTTATTTTTTAATAAATATATATCTATCAGCAACCATCAACACCTACAGATTTCTCAAGTATCCAAACACGACATAAACCAAGACCCATCTCACGGTATGAGGCCCAAGACAGTGAATACTCAACCAAGCACAAGGGCAGCTGCCTCTGTGACAAAGCTGCCTTTTGATAATGAAATCAAAGTACAGAAAATCACTTGTAAACTCTAACATTATTGCCATTTTATTAGATTATAAAGAATATTAGAAGTCATTCAGTCCAACCTCTCATATACATTAAGTAAAACATGTTTGCTGTCCAGTGGCTGAGCTGTGTCTGACTCTGAAGCCCCGTGTTCTGCAGCACGCCAGGCTTCCCTCACCGTCCGTATTCTGAAGCTTGGTCAAATTCATGTTACCGTCCAGAAAGCTTCAGAAGCTAGAATGTACTGACATTATTAGTGTAATCCAGTGAAAATTAACGTAACCCAGTGAAAATTAGTGGGAAATTAAGGCTTGAAAGTCAATTTTAATTTTTAAAGACTGCAGAACGCTGTGTGGTGACTGAGTCGATTAAATGCAGTCTCTTCAGAGTCCAGGCTCTAAGCGCCATTCAAGGTGGGAAACTGAATCAGGGAGCAAAAAGGTTGCTTTCGCTAACACCCATCTAGACTTCCTCGGAAACAGATGGGGAAACAGTGGAAGCAGTGTCAGACTTTGTTTTTTTGGGCTCCAGAATCACTGCAGATGGTGACTGCAGCCATGAAATTAAAAGACGCTTACTCCTTGGAAGGAAAAGTTATGACCAACCTAGATAGCATATTGAAACGCAGAGACATTACTTTGCCAACAAAGGTCTGTCTAGTCAAGGCTATGGTTTTTCCAGTGGTCATGTATGGATGTGAAAGTTGGACTATGAAGAAAGCTGAGCGTCAAAGAATTGATGCTTTTGAACTGTGGTGTTGGAGAAGACTCTTGAGAGTCCCTTGGACTGCAAGGAGATCCAACCAGTCCATTCTTACCTAGATAGTATATTCAAAAGCAGAGACATTACTTTGCCAACAAAGGTCTGTCTAGTCAAGGCTATGGTTTTTCCAGTGGTCATGTATGGATGTGAAAGTTGGACTATGAAGAAAGCTGAGCGTCAAAGAATTGATGCTTTTGAACTGTGGTGTTGGAGAAGACTCTTGAGAGTCCCTTGGACTGCAAGGAGATCCAACCAGTCCATTCTGAAGGAGATCAGTCCTGAGTGTTCATTGGAAAGACTGATGCTAAACTGAAACTCGAATACTTCGGCCACATCATTCGAAGAGCTGACTCTTCCATTGGAAAAGACCCTGATGCTGGGAGGGATTGGGGGCAGGAGGAGAAGGGGACGACAGAGGATGAGATGGCTGCATGGCATCACTGACTTGATGGACGTGAGTCTGAGTGAACTGTGGGAGTTGGTGATGGACAGGGAGGCCTGGCGTGCTGCAATTCATGGGGTCGCAAAGAGTCGGACACGACTGAGCGACTGGACTGAACTGATCTAGGAATGACCCTAGGGTGCTGTGTGACCAGGCCCTCGAGCGCCCCCGCCTGGGCACGTGCAGTAAGGCGCTTGGCGCGCGCACCTACCATGTAGGAAGGCAGGGCTCTGAGGCTCCCGGGCTCCGGGCGCTGCGTGAACGGGCCCTCGAGCGCCCCGCGCCGGAGCATGTGCAGCAGGAGCTTGGCGTACAGGTTGCGGTTCTTCCTCCCCGGGATGCCGGTGCCGGTGCCTGAAGGCTCACACAGCTTTCTGATCCAGAGTGCGCACCGCTGCCGTTCTAGACACACACATGGGGCTGTTAGGCCGCATCTCTCAGAAAACACATTCCCTTACAGACCCATAAAACATCTGCTCTCGTCCAGCACAGGGGCTAGCGGATCTTTTCTGTAAAGCACCAGACAGCGAACAACTCGGTTTTGCAGGCCCAGGTGATCTTCCACACAACGTCTCCAGTTTGCAAGGAATCGCCCGCACCACGCATCCACCGGGGGTCACAGCTGTTTTCTAGTCCATCTTCACAGAAAAGGCCGCGGGCGGGATGTGGAAAGGGGCTGCAGCCCACCACCCATGGGCTAGAGTTGAGCTTTATCAGTCGATTAGAGTCCCAGGATTACCATAGATAAATCTCTGAGACAAAAGTGTTGCTGTAAAATCATCTCTAAAATAATTTTAGTTGTGTTGAAAAATCTTTCTATAATTTTAATTATAAAACCATGAAAGAGAAAATGCAAACTTAAGCATTTTAAACTCAATCTAAAACTGAATCTCAAATGTTTTATTTATTAAAGCTGATGGTTTTCAGGGATTTGTGGATGATTTATTCAGGGTTTTCTTTTAACCTCTCTAAAAATATTTGAGGGTTACTGTATTTACATATAATTTTGAAAAATAATTATCCTTTTAAAAACTATCTTTAAAATGTACCACAGTTTAATCCACATAAAATGGCCTATTGACTACCTCATCTCACCATGACAGAGAATTGTTTTTAGGGCTCACCAAGTCTATTTCAACATTAATCTTTTCTGTCTAACTCAATTTAAGGATTATATATCTAACACAAATCATAAATCTGCTTTAATCTCTTAATCTCTAAAGGTCATATTCCTTTATTGTTTTACCTACAAACATCCCAAAGACTCACCTACATTGATCTACCACTTTGTTCATGCTGGATTTATCACTCCAGGTATAAGAGCAGTCTCTAAAGAACTTTGTATTTTTAGTTTTGAAAAGTATATAATCACAAAACAAACTTCTTGAAATACTGGGTGTGAAGGTGAAAGTGGCTCAGTCATGTACGACTCTTTGCAACCCAGAATACTGGAGTGGGTAGCCTCTCCCTTCTCCAGTGGATCTTCCCGAACCAAGAATTGAAACGGGGTCTGCTGTGCTGCAGGTTGATTCTTCACCAGCCAAGCTACTAGGGAAGCCCTGATATCAGGTGTACTTTGTGCAAAAAGGAAACAGCAAGTAAAACTGATCGACTTAAGTAAACGGTGTTTCAAACTGTGCCTTTCTATACGTCCTGGAGCAAACTGAAATCTACTAACATATAATATTCAAACGAACAGAGCTTAGTACACCATTTGGCTAATGAAAAAATGCATTACTTAAAATAATGAAGGGAAATGAAGTAGAATTTAGCTATAATGAGATTGCAGTTAGATAAGTTTCTGAGCTTTCATTATGAATTAATGGCATAAAAAAGCACCAGGGATGTACCAATATCCACAATGAGTCACAAACCAAAGATTACAATTAATCCCATTCTAGATACCCCAAATCCCTTTTTAAAAGATGAAATATGAACACAGTTTGACTTGCAGTACATTTATAATGAGAGATTTTAATGTATATTTATCCTAATCAGCAGATCTAACAGAAGAAGGAAAAACACAGTGAACATCAGAAGAGAGCACAACGTGGAAATACCATTAAATACTAGGCCAGGGGACAGGAAACGCTCGTTTTAAGAACAGCAGAGGAAGAAAAAAGAGGCTACCATCCAAGAAAGCAAGAGGAGAGGCCACAGGAAGACCGTGAAGGGACCGAGCCAAACCCGTGGACTCGGCGGGCTGCAGGCCCCGCCTGCAAGCTGGACGACACGGGGCGTGGGACTCAAACGCTGCGCTCCCTCCTCCCGGGGGTGAGGCACCACACTGACTCGGCGCCTCTTTTTGAATGTTAAGCTCATTCACCAGATATCTCAGAGTTAGAGGGAACCTGGACAGAACTTGGGTAAATGTCAGTTTCTTGTCCCCACTCCTAACCCTCCACTCAAAAGCTCCAAAAACAGATTTACAGCCAGCCTTACGGCTGCCATAACTTAGAGAAGCTTCCAAGCTCCTCACAGTCTCACTAACTGCTCTCTGATAAACCTTACATTATCTGAAAATCTCTGACTTGAGACAAAAATTCTCAAAGGGTAACAGGTTAGGAACTGCAAACAAGACAGCAACAAAAACCCATTCACACTTGATTTAATAAAATCAGTCAACCAATGAGCAGGGAAGATTAACAGATAACAAACAAAAGGGTCGGAGACAGGTGGACAGTAAGCTCCTGAAAGGAACCATCTCCAGGGGGAGAGGAAAAAGCCTCAGCAAAACACCGTCCAGCCAACTTGAAAGACTCACGCACTTTAAGCTCCTGACGTGGACAGGGAACATGTGAAGACCCTGCCCTGGTTCAGTAGGACATCATCATCGCTGAATTCCCACGTTCCCTCGACCAGCTCAGAGTAAACAATCCTTTCTAAGATGAAAACTGTTATTAAACAAATGCAGTTTTCTTTCCATATTGGAAGTTCACTGGTTTGGCTAAATAATACAAAGAAAAAAATTAATGCTAAGAAGCTAATTTTCAAACATAATCTTACCTGACCTATGGGGTAATTTTAGAACGAAAGGCTTCATATCTACCACAAAGTGATCAAATTCCGCATCCAGCTTCTCCCATTTTTCTTCTTCACTTCCCATTTCCATAATTCAGCCTGTAAAATATTTAAAATTAAAATAATGTCTGTATGCTGAAAACTACATAACTGTTGGAAGAGATCAAATAAAATTCATTAGTACTGAACACCCCCAAACTGATCTACAGATATAACGCAGCTCCACTAAAATTCCCAGCACTGTCCCTTACAGCTATACACAAGCTGACTCGAAAATTTACATGGACAGTTAAAGGAATCAGAATAGCAGAAATAGTTCTGAAAAAGAGCAAGAAGTTTGGAAGAAACACTAGAAACACTGCAAACCTAGACAGTTTCTTGAAAAGCAGGGACGTGACTTTGCCAACAAAGGTCCGTCTAGTCAGAGCTATGGCTTTCCCAGTGCTCACGTATGGATGCGAGGCTTGGACTGTGAAGAAAGCTGAGCACCGAAGAACTGAGGCTTTTTGAACTGTGGTGTTGAAGAAGACTCTTGAGAGTCCCTTGGACAGCAAGAAGATCCAACCAGTCCATCCTAAAGGAAATCAGTCCTGAATATTCATTGGAAGGACTGATGCTGAAGCTGAAACTCCAATACTTTGGCCACCTGATGCGAAGAACTGACTCCTTGGAAAAGACCCTGGTGCTGGGAAAGATTGAAGGTGGGAGGAGAAGGGGACGACAGACGATGAGATGGGTTGGATGGCATCACCAACTCAATGGACATGAGTTTGAATAAACTCCAGGAGTTGGTGATGAACAGGGAGGCCTGGCATGCTGCAGTCTATGGGGTCACAAAGAGTCGGACATGACTGAGCAACTGAAGTGAAAATTAACTCAAATCATAGACCTAAGTGTAAAACGTAAAACTATAAAACAAGAAAACAGGAAAAAAATCTTCATGACTTGAAGTCAGTCAAGGATTTCTCAGATACAAGATTAAAAGCACTACCCATAAAAGAAAAAACTGATATATTGGACTTTATCAAAATAAAAAACTTCTGTTCTGCAAAGAACTCTGTCCAGGAGCTGAAAAGATAAGTAACAGACTGGGAAGAAATACCACATGTATCTCAGAAAGGACCGATATCAGGACTACATAAAGCCCTTTTAAACTAAACCACAAGTAAACAAACAACCCAATAAAAGTAATCAGCAAAAAAGTCAGTGCCTTTACAAAAGAAGATGTACAGCTGACAAGTAAGCAGGTGAAGAAGATGCTTTACATCACTAATCAGTAGACAGATGCTAATGAGAACCACAGTGAGACATCACTACCCACCTATGAAGACGGCTAAACTCAGAAACGCAAACAATACCAAACCTGCTACGGGCACAGAGCGACAGAAAAATAGAACAACAGGAACAGAACAGTGACAACAGAGAACAGAAACAGAGCAACAACAAGGGGAGCAGAACAGGAAGACTCCCACATCGCTGGCGGGAGGACAAAATGATGCAACCACTCTGGAAAACAGACATTTCCTAGCCAGTTAAGCACACACTTAGCACAGGACTCAAAAATCCTAGTCTTAGGCATTTATCCAAATGAAACAAAATCTATATTCACACGGAAACCTGCATGTACTGTTTATAACAGCTTTTTTCTTCTGTAACCAGTTCCAATTACTGGAATCCAACTAAGTGTCCCTCCCCTGGGAAATGGACAAACCAACTGTGGTCCATCCACACAATGAAAAACAAGGAAAGTGTGGTACACCCAACAGCGTGGGTGAGCTGCGAGTGCGCGGCCCAAGTCAAGGAAGCCGCTCTCCAAGGCCACGTACTGTGTGACCACATCCCCCGTGTGACACCCTACAAGAGGCAGAAACTCCAGGCACAAAGAAAAGTGCCGCACACAGGCTCGCTCACTGGGTGAGCAACGGGATGGGGCAGGGGAGGAGATCACACAGGTCCTGGAATTGTTCTACCTGCTGCCTGTGCAGGTTATAGGAACCTATTCTGCTGCTGCTGCTGCTGAGTCGCTTCAGACGTGTCCGACTCTGTGCGACCCCATAGATAGCAGCCCACCAGGCTCCCCCATCCCTGGGACTCTCCAGGGAAGAACACTGGAGTGGGTTGCCATTTCCTTCTCCAATGCAGAAAAGTGAAAAGTGAAAGTGAAGTCACTCAGTTGTGTCCGACTCTTAGTGGCCCTGTGGACTGCAGCCTACCAGGCTCCTCCATCCATGGGATTTTCCAGGCAAGAGTACTGGAGTGGGGTGCCATTGCCTTCTCCGAAGAACCTATTCTACGTATGTATAAAAATTAATCAAACTGTATACCAAAAAAGTGAATTTTAATGTCCATAAATGTACAACGTTTAACTCCCATCAAAAACTTAAAATACTGGTCCTCGGGTTTCTTCCTAATCAACAGGAAAAACGCTGATTATAAAGGGGTGAACCCCCAAAATCAGACACATAGGTTTTGACAAGACTCCTTAAGTTAAAATCTACTCAAGAGTCCACACGTTCCTCTTAAGTTCTGAAATGCCTGGGTACTGTCTCTACACAATACACGGTCCCCATCTGTCATCTGTTCAAATGACATTGATTCAAATCCGCAAATGGCACGTTTGGAGAAAAGCCCTGCTGTGCCTCTCCGCCCCCCTCTCCTGCTCCTAACGCCGCCCAGGGCCTCCTCCAGGGCAGGGTCGGCCCCTCCGCACAGGGGATCCGCACGCAGCCGGTCCGGCCGGAGCTGAGCCAGGCTCCCCTCGCTCGGGACCAGCACGCGGCTCCCACCGACGGCTCTTCCAGCCGCACCGGCAACGCCCCTCCGGGGCGCAGCTCCCGCGCCCGCGGAAGAGCCAGGGGCTCGGCCAGGGGCTCCTCCGCGCCTGCCCGCCCCTCTGCCCTGACTGCCCCCGCCGCCCCCGCCGCCCACCTCCTCGCGGTGTCGCCCCGACCGTGAAGAACAAACACCCAGAAACACCTCCACACCCGCCCGCGTCCCGCTCACCGCCCGGTCCGGGGACGCCCTCCTGCCCCCCTAGTCCCGGCCCGGAGCTCAGCCCCTCAGCTCCCGCCTGCAGGGCGCGGGCCACCGCTGAGCCCAGGCCCAGGCAGGCCGCGCAGGGCGGTGCCTTCTCTCCCGCCACAGACGGACACACAGACAGACAGACTCACACAAATACACACAGATACACTCACACAGACACACCCCGGACACAGACAGACAGACGGACACAGACAGACAGACACACACACAAATACACACAGATACACTCACACAGACACACCCCCGGACACACTCACACAGAGACACACACAGACACACCCCAGACACACTCAGAGACACACACACACAGATACACTCACACAGACACACCCCAGACACACTCACACAG
>SJYX01004649.1:12848-31004 GCA_006410675.1 Oreotragus oreotragus
CACACTCACACAGAGACACACACACAGACACACCCCAGACACACACAAACAGAGACACTCACACAGACACACCCCAGACACACAGACACACACACACAAATACACACTCACACAGACACACCCCAGACACAGTCACACACAGAGACACACAGATACACACACTCACACAGACACACCCCAGACACACTCAGACACACACACACAGACACACAAATACAGACACACTCACACAGACACACCCCAGACACACTCACAGACACACACACACAAATACACAGACACTCACACAGACACACCCCAGACACAGTCACACACAGAGACACACACACAGAGACACACAGACACACTCAACCGCCCCTCGGAGGCCCACTCTCTCCACACACGCGCGCACCGCGCCTCGGACGCCCCCTCTCTCCACACTCGCGCGCACACACACACGCACACGCGGCCGCGCGCGCCGCGCCTCGGACGCCCTTGCCCACCAGCGCTCCCCGCCGGCCGGCACCGGCCAGGCCCGCTCCCCGCCGAGGGCCGCGCTCCTCCTGGCGGGCTGCCCCGCCGCCTGCAGCCCGGAGACCAGCCCAGGCGCCCGCTGAGACCTCCCGCGCGTGGCCCAGGCTCCTGGCTCCATCCGGGGGTGCACAGCTCACAGCCGTGTGGCAGCGCTCATCCTGCTCTCACTCCTTCACACAACTGCACACTGTTCAGCGTCTCCCAGCACCTGAGAGGCGCTCCCGGAAGGCAGGGACCGCGTCTGACACGCCTCACCGGGCGCCGAGGGCAGCGCAGGGCGTGTGACAGAAGCTGAAGGACTGAAGAGAGGAACGTCCTCCTCCCGCAGCACAAACCCGGGCAGCCCCGAGGCGCCGCGGCTCCGGCCCACAGCCCCGAGGCACCCGCGCCGTGAAGCGGGCCGCCTGGACCCCGCCTCCCCGGCGCCCAGAAAGGGCGGTCCCCAGGCACGACCCCTGGGGCAGGCTGCCACTCCCTTCTCCAGGGGCTCTTCTGACCCAGGGATGGAACCCAGGTCTCCTGCACGGCAGGCGGACACTTTACCACCTGAGTCACCAGGGATGCTCCCTCACATAAAAGGTATGTTTCCACGATACTGTCGTCCACTGCGTGTTCAATAGCATTATGCCAAAAGAGTACATGCCTTACTTTTAAAAATCCTTTATTGCTAAAACACACACACACACACACACACACACACACCACTATGCATCATTTGTAATCATTTTGGGAGGGTTTCAAATGTTCTGGGAATTACCAAACTGTGACCCAGGGACACGACGTGAGCAGATGCTGTTGGCAAGTGGTGGACTTGTTCCAGGCAGGGCTGCCACAAACCTTCAATTTGTTAAAAACACAGTATCTATGAAGTGTAATAAAGCAAAGTGCCATAAAACAAGATATGTCTGTGGCTGTTTTGTTTTTTTTTTAAATTTTGTTCCAAGTACTAAATAGTTCTTGTAGAATAGAAATACTATTGCCCTTAATTCTGTTAACCAAAACTGGTCATGCTACCTTCTGCATTACAGTAAAATAAACATATTTTTGAACTCAAGACTTGGCTAACATAAATTGTGTTTTATTTAATCACATTTAATGACTAGTTAGGGCTTCCCAGGTGGCGCAGTGGTAAAGAATTTGACTGTAAACGCAGGAGACACAAGGAGACAGAGTTCAATCCCTGGGTCAGGAAGATCCCCTGGAGGAGGAAATGGCAACCCACTCCAGTACTCCTGCCTGGGAAATCCCGAGGACAGAGGAGCCTGGTGGGCCACAGTCCGTGGGGTCGCAGAGAGTCAGACACGACTCAGTGACGATATGACTAGTTAGGGCTTCCCAGGTGGCGCAGTGGTAAAGAATTTGACTGTAAACGCAGGAGACACAAGGAGACAGAGTTCAATCCCTGGGTCAGGAAGATCCCCTGGAGGAGGAAATGGCAACCCACTCCAGTACTCCTGCCTGGGAAATCCCGAGGACAGAGGAGCCTGGTGGGCCACAGTCCGTGGGGTCGCAGAGAGTCAGACACGACTCAGTGACGAAATAAAAACAATGATTGGTTAGCTGGCCTGGGGTTACTTGGCTGGTTGGTTTTGTTTTGCTGCTGCTAATTCGCTTCAGTCATGTCCGACTCTGTGCGGCCCCACAGACGACAGCCCACCAGGCTCCCCCGTCCCCGGGATTCTCCAGGCAAGAACACTGGAGTAGGCTGCCATTTCCTTCTCCAATGCATGAAAGTGAAAAGCGCAAGTGAAGTCGCTCAGTCGTGTCCGACCCACTAGCTGCAAAATTTACATAACTCCATCAGTAACAGAAAGTATCAACAGAAAGCTGGTAACAAGATACCACTGCCAGATGTTATATTACTATCATCAAGCTGAAAAGCAATTAATCAAGTGGACAAACAAATGGAAACACAGAAACCCAGAGGTTTAAGCACAGCTCTGACCCCAGTATCCTTCCAGGCTTAAACAATTCATCCTGCCCACGTGCTCACACACATGCCTGGGAGAGTCCATCAGTTCAGCTCAGTTGCTCAGTTCTGTCACTCTTTGCGACCCCATGGGCTGCAGCACGCCAGGCCTCCCTGTCCATCACCAACTCCCAGAGTTTACCCAAACTCACGTCCATTGAGTCGGTGATGTGACATCCAACCATCTCATCCTCTTTCGTCCCCTTCTCCTCCCGCCTTCCATCTTACCCAGCATCAGGGCCTCTAGCTGCCGCTAAAACAAAGATTCCTATAATCACTAGTTCTCCCTCAATCCTTTGACAGAAGCAGGAGATGTTACAGTTCAGCGTTAGAGGAAACGAAAATGCAACAGTAAAAAGACTCACTTAGTCATGAAATTAAGCATAAGGCTCAGATTCAAACTCTGAAGCCATCAGCTCTCAGATTCATTGTATCTGTTGGCCATTCAAATATAAATCAGCAATACCTCCAAGAAGTATTTTGGAAAGTAGACAGGCAATCAACTTGCTATAATAATATGCAATACTGGAGAATACATTTTTTAAAAGCACAGTAAAGAGGGACTTTCCTGGTGGTCCAGTGGCTAAGACGCTGAGGTCCCAATGCAGGAGGCCCAGGTTCCATTTCTAGTCTGGGAACTAGATCCCACATGCCTCAACTAAAGATCCCGCATGCAGCAACCAAGGACCCAGTGTAGCCAAATAAATATCCTTTTTAAAGCACAATAAGAGTGATACTTGATCAATGCTAAAACTCAGCTTTTTCTTATCCCTTATTTATTCTCCAACAAAATGAAAACAAAATTAAGTTATTGGTTCAAATCATCAAAGAATTCTTGCTTCAAACCTTTAAGGAATTACCTCTTACAGGTAGGTTATATCTACTTAATCCCAGCTAATCAAAAAGTTTTATTATGTAGGGCTTATTAGAATTGAAGATTTAAATTATTAGAATTTTAAAAATAAGTAAAGCTGTCTTTGAGTTAGATTTAAAATACTTAGAATGTGTCTGCCAATCACATAAAAAGAAATAAGCTGGATGACTCCTGCTTATAGCTCTAATATATTTAGCTCGTGGTCTTTTTTTATACCCGTGTCTCTGCTGACAGCTAGGAAATGGGCTAAGATGCGGTTCTGAGAGTGCCCAGCTGTCCTAGAAGCCGGCAAAACACGAGGAAGCCGCAGGCATTCTAGGTCCTGGGGAAACGCGGCCACACCCCCAAACAGAGACACCGCTCACCCAGGTACCGCCCCGGGCCACGCGAAGTAAACACTCTCCTCCAAGTCGCCTAAAATCAATTCTGCTCAGTCAAACCGTACTTGAAGTGGATGGCGGGTCATCAAACAAAACTTGAAACCCGTTTACAGGTGCCTGTTTCACCAGCTCGCACCTCCGGGTGTTTGGACAGTTACCAGGCACTGACCGCGCTTCCCACGACGGGTGGGCATCGCCTCGGAGACCGGGGACGCGGGGGCCGGCGGCCAGGGGGCCAGGGACCGCCCCCCGCCGCACCCTGACCCCCACGGGGCGGCCGGAGTCCCCGCGTCCGGCTTCTCGGCGACGATCCGCGGGCAGGCCGCGCGCAGGGTCCGCAATCGTCCCGGGGACCCTGCGGGCCGGGGGCGGGCGGGCCTCCCACGGGCCGCCCCCAGAGCGCCCAGGACCCCCGCCCGGCTGCGCAGGGAGTGCTCCCGCCCGGAGAGGACCTGGGGAGACGGGAGGGAGGCCAGAGCGGGGGGCGCGCGGGGACCCCGGGAGCGGGGGGCGACCCGGCCCGGACCCCGCGGCCGCGCGCCGACGGCTGCTCACAGGCGCCGCCCCGTCGGGAGCCGGGGCCCCGCGTGCTGACCCGGCCCGCCTGCCCCCAACTCGGTCAGAAGCCCCGGCCCGCGCCGCCCGGACCCCTCTCCGCACGCGGAGCCGCGGCCGCCGCGCCCGGACGCCCCAGCGGCGCGCGCCGGGGGCCTGGACGGCGGCCGGCCCGGGGCGACCCCTTCCCGCACAAAATTCCAGCGGGAACCCGCGCGCGGCGGCCCGGGAAGGGAGTCGGGAAAACCAGAACCGGCGCCCCTACGTGCAAGCTTTCCGACCGGCCGCCGCCGCCGCCGCCGCCGCCTCAAAACGGTTTCAGACCCTTGCGGGCGTCGAGGTCGCCGCCCGCGGAGCAGGCCCGGGCGGGGTCCGCGGGCGGGGGCGCCCCGGCGCAGGCCACACCCCTTCCCGGCGCTGCCATGGCGACGCCCCGGCCCCGGCGGCCCTGCCCGGCAGCCCGGGGTCGGGGACTTCCGCACTCGCGTTTCCCCGCCCCCTACGCTGGTGGCGTTGTCATGACGACGTCCGGTTCTCTGCGCAGCCTCTAGGCTCGCTTTCCAGCCTGGCGGCCCCTAGGCCAATCCCAGGCCGACACTCCCAGGATGAGCAGACCGCTGTCGGGACGCTGCTGCCCTCGGGTATCCCGCTCGGACAGGAGCCCGTCACACTTTAGGGGCTGTGGAGAAAGAACAGATAAAGAGCAAAGAAAATGGGGTCGCAGGAGGATATTCACAGAGGGGTGTGCCCGTTATTAGGACAGACACTGAATGAATCTAAAGAAGGGATCTCACAACTCAGAGGCGAATACCGTTGAATTAGACAAGAAAATGAACATTATATATATTTTTTTGATTCAGAGCTATCCAAGATCTGAAAGAACGTACCCCAAATTCTGAAGACGCTGAAATAAAATGAAAAGACTTTGTGTTTACCAATTCTGTGCAGAACAGCAAGATCAAGTGGAAAATGTATTTCTGCTGCTCCAAAAAGTCTCTTCCACCTCAAAGTGATCTCCGTGTTTGCACTGCTATCTTGTGGTTTCCTTTGGTCTTCTATTACATTTCTAGAAAAGCTCTGAACTATGTATATATATATATTTTAAAACACCGAGCAGAAACAAAATTTAAATTGTAAAAACACTCATTTAAAAGAAATTCAGTTTACCACTGTTTTTCATGTAATTTCACAACAGGATTCCTTCTGCAGTATCTTTGCAATACATGCAGTGTGATGCCAAATCTAACATAAACACAGCTTGAAGCATCTTTTCAATTTTCCATAAAGAAAATTGAAGATTCATTCATTTGTAACTAGTTTCTTTCAAGCTTCCAGAGGGAAATCATACTCTTTCCAAGATGTCTTTTTCAAACCCTCCACTGCAAGTAGCGTTTCAGTCTATATCAATAAATGAATTACTAATAAACTCACAGAAAATGAATTACAAAATAGTTTACAAGCCATTCTACTAACTTACATATGTACCATACAGAGAGATGTAAGCATGTGAATCAATGATTCTCTACATAATGAAATTAAAGATGATTCAAGTCTTGTCAATTTTACTTCCTAAATATCCTCAAATCTCCCCCAAAATAGCCTTCATTTTGGAAAACATTGACTTAGACATAAAACTATGGAATTCACCACCTTCTTCTCCTCTCTAATGTTCTGAAATCAAGGTTTCAAAAGCTTCCATGTGAACTTATCCAACAATTTGAGGGACTGTAACTAATTAAACATTGTAAAGCAAACACGAGACACAAAGCAAATATCAGTGACTTTGGATCACTGTTGTGGATTATTTCCACTTACTATCAAGAATGATCAAGAGTCAGTGGAAACAGTGGCTGACTTTATTTTGGGGGGCTCCAAAATCACTGCAGATGGTGATTGCAGCCATGAAATTAAAAGATGCTTATTCCTTGGAAGGAAAGTTATGACCAACCTGCTGCTGCTGCTAAGTCACTTCAGTCGTGTCCGACTCTGTGTGACCCCATAGACGGCAGCCCACCAGGCTCCCCCATCCCTGGGATTCTCCAGGCAAGAACACTGGAGTGGGTTGCCAACATAGACAGCATATTAAAAAGCACAGACATTACTTTGTCAACAAAGGTCCATCTAGTCAAGGCTGTGGTTTTTCCAGTGGTCATGTATGAATGTGAGAGTTGGACTATAAAGAAAGCTGAGCGCCGAAGAACTGATGCTTTTGAACTGTGGTGTTGGAGAAGACTCTTGAGAGTCCCTTGGACTGCAAGGAGATCCAACCAGTCCATCCTAAAGGAGATCAGCCCTGGGTGTTCTTTGGAAGGACTGATGCTGAGGCTGAAACTCCAATACTTTGGCCACCTGATGCGAAGAGTTGACTCATTTGAAATGACCCTGATGCTGGGAAAGCTTGAAGGCAGGAGGAAAAGGGGGCGACAGAGGATGAGATGGTTGGATGGCATCACCGACTCAGTGGACATGAGTTTGGGTGAACTGCAGGAGTTGGTGATGGACAGGGAGGCCTGGTGTGCTGCAATTCATGGGGTCGCAAAGAGTCGGGCACGACTGAGCGACTGAACTGAACTATAAAGAGAAACAAAATTTTTCTTCCCAAGCTGAGATTTTGGAGGTTTTGTTTTTAAAGACTTTTTTTAACTGGGCCTCTTCTAAAGTCTTTACTGAATCTGTTCAGTCAGTGTTGCTTCTGTTATGTTCTGGTTTCTAGGCCATGAGGCATATGGGATCTTGGGCTCTTAGTCTTTTAGCTCCCCAGCCAGGGGCTGAACCCACACTTCATGCTTTTGAAGGCAAAGTCTTAACCACTGGACCTCAAGGAAAGTCCTCCATAAGATGAGATTTTTGAATTGAGTATTTTTTCAGGTTATAAAAGTTCTGTTGATACTATATGGAAATTGGAAAGGTTTAACAAAGAATATAAAAATTACATGTAATTCTACCGTTAATGAATAGCCACTGTTAACAGGAGTAAATATGTTCTCAGATCTTACACATATATAGTCATTTTAATATCTACTTATTTTTGCTTCATTTGGACATAACATAATTTACTTAATTATTTTCCAGTGATTGGATACATAAATTATTAGCACTTTTTGACTCTTACAAGTAATACTGTAATAAATGTCTCTTAATATATACTTCTTGGTTGAAATTTCAGCTATCTCCGTAAAAGACATTCCTATGGGCATGAAAGAAATTAAAGTTCTTGATCAGTACTGTGTAATTGCTTCCTGGAAGTGTTTGGCAAATTTGCAATTCCACTCAACAGTTCCTGAGAGTGGTTGTCTCACATTAACAATTTTTCTAATCTGTGATAATTGTGTGTATAAAAATAGAATCTCTGTTTAATTTGCATTTTCCACTGTTAGAACAGCTGAAATATTTAAGCATCTCTATTAGACCTTTTTAAAAACTCTTCTACAAAATACCTCTCTAGTCCTTTGCCCATTTTGAGGAGGCGTTTCACATGATACATGTATCTTCTATATTTTAATTTATTGTTTAAATCCCAGCAAATGGCTCTATACACAGTATTATTGTGTAAGTTGTTATCCTAAATAACCAAATTTTAGTCAGTGATCCACTATTTTGTGTTATTAAGATCCTCTCAATCATTAGATTGAAATACATGAATGGACTCAGCCATCTAAATGGAAAGCAATTCAGATAAATATCAAGAAAGAGCATTGTTATTATTATTATGTCAGGACATGGCGCAATGGTAAAGAATCCGCCTGCCAATGCAGGAGACCCAGGAGACACAGAAAGACCCCCCAGGAGGAGGAGATGGCAACCCACTCCAGTATTCTTGCTTGGGAAATCCCTTGGACAGAGGAGCCTGGCGGGCTACAGTCCACGGGGTCGGAAAGAACTGGACCTGACTGAGTGAGCACACCAGCATGAAAGACATTAGCGATACACATGAGAGTAATCCTGTAGCCAGTGAAGTCCTTAAACTGGGTAGGAAATGGTTCAGAACTTTCTATTTATAGATCGCAGAAGTATAAATTATACCACAAATAGACGTAGTTTAAAGAGAGGAGAAACCAAGAATAGTGGGGAGTATTTTCTTTTCATCACTACCAGAAAACAGAGTTACAACCTGTAACTCAACGATTCTGGATGCCTTTCTTTTGCCAGGAGTGAGGTGAAATCACTGTTCCATCCTCTCTTCCGTGGCGTGGTCTCCATGCCTTCCTGGGCCAGCCGTGGGTGCCAGCGGCTATGAGCAGAGATAAACCGGCTATTCTCTCCCTGCCCCCATCTTTCAATAATACAAGCAGTCCCCCGCTTACAATGGCTCAGCTTTAGATTTTTCCACCTGCAAGATGGTGTGCAAGCAATACAGATGTAGTAGAAACCAAGCCTCGAATGTTGTTTTTCCCAGCTAGTGATACGAAGCGAGATGCCCTCTCACGATGCTCGCCGTGGGGCAGCCATGGCTCCCAGAAGACCGTGCGATCAGGAGGATAAATTACCCTCAGTTTCCAACCATTCTGCTTTCCACTTGCTGTATGGCACCCAAGAAACTTGGTTGTTGTTTAGCTGACAGTCCCGTCCAACTCTTTGCAGCCCCGTGCACGATAGCCCGCCAGGCTCCTCCGTCCATGCAGTTTCCTTAAGGACCACGCTGGAGTGGTCATTCTACAGGGGGTCTTCCTGACCCACAGAACAAACCTACGTCTCCTGCAGCGGCAGGTGGGTTCTTTACCACTGAGCAACCTAGGAAGTCCACTCGATAAATTGCATGAGATACTTGACATTTTATTATAAGATAAGCTTTACTATAGATGATTTTGGCCAGCTGTAAGAAAGAAAGATAGCGCTAAGTCGTGTCCGACTCTTGCGACCCCCCGGACTATAGCCCGCCAGGCTCCTCTCTCCGTGGGATTTCCCAGTCCACTGAGCAACCTAGGAAGTCCACTCGATAAATTGCATGAGATACTTGACATTTTATTATAAGATAAGCTTTACAATAGATGATTTTGGCCAGCTGTAAGAAAGAAAGATAGCGCTAAGTCGTGTCCGACTCTTGCGACCCCCCGGACTATAGCCCGCCAGGCTCCTCTCTCCGTGGGATTTCCCAGGGAAGAATACCGGACTAGGTTGCCATTTCCTTTTCCAGGGCAAATTCCCGACCCAGGAATTGAACCCACATCTCCCACATTGCAGACAGATTCTTTACCGACTGAACTGTAGGCTAATGTAATTGTTCTGAGCACATTTAAAGTTGGCTAGGCTAAGCTATGATAAGCAGTAAGTTGGGTGTCTTAAATGTATTTTCAACTTACGATATATTCAATGTACAATGTTTTTATCCAGGCGGTAACCCCATTGGGTTGGGAAGATCCCCTGGAAGAGGAAATGGCAACCCACTCCAGTATTCTTGCCTGAAAATCCCACAGACAGAGGAGCCTGGTGGGCTGCAGTCCATGGGTTGAAAGAGTCAGACACGCCACTGACACTCACACACGCAAAGCCCATTGGAAGGCGGGGAGGCGCGTGGACACGTTGCTCTAGCCAGCACGCACTCAACCAGCAAGCACCCCTGGGGCACCTCCCAGCCTCACCCATTGCAAAATCTCCCCACCGCCCTGTTTTGGGACTCCTCCCTAGGCTGGAAAATTTCAGCTTTGGGATTCAGTTCTTTCCAGGAAGCCCCTGGGAAGTGCACCGCTCAACCAGCAGTGTGAGCAAGGGAGAAAAGACCCAGTTCGGAAGCATGGCTGTCTAGCTCCGTCGCTTGTGTAAGCCGGCTGACAGATCTCCGTGAGCTTCGTTTCTTTACCTTCCTAACGGGGTGCTTGGGAAGATGGACTTAACACGGGTGAGACACGTGGGGCATTTTGCCCTGTGCTTGACTCGGGAAACGCCGATCTTTTCTTTCAGAACTCGTGTACTTTCAGAAGTGGTGGACGTCACTAGGAGGCAGCATTAGCACAGAAAGAACTAGGTATACCACACACACACACACACTCACTCATGTAAACACACTCACACACATGCATGCTCACATGCACATATGTGCACAAAAAGCACACAAACACGCTCGTGTACACACATACATCACACTCACACAGGCTCACAAAGAACACAAACAACATACACATTCACACACACACATACACACCAACCACACACTCACACATGCAGACATATACTCACACCCATATGCACACACTCCAAGCTTTTTTCTTCCTTCCTTGCTTTCTTTCTTTTTTCTCTTTCTTTTAAATCTTTTATTTCAGTGTAAGGCAGGGAACGACCTTCAGGCCCGTAGCCAGGAAATGTTACCGATGAACACTTGTGATTGAGCTTGGGGGACTCAGAAATGAGAAGCTACATACTGAAAGATTGCTCAATGCTTAGAAATAAGAGAGTTCATTTCCCATAACTCCTTGCATAGATATGTTATCACAGGGAGAAAAAGGAAAGACCTGGATCCCTTTGCATTTAGACGTCCATCTGCCATGCTGGAAGAGAAGAGAGCTGATCACTGGGAAGCACACGAGGGGGCCCGCAGGCCTCGAGAGCTCGCGGGGTGCAGTGGGTCTGCAGTGGCTGGGTAAGCGACATCACCTGCGATGGAAAAGGCCACATGCGGCCGTGTTAAAACGGAGGACCAGCCATCTGTGGTTATGGTTTCACTCTGCCTGTACCAGGCTGCCTGTGTGCGGGGGACAGTGTTGTTTTCTGGACTCTGAGCCAGCACGCAGAGTCACTGGGCTCCGAGTGGGGAATGCACAGCCGAATTCTGATGACGGGCAGCCTGGTGATCTAAGAACTTCAGAAGAAAAACATTTTGAATAGAGAGGGCCCTTACGGAGCTAAGTGGACCCCTAAACACCGAGTGGACCCCTAATCAATCACTAGGCTGCAACTGGGCAGCTCCCACTGACAGGCTCTTCGAATCCAAACTGCCTCTTCAGACTGAAGAAGAGCAGATTTCTCTTTCTGTAAAATTATCATTAAGTTAGAGGAATCTAAAGTCTACTCTGATTAGTTTTCAAGGACTCAAGCTTACCCAGTGGCCTGAAATGCCTTCCAGGGAAAGTGATTATGCAAAAAGCCATCCACAACAAACTTGCCATATTCCAGGAAGGTTTTTGTTTTTTTTTAATCAAATAGTCTATGGCACCCCACTCCAGTACTCTTGCTTGGAAAATCCCATGGACGGAGGAGCCTGGTAGGCAGTTCGTGGGGTCGCAAAGAGTCGGACACGACTGAGCAACTTCACTTTCACTTTTCACTTTTATGATTGGAGAAGGAAATGGCAGCCCACTCCAGTGTTCTTGCCTGGAGAATCCCGGGGACGGGGGAGCCTGGTGGGCTGCCGCCTATGGGGTCGCATGGGGTCGGACGTGACTGAAGTGACTCAGCAGCAGCAGCAGCAGCAATCTACCAGAAGTTCAACCTGGAGACAAAAAGCTTCAGCAAGAACCTGCACGGCCAGATAAACGCCCAGGCGGGCACCGTGGCATCGGATGGCAGCTCTGCTTTGTCCTTTAAGGAACCTCCACACTGTTCCCCACAGCGGCGTCACCGGTTCCCATTCCCACCAGAGGGGGGGCAGGCTCCCCGGCTCACAGCCTCCCATCGCTTACGTTTGCCGTCTCTGGTGATGGCCACTCTGGCGGGTGTGAGCTGCTGTCTCACTGTGGTTTTGCGCATTTCTCTGACCATTAATGACGTGGAGCATCTTTTCACTTGCCCATTGTGCCCCTTCTTTGGAAAAATGTCTATTCAGGCCTTTTGCCTCTTTTTAACTGGGTTGTTTTTTGTTTGTTTCAATGTTGAGGTGCCTGAGCTATTTATATACTTTGGCTATTAAAATCTTCAGCTCAGTTCAGTCGGTCAGTCGTGTCCCACTCTTTGTGACCCCGTGGACTGCAGCACGCCAGGCCTCCCTGTCCATCATCAGCTCCTGAGCCTACTCGAACTATGTCCATCGAGTCAATGATGCCATCCAGCCGTCTCATTCTCTGTTGTCCCCTTCTTCTCCCGCCTGCAATCTTTCCCAGCAACAGGGTCTTTTCAGATGAGTCAGTTCTTCACATCAGGTGGCCGAAGTATTGGAGCCTCAGCATCTTATTAAACTGATATGTGGCTCTTATCAGTCATATAATTAGCAAATATTTTCTCCTATTCAGTGGGTTGTCTTTTTTACTTGTCAGTGGTTTCCTTTACTGTGCAAAAATCTTTAAGTGTAAATACTTCCCATTCATTTATTTTTCTTTAATTTCCTTTGCATTAAGAGACAGATCCAAGAAAATATTGCTATGATTTATGTCTAGGGTGTTCTGCCTACGTTTTCTTCACTAATTCGAAGAGATCCATGCATCCCAATGTTCATAGCATCACTACTTACAATGGCCAAGACATGGAAGCAACTTAAGTGTCCATCAACAGATGAATGGATTAAGAAGACATGGTATACAATGGAATATTGAATATATATAGACACACACACACATGTACAATAATTGGGCTGTGCAAGAGGTGCAGCGATAAGAACTTGCCTGCCAATGCAAGAGTCATGAGTTTGATTCCCAGGTCAGGAAGATCCCCTGGAGGAGGAAATGGCAACCCACTCCAGTATTCCCCCCTAGGAAACCCCACGGACAGAAGAGCTTGGTGGGCTACAGTCCACGGGGCCACAGAAGGCTTGGACACAGCTGACCGGCTAAACGATAACAACGGGACGTGGAGATTTTGAATGGCGACCGGGGAAGAGCCACACTGGTCTCTGTAAAGGGAAGAGGTGCAGAGAGCATCTGGGTGAAGCGATCAGATCCGCGCCGGGGAGGCGAGTCCTGAGGACCACGTGTCCGTGGGAAGAGGCCTCTCGGGTGACCGAGGCGCAGACTTGTGATGGGTGTACAGGGTGGAGCTGGCCGAGACCAACAGCTCTTTCGGGACTTTTATAAAGACAAGGGATACAGATGGGAAATGCAGTGTTTTCTGCCACAATAATAAACAAGGATGTCGCAGCCGGCAGGGGCTGGCCTCCACGTGTGAATTTCTGAGCCCTCAGGGCGCCCAGAGGAGAGCGGTCCTTGCGGTCGGACTGTGAGGCCGCAGCTACCCCGTGGGTGAGCGGTGAGGACTCGGGAGCCTGCCCAGAGGGCCGACTTCAGGGAGCCCAGACGCCTGCGTCTCCCCGCACCCAGAAAAGCGCCAGTTCCTCACCTCGAGATGTCTGGCTCTCTTTATTTCACAAAAACACGTTTGACGTCCACACTACCCGGCCCTTGCGGCAAACCTCTGTGTAACCTGACTGCCCTCCCGCCTCCAGGACTTGAAGTCCTAAAATCCCACCAAATAAAACGTAACTCTCAACTTTAGGTTGTGACTATTTTAAGTTGACACAGCTGGAGAGCAGTAGCTAGAAAATGATGTGAGCTAACAGCAAGGTTTTCTTTTTTAAGTGATGATATTATTGGAAAAGACCCTGATGCTGGGAGAGATTGAGGGCAGGAGGAGTAGGGGGCAACAGAGGATGAGATGGTTGGATGGTGTCATGGACTCAAAGGACATGAGTTTGAGCAAGCTCCGGGAGACAGTCATGACAGAGGACCCTGGTGTGTCCGTGGGGTCACAAAGAGTTGGATAACAGTGACTCAACGACATTATTGTATGTTTGTGTAGAACTGCTCCAGTGCTCTCGCCTGGAGAATCCCGGGGACGGGGGAGCCTGGTGGGCTGCCGTCCATGGGGTCACACAGAGTCGGATACGACTGAACCACTTAGCAGCAGCAGCAGCTCCAACAGAAAGGGGGAAAATGGAAGATCATTCATCACAGGAGCAAAATTCTCAGCTAAGAAGACAGAAGATGGGGTCCCAGGCATGAGGTGTGCCCTGAGATGGGATCTCAGAGGAAGGAGAAAGAGCGGAGAGAAGTCGGTACAGACTGCCAAGGTGTCAGACTTGGTCACGCAAAGACTGAAAGGGGTCTTTCCTGTGTTCTTGGTGAAATAAGAGCGGGACGTTGTCTGAGAGGGACCGGGGGTGGCTTGAGCAGGGCTGAGAAGAGGCACAGCCGTGTCGCGGAGGTGGGGCGAGAACCACCTAGAGAAATGCGGCAGAATTGCCGGGCACAGCTGAGCTCCTGTGACGTTCGTGTTCATGGATCAAAGCGGGACCTAACAGCATAATTGTGAAGCTCCTTTTGTTTTCAGCAACGTTCAGCTGCTCTGGTGCAGGCATAGGAGACACAACTAGAGCCTGGGGTGCGGTTTCCCAGCACCTCCTACAGAAGGAGAAAGGGGCAAGGAAGTTAAATATGGAGAAAAGAGCGACATCAGTGATGGGTCAGAGGCATGTTGGTGGACAAGGAGAGATTTCTAGGCGTTACGAAGACCAAGCTATCCGCGTCCAAACCAAGCTCTGCTGGCCTGAAGGGCTATGCACTTTGCTTATCCTTTACAGTGATACTTCTCAAAAAAGGCAGAGTTATCTGGGGACTTTGTTATAAATGCATATCTGGGGGCCAGCCTCAGAAATTCCAGTACATAGCATTTTTTTCCTTTGTGATTATTACCTGGCGATACTGATGCTAGGGTCTACGGACCATTCTAAGAAAATAATTGCATTGCAGCTGTTTTGAGTGAAAGCACTTAAGAGTAGAATTAGGGAGAGAGGAACTGGGTAACCAGGTAATTACTTACACTTTCCATTTCATAGCTGTGTGAGAGCAATGTTCCAAATATTTCGGTTTCTTAATTTGGCCACCAGATGCGAAGAGCTGACTCCTTTGAAAAGATCCTGATGTTGGGAAAGATTGAGGTCAGGAGGAGAAGGGGACGACAGAAGATGAGATGGTTGGATGGCATCACCGACTCAATGGACTTGAGTTTGAGTAAACTCCGGGAGTTGGTGATGGACAGGGAGGCCTGGCATGCTGCAGTCCACGGGCTCACAAGGAGTCGGACACAGCTGAGTGACCGAAATGAACTGAACTGAACTGATGTGAAGAACCAACTCACTGGAAAAGACTGATGCTGGGAAGACTGAGGGCAAGAGGAGAAGGGTGAAGAAGAGGATGAGATGGTTGGATAGTATCACTGACTCAGTGCTCATGAATTTGAGCAAACTCTGGGAGACAGTGAAGGACAGGGGAGCCTGGCATGCTGCAGTTCAAGGGTCACGAAGAGCTGGACATGACTCGGCAACGCAGCAATAGCAAGCAAAAAAAACAGATAACGAAAGTGAGATACCGTGCGGAGTGACACCGCGATGGCTGACACAGTAAATTCAGTCTCTTTATTTTTCCATTTCCATCAGATTCTTGGACAGACACAAAGAAGCATGACATTTACTGTTCAGTGTGAAAACCAGCTTAGCATGGTTTTATGTCAGATGCATCCGTTTTCCAGAAAGCTAAAGAACTGTGCTCTGTTTGGGGAGAAAAAAAAAAATACTCTAAGAGAAACAATCATTTCTTAAATTTGTTAAATAGCCAAGCCAAATCAAATACATTTTATAGACGTGTAGAATAAATCTAATTGTATGAATGAAAGCATTCCGTGTGAGGTTTAAGTGATTCGAGAAAACATCAGGAAAAAGATAAAGCAATCATTTCCAAGTGAGAAAATGAAAGGTTCTACACAATTCTGACACTCAAGATTAAAAGAAAAAACTGCATCAGCCCTCTGTCTATTCCCCAATTACCCACAGCACTCATCTGTCTGCAGACTATAGGGGAGAGCAGCCTGAAAAAATACATTAACCGGCTCTGTCTGACTTTTTAAAATGTCTGCTAGCCCTTTTTCTGCCAATCTGTAGCGGGATTCTTCGTCAGCTTTAACATGTGGCATCGCACCAGGGCTCTGCTGCGTCTTGAACAGTAACAATGTAAGCAGTGCATTCCTAACTGTTTTGATCAGCGTGAGAAGAACGGTCACGCTCATCACTGAGCACTCACTGTACCTCATGGGAGATTGCGAATCATCAAGCCTACGAGGTGGATATTGTTTGGTGGCTCTCATCTCCTCCTCTGTCTCTAGCTGCCCACTTCTCAGACCCCTCTCTTCCCTAATCTGCTCCCACCTGTGTCCTCTGCCAGCTGATACAGGGCTGACAGCATTCTAGAAGCATCTCTAAACCTAGGTGCAATCATAGCTTCCACCTCTGGCTGGCTCCTCCTTTGTGGCAACAAAGGTATTTATTTAGACCTGAAACTGATGGCTTAAATGCTCACCATTGTACACTCCTTTATCACACACAAACTCAATGTCATCTTTCTTTAAATGTTTTGCTCTAATGAATACTTTTCTCTAATGGGTACTTTTCAAACTCTAGGAACTGTCAAAAGAGGGACAGAAATGTTAGATCTGTAAACCAACGACCATTGACTTGAATTACTTTGTAATTTGGGGTGATTCATTATCATTTGGGCTCAAGAGGTGGTAAATATTACTGTTCAATATTCCATTCAATATCATTATTATTATTCATGCATAATCTGGAATGATACCCCATGGCATAATTTAACGCTCATCAAAGAAAGCCACAATCCTGACTGAGTTTTAAGGAAAAGAGTCGGAAGGGAAACTGGAAATGCCAAATGCAGGTACTGCTTCATCTTGCTGTTTTCTCCCGTCCAACCCTCCTTTTAAAAACCCAGTGGTCAAGCTGACAGGGCTTCTTTTAGTCATTATGTGTCAATAGTAAAAGTACAGATTACGATTACTCGACTGCTAAAAAGAATGAAGCGATGCCGCCTGCGGCACCATGGATGGGCCGAGAGATGGTCACACTGAGCAGGTCAGACAGAGGAGAAAAAGCGTCTAGAACAGCCCTCCTGTGTGGAATCCAGAAAGAAACGATACAAAGGAACGTACTCACAAAACAGAAACAGGCTCACGGAGGCAGAGAAGGAACTTATGGTGGCCAGGGGGAAGGGACAGGGAGAAGGGATAGTCAGGGAGTTTGCGACGGACATGTATACACATCTGTGTTTAAAATGGATAGCCAACAAGGACCTCCTGTGCCACACAGGGAACTCTGCTCAATGTTACATGGCAGGCTGGATGGGAGTGGAGCTTGGGGGAGGATGGATACAGGTATATGTATATGGCCGAGTCCCTTCGCTGTTCACCTTAAACTATCACAACATTGTTAATCGCCTATATCCCAGTGCAAACTGAATTTTTTTTTAAGTACTGTTTATGGCCAGGGCAAGGGAGATGCCAGCTAAACACTCCAGCATTAAACTCACCCTTGAAGCATTTGGGGATTTCGATGGTGCCGTCTACACACTGGGCATCTTCTGTGTAGCTGCACTTCTTTTCCTTATTCTTGCAGAAGAAAGAAACTGTCTGGCCATGCAGCATTCCATTCTTAAATTTGTTCTGGATAGCTACTCTCTCTCCTTCGAATATCACAGTGGCTTTTTTAACAGATAACTTGCAAGATGCTGAAAGAGACAATATTTGCAGTCAAGACAGGACTTCACTTATTCTTTCTTAGAGAGAATGCAACATCAGAACCACTAGGTGAGCAGACCTGAAAGAAAAGGCCCAAGAGGAGAAGATTCTAGGAAGGTGTGCGGTGAGTAGCCTCAGCGTCACTGCCAACTGCGGTTCTGTATCAACCGGACCGCGAGCCGTGATTTCTGAGACCACCTTTCCTTCCCCTGGAGGCGCCACGAGAAGGTCGGAGCAGAAGCACCAGGTGCCCTGCTTCCCTCGTGGACCAGTGGCTCAGAATCCGCCTTGCAACGCAAGGGCGGCCCTGGCCGGGGAGACCCCCGCGGGGCCCGGAGCCGGGGAGACCCCAGGGGCCCGGAGCCGGGGAGACCCCCAGGGGCCCGGAGCCGGGGAGACCCCCGCGGGGCCCGGAGCCGGGGAGACCC
>SJYX01004649.1:33788-56218 GCA_006410675.1 Oreotragus oreotragus
GGGCCCGGAGCCGGGGAGACCCCGCGGGCCCGGAGCCGGGGAGACCCCGCGGGCCCGAGCCCGGCAGGAGAAGCCGCCCCGAGAAGCCGCCGTCCACGTCTAGCAGCTCCCCCTGCTGGTAGCAGCTAGGGAAAGCCCGCGCAGCGGCGAAGCCCTAGCGCAGCCAACAAAGAAACCTTTTTTTTCAAAAAGCACTTCTCCAGATACACAGACGGAGAGAACAAGCGTGTGGTTCCTGAGGGGGAGGAGGGGGTGGGAGGAGTCGGGAGCCGGGCTGACACACGTGCACTCCTGGCACTTTGCATAAGATGAGAAATGAGGGCCTGCTGCACAGCTGCGGGGCTGGGGGGGACCTCAGTGCTCCGCGCTGACCTAACAGGAAGGAAATCCAAAAGCAGGGAGACGTGTGTCTCCATGTGGCCGATGCACTTCGCTGCACAGTGGAAACGCACGACATTGTGAAGCAACCATACGCCAACAAAATGGTTTTAAAAGACACTGCAGCCGCAGGTAAGCCTCCCCTGCCCACTCAGCTCCCATTCACTGAACGGGCGCACCCACCCCCGAGTGTTGCTGCTAACAGCTCACAAGTGCTGCCTTCTCTGCAAAACAGCCTTCAGCCACAGGGAGCCTCCTCTCCCAGGAGAGCGAGCACGTCAGCCCGGGGGCAGGCAAGCGGGCAGCCCACAGCCTGTGCAGACTCACAAGGGGATCAAGATAAGCAAGTCCCCTCGCCTCTCCATGGAATCAGCGGCCCTGTCCAGAGCTCCCCGGGGATTAAACTGAAGTTACACTCTAGCTGAGCCCACATCCTCGTTCCAGACCTGGGCCCCGCGTCTGCAGCACCGGCATCTGCTGGGGACCTGGTAGAAACGCTAGTTCTCAGGTCCCACTCCAGACCCAGAGAAGCAGAGACTGTTTACAAGCCCTCCAGGCACTTCTGACGCGCAGTGTCTGGCTCCATCCTACCTGCCTCACTCTCTGTTTCCTGAGGCTCAGTAAATCATCTGTGTTTGAATCCCTGCCTCAGGCCCTGCTTCGAGGGGACCCCAACCTAGTCATTCTCTGTGTTGCCCAGTTTCCTTCCAGCCCACAGCAGCCTGAGCAGAAACTCAGTGCACACCTGCTGCTCTCCACATAAGCAAGACACAGGCCAGACCAAGCAGTGATGATGCCAAGGGAACCAGCTTCTCAGGGAAAAGATGCCCTGAGTGATGAGCCTTCAGGTGAGCGGTCCCGGCACGGAGTCAGGCCAGGTTCAAGCTGAGTGAGCGGGGAAACAGGTGCAAGGGAGCCCCGAGGCCTAAGACGTGGCGAGAGTTGCCATCCCCATGGTCCATACGATCGCCTGTTGCCCGTTTGCAGTTAATCACCATTTCCAGGAACTCGCCTGCCTGTGTGGTGGGGTTTTGCCCCAGTGAGAAGAGTCTTGACTAGAACAAAGTGAGGCAGGATGGTCATGGGCCAGGACGTAAAAGCAGTGTAGGAAGCCCACACAGTCTTCCACCACGTTATCAGGGCTTAAAACGGAAACGCCTGCCGCATGCAGTCGGGAGGCGCCTCCGGGTGGCCCAGCGGCTGAGAATCTGCCTTCCAGGGCAGGGACCGTGGGCCTGATTCCTGTTCAGAACCCACACGCAGCGGGGCAGCTAAGCCTGCATGCCAAGCCTGCAGTGCCTGAGAGCTGACACTGAGACCCGATCAGCCAAAACCAGGCAAATGAATAAAGTACATAGGCTTTAAATCTCAAACAGGCTTGCTAGGCGTGAAGCTTCCCCATGTTCATGTAAATCCCCGCAGCTGTGAAGCAAGTCTGAGAAACAAAGTGGAAAGTGATTGGAACAAGAATACCGCAAGTAAAGGAGGTTCACTGGATGAATCTGGAGGCGGTTTGAGACCTTACCCATATCTCATACCTTTACAGCTTGGCTGTGCAGACCAGTTTCCGAATTTGCTGCATTCTACCTCTTCCGGCCCATCCAAGGAATACGTTTCATGGCAGCCAAACGTGGCGGTGTCCTTGTAGTAGAGTACTGGATTTGCAGGATAGTTCACAAACCCATTGTCTGGTCTTGATGGGAATGGGCATCTTACTTCTAAAAAGTTTAAGCAGTAAGCCGTGTTAGCATAAACAGAGCGGGGCCCAGTGATTACAGAATAGTTACGAGCTCCTCTCTTGTACCAGTGAATCACTGGGTGATTCCTCTGATTTCCCCTTTATCTAATCCTCGTGAGACCCTGGGTATTAAAATAGAAACAATAGCCCTTTGAAAGTGAATGAATGAGTTACCAAGTTCTTTGGGCTTTCGTATAATCACAAGGTATTATTTATTGCAAACTTCTGCACACCGTCTAAGATGGCGGGTTTGAACGGAAGAAAAAAGTCTGTCTCTTTTAATCAACAGACCATGAAATTAAAACACAAAGATTCCCTCCGTGCACCATAGAACACTATTATTTGGATTTTAAATGTTCAACCTAATTCTTATGATTGTCTCCAGACTATACAAGAAGCCAGCATGAAATAGGAAGGAGAAAAGCAGTGCTTCTCCCTGGCCTTCTTTGACCCCCAGCGGTCAAGTCCTAAACCCACGCCCCTCTTTGTCGTTGTCGTTGACCAGTCACTAAGTCTGTCCAACTCTTTGCAACCCCATGGACCACAGCAAGCCAGGCTTCCCTGCCCTCCACTATCTCCCAGGGTCTGCTCAAGTTCACGTCCGTTGAGTTGGTGATGCCGCCCAACCATCTCGCCCTCTGTTGTCCCCTCTTTATCATACTACAGAAAACCAGGCTGGATGGAGGAGCACAGAGCTTTTGGAGGGTAGTCTAATGTGATGGTTCAGGGATACAAAATCCAGGGACTTCCCTGGTCCAGTGGTTAAGACTCCACACTCCCGAGTTCCACCCCTGGTCAGAGAACTGGATACCACATGCTTCTACTAAAAGATCCCATGGGCTGCAGCTAAGACCCAGCACAGCCAAATAAAGAAAAAGGATTAAAAAAAAAAAAAAAAAAAAGAGTACAAAATTCGAAGTTGGACTGCTTGGATCAGTTTTGGTTCTTCCACAAATTGAGTGCAAAGGAATGTATGAGTCTATGATAAAACTAAAGAGAAACAGTCCATGGAAGAAAAACTTTTCCCCGTAGAAGAATTTCAGGTAATAAACATCAAGGGACAGAGAACATTAGAAAGCCACCATTTTGCAACCACCAGTGCCTCAGCTGAGTCCCGGGTTATCAGTAACTCAAGAGCAGGTGTTCACACAGCCTTAAACTGCACCCACAGGGTGCACACTAGTTCCAAAGAGGAAGAGATGCTCTTCTTTTGCCAAGAAGAAGGGTGTGCCCTTGACCACAGGATCGCATCACAGCCGACAGCGGCTGACTGACACCAGTGCCTTCTGCTGAGAGGGAGTGCGTTCTTAAAGAGCGCTGACTGGGGTCTAAGCATGAGTAAATAAGCAGCCAGCTTCACATTCTGGAAACTTCTAAAGACAGCCAGCATGCATTCTTTATAAACATCAATGAAAGATGACTGCGAACGCAGAGGATCATTCCTAACTACAGGACTGCTGCTGCTGCGTCGCTTCAGTCGTGTCCGACTCTGTGCAACCCCGTGGATGGCAGCCCACCAGGCTCCCCCGTCCCCGGGATTCTCCAGGCAAGAGCACTGGAGTGGGTTGCCATTTCCTTCTCCAGTGCATGAAAGTGAAAAGTGAAAGGAAAGTCGCTCAGTCCTGTCCGAGTCTTAGTGACCCCGTGGACTGCAGCCCAGTCTCCCCTGTCCCCGGGATCCTCCAGCCGAGAGCACTGGAGTGGGGTGCCATTTCCTTCTCCTGCTGCTGCTACAGCTGCTAAGTCGCTTCAGTGGTGTCCGACTCTGTGTGACCCCATAGACGGCAGCCCACCCGGCTCCCCGTCCCTGGGACCCTCCAGGCGAGAGCACTGGGGCGGCGCCATTTCCTTCTCCTAAAAGAGACCAAAGAGACATGACAACTAGACTCAGGTGTTTCACGATTAGATTTCACACAGAACAAAACGTGTGTGTAGAGGAACTTCTGGATCAGGTGGGGCAATCTGCATATGAAATAAATATTGCTGATTGTATATAACTGTTTAAGTTATTCTCGTAATTCCAAATATGTGAAATATCTCGGGCACAGGGATAACACAGGAGAATTGCATTGTTGTTAGGGCGTTCGTGCTGCTGACGTGCTCACGGGTAAGCGTCGTGATCTGTGTGACCTATTATCAGAAGATGCAGGGGGAGCGTGTCTACAGAGAGAAAGGGAGGGAATGTCCCAACACGCTGATGGCTGACGCATCAATGTCAACAGCTGAAAATAGGAAGGAAAAACCCCAGGAAGAACCCTCTACTTAGGACCTGGGAGAACTGAACGAGATGACATAGGCATAAACCGCGGGAGACCAGTGCCTAGCCCTGAGTTACGTCCCCCAGAAGGTGCTAGGGATTGGTGGTAGCAGGAGCTTCCCTCTGCCACAAAGTGCTTCTGTTGGAATCGGTCAGCAGACGTCTGTCCTATCCGCTACGCGAGAGGGTGACAGTCTTGAGTGTCAGTCCTCGTGTGCATGAGAAATTCTTTAATCTGCCTGCTCGTTATGCAGTGGACAAATTCAAAGAGAGTAACGGGGCTTCCCTGGTGGCCCAGCGGTTAGGACCCCATGCCCCCGCTGCAGGAGGCATGGGTTTCATCTTTGGTTGGGGAAGATCCCACACGCCGCATGGTCAATAAGCAAGTAAACAAATAGAGCAATGATGATCCCAATTAAAGGAAAAAGAATTTTCATATATATTTTAAAATCGAATATTCTTGTGATTCGTAAATTTAGTGAAAACTACAAAAGCTTATATCGATCTGATTACAACCAGTTTTTCACTTTAAATCTCTTGAAAGTAAAGTGAAAGCATTAGTTACTCGTGTCTGACTCTGCCTGTAGCCCGCCAGGCTCCTCTGTCCACGGGATTCTCCAGGCAAGACTACTGGAGTGGGTTGCCATTTCCTCCTCCAGGGGATCTTCCCAACCCAGGGATCGAACCCAGATCTCCTGTATTGCAGGCAGATTCTTTACCATCTGAGCCACCAGGGAAGCTGTCATTTCTTCGGACTTCCCAGGTTAATCCAGGTGCCTCCTCACCAACCTCGCTGGAACATTCAGCCGTCCATGCTCACGCCCCGTTCTTCCCTGTCCCCCTTCCTGGCTCCCCCTCCTGCGGCATGTCTGCACTGTCCCCCACTCCACCCCACGTCCTCCTCCCAGGCTGCTCCAGACTGCCCACGGCATCGCCTCTCATCACCCTGAGCGAGAGGCCAGGTCTCCCTCATCCGGTGCCCTCAGCCCCAGGCACAGGGCAGAGGCCACGGTGAACAGGGTCATTCAGAACCCTCTGGAGAGCGGCCCAGCAGAGAGGCCCTGCACTCCCATGACTGCCTTGCCGCGTCGTTGCACTGACCCCTGCATTCTGGCAACTTCGTCCAGTTCCCATGTTCCGTGCAGGTGATGGTGTCGCTTCCAAACATCGCGTGGTGTGGCAAGCACTCAAAGACTGCCTTGCCGCCGTAGAAAGAGTTGTTCCCAGCCAAGGGCTTGTAAACGCTGAGATTTGCAAACTTGGGTGTGGGTGGTGGAGGGCAGGTTACAGCTGAAAGAAGAAAGAATTGTCATTTGAATGAAAACAGCTGAGTCTTTTTTAAACAAAATACTCTTTACAGAAAGGAAAAAATCCGAAGATTAACTTGAGCAAATGCAAAATTTGATCAAATGCCAGGATAACCACAGTCCGTTGGAGAAGCCAGGGAAGAAAATGTGATCGGAAAATCAGAAAACTGAAAAATGAAGGGAATTTAAGTTTTGCCATCACCGATTTGCCTGTTACAAGACCACGTTGCTTAGGTGACCGAACGTCTTAGAACAAAATGCTACCTTGAAGACGCTTCTCGGAGTCAGAATAGGTGAAGGACCTCAACCGAGGCAGTTGCTGTGACGCCTGACTGGCACCCTGGTGCTCGTGTAGGTTCGCTTGCCCCCACTGAATACCTCCCGCGCTTGTACTCTCTCTGTGTGGCGCTTGTACAAGTAGCTTCACGCAGGAACTCAGAAGTGGGTTGTCATCCTGACCTAAGTGATCTAGTTTCAAAGCTAGGCTTAGGGTGTGTCACAAAGGGGCTGCTTCATCTTCCAGAGTCAGAGAGCAGGATCGGGCTTCCCCGGCGGCTCCTTGGTAAGGAATCCACCTGCCAGTGCAGGGGACACGAGTTTGTCCCGGATCCAGGAAGCTCCCACGTGCTATGGAGCAACGAAGCCGGTGTGCCCAGCAGCCTGTGGTCTAGACAGAAGCCCCTGCAAACAGAAGCGCGCGCACCGCAATCAGAGTAGCCCCCACTCGCCGCAACGAGAGAAAGGCCCACGCAACAAGCAAGGCCCAGCACAGCCACAAAAAAATCAATCAAGTCATTTTAAGAAGCCATCAGGATGAACAGTCCCAAAGAAGGTGAGCAAGCATCTCAGGGAGGTGGGACTGAGGGGTGTCAGGGTATAGATCTTGTATTGATAAAACCACGAACGTCCCAGGCCAACCAAGCGGCCACCTTCCTAGAGGTGGACCCGGAGACTCACGGGCACAGACAGGAATATCTGGGCTCCACTTTCCTTCCTCAGTGCATTTTGCAGAACTAGCTCCTTTCAGATAAAACCTGTGGAGGGAAAATTGAACCCATTACATTACAGAGGCATCCACCCCCGGCACCTCAAATTTTTTTCCATCGAGCAGGGCTGCAGATGAATGCTACTGGCTTCTTTTACAGCTTAGAATACTGTTTTCCGGAGAGGCTTAAACTCGTCTAAGGCTCAGCAAGCCTCTCGGCTTGGGGCTGCAAGGCAGTTGCTGAAGCAGGAGAGGGTCCCGTCACTGCTGGGTGTGGAGGCCCACCCTCCCCTCCAGTCCCCAAACCCCTGGTCTGCAACCAGCTGGTCTGGGTAACGGCTTCCAATCCAAGACTCACCTCTTTTTTGGGGATCACAAAAGTGCATCACACCAAGTAATCTCTAATACTCATTTTCTGAGAGCCCGCTGGCCCAAATGCCTAATAACAATGCTGTCTATTAACATTATAAATGTGCCGTTGTCCTTGAAGACAGTGTGTTCAGGATCACTCATCAATAAATTGGTGTTTCAGTTGAAAGGACGGCATTTCTCCTCCACACACAGCATTTCTTAATCTCTAACCACAAGCCAGGATCCTCGGTGAAATTTTGCCTCCTTCTTCCCAGGGAGGCGGTCCTGGTGAGGAGGAGGCGTTTCCACGCCATCACCCTCAGCCTTCTCGCAGAACCCTCTTCTGTCCTGTTATCGGTCTTGTCCGGCTCTCTGCGACCCCATGGACTGCAGGCCGCCAGGCGCCTGTCCATGGGATTTCCCAGACAAGAATACTGGAGAGGGTTGCCATGTCTTTTTCCAAGGGATTTCTCAGCCCCAGGGATCGAACTCGAGCCTCCTGCGTTAGCAGGCAGATTCTTTACCACTGAACCTAGGTCACAGTCCATCAAATTAGCCTAAAGCCCAAGTCTAACTACTAGAATACCCCCAAGCCAAGATTTGGCCCAGAGATTATAAAGCATTATCACCCAGCTTCAATAATTTCAATGTACTCCTCATATGAGTAGCTAATCAGGGGCAGAAAAATTAGATAGAGCATCGACTTCGTATTTCACTATTCTCCACCCCACCCCCAACCCCACTGTGGATTTTTATTCAGTGATCCATATTCAGCAAGTCCAGCCTAAAGACTAGAGATAAAACAGGGCCCGGCCTTGATGTGCAGCTTAAGGGCTCAGGAAGTCCTTACCCAGTGTGGCAAGAAAAGCTGATCGTGTTGGGATACTCAAACGTTGTATAGCGTACTGTTCCGTTTTCTAAGATCCCAGCAAAAGGACATACTCTGGCTGTGATTTAAAGATAAAAACATCAATTTCTAGTTACAGAATTTCCTGTGAAAATGAAAATGTTTAAACTCTTTTCTGTCTTCTGATCCGGTGACTCTACTGATAACTATTCTCAGGAGTGAACTCAAAATCGTCTGGACGCCGCCCGCGCTGAGGCGCACGTTGTGTTGCTGCTTCTTGTTCTGTTGCTGTTGAGGGGGTGGGGCATGCGGCACGCGGGATCTCCGTTCCCAAACCTGGGAGAGAGCCCACGGCCTGCGGTGGAAGCACAGCGCCCGAACCCCTGGCCCGCCAGGGAGGCGTCCGCACACCGTAACCGTCGGTCACAGCGAGAGAAGCCCGGCAGTCCAAGGGCGCACTCCGCCGTGGCGTGCTCCAGTCGTCTCGACCCCACGGACTGTAGCCCACCCGGCAAGAACACTGGAGTGGGTTGCCACTTCCTTCTCCAGGGAATCTTCCCGACCCAGGGATTGAACCTGCATCTCTTGAGTCTCCTGTGTTGGCAGGTGGGCTCTTTACCGCCGAGCCACCTGGGAGGCCCCATCATATTATATGTATATTATGCATAATATTGTATGTATTACGCTTAGCGTTGATTTAATATGTTTGTATTTTACTAGAAATATAATTTGTAATATCATATCTACTTCTCTTTTCACATCTGCAGTGCCTCCCTCTCCTTTCATCATACCAAGTCTCTTTTTAAAATCGCCCCTAGCTAATTCCAGTCGTTGTGGCTAATTCCCATCTGACCCTTTTTTGACCCCACGGGCTGCAGCGAGCCAGGCCCCCCTGTCCACCACAGTCTCCCAGAATTTGCTCAGATTCGTGTCCATTGAGTCAACGATGACGTCAAACCAGCTCATCCTCTGCTCCCTCTCCTGGCTGCGGGCAAACAGCACTCACTGTCCGCAGTCTCCCCGCCCCGCGGCTCTGCTGGCCTTCTGCACCCAGAGCTGGACAAGGTCGGTCATCTGCCCACCATGTGCAGGATCGGAATGAGCGGAGAGTGTGCGAAAGGAGGCCGACTTACGCATGCATTTCAGCGTGTTGATAGGCCAGAGTCCTGTGAGCGGGCACGTAAACCGCCGGATCCCTCCCCGGGACACGTAGCCCGGCTGGCAGGAGAAGACTACCTGCTCCCCGGGCTCGTAGGACTGTTTCAGTGGAACCACCGTGGAGAATGGCAGCTCATCTGGCTTGGGGCAGGCTGAAACAGAACACAAAGCAGCTGGCTGAGAAACCCATATTTGCCTTTTTAAGTTTAGCTGGCCCACACAAATGGAAAACATTTAATGCTATCAAAATACTTACACTGAGTTTTGCTCCAAATACTTGACATATGCTATACCCCAGTTAATCTCCTCTCCAGCTTTTAAAGGAGGTTAGAATCCCCATTTCACAGGCCAGCATACTGAGGCTTAAAGGAGCGAAGTATCTCACCGAGGAGTTTAAGCATGGCTCCATCAAACAATAAGCACCAATGCACCCGCCCTAAAGAGAATCTAGCTAATCCCTACGGGCCCCTGGCGTTTACCAGAGGGTTGGGGGCGTGCTCAGTCATGTGTGACCCTTCGTGACCCACCAGGCCCCTCCGTCCATGGGCTTCTCCAGGCAGGAATACTGGAGTGGGCTGTCATTTCCTTCCCCAGGGGGTCTTCCCACCCAGGGATCAGTCCCACGCCTCCTGCTTTGGCAGGTTCCTTACCACGAGGGTCCCCTGGGAAGCCCAGGATTGGAAATTATTTTTTTTTTCAAAAGCCGTGAGTACTTACTTCGCCTTGCTACAGCAACATGGCAGAGAAACCCCGAGAACAAGATGAGCACTGGGGGGAGCATTGCGAGTGGGTCGCGCCGGCGCTGCCAGAGTGGCTTTCCTCCCAAGAGGAGAGCTGTAAATACTGAAGTGCTTACATATTAACCATCTGGGGGTGTACTTTTATCTCTGTAAATAAAAGATAAAGGATCACGGTTCGAAAGGAACTCCAAGCCTACCTTCTTTAATCATTTACTTTTCATCTTAGAGGGTCTGTTTGAAATCTTCATGGACGGTTTCTGTCTTTTCTGCACTTACGTTAACGGTGCAGAGAGGCGCATTCCTCTGAGACCATCCTGGCGGTTCCAGGTTGCCCGGCCTCTGGTGCAGACCTGCTCTCCATCCTTGGTGTGTGCAGTGGCGGCTGGAAAGCCCAGAGCTGCAGTACCTGCTCCAGCCCTGGCCTCGGCGTGTAAACTGAGGACCATTGCTTACTCTCAGGCTCCCTCTCCCCACCTCTGAAATGACGTTCCCGGCCCCAGGTTCCTGGTTCTAAAGAACAGCTTCACAGCTGCTGCTGCTACTGCTGCTGCTGCTAAATTGCTTCAGGCGTGTCCGACTCTGTGCGGCCCCATAGACGGCAGCCCACCAGGCTCCCCTGTCCCTGGGATTTTCCAGGCAAAAACACTGGAGGGGGTTGCCATTTCCTTCTCCAGTGCATGAAAGTGAAGTCGCTCAGTCGTGTCCGATTCCTGGCGACCCCATGGACTGCAGCCCACCAGGCTCCTCCGCCCCTGGGATTCTCCAGGCAAGAGTGCTGGAGTGGGTGCCATTGCCTTCTCACAGAGGCAGCGGGGATTTTAACTCCTAAAGCCTGAGCTCAGCGTCTTCTCTCACAAATCGAGGGCTTCGCCTTCAGTAACACGACCCTCCTCTTAGCTGCACTCTGCTCTCACACCAGATCAGCACAAAGTCCTGCTCACCCATGCTGAAGCCTTCTCTGATCTGTCCCAGCAGACTTCTAGCTCTGTTTGGGGGACTGGAGATCAATGTGACATTACACCCGTGGACGCTAAGAAGCTCAGGAGAGCAGCAGAGGACAGGCGGGCGTCAAAGATGCTCTCGAAGGCCCAGAGGGGCCTCAGGACCCTATTTCTCATGTCATTCGCTCTCAGGGGCCGAATACACACGTGGACGATGGCTAGGCAGCATATAAAAACAGAGCTCGGACCGCGGTCGCTGGAGCAACCGGGCGGAGGTAGGCCTGCCAGAGAGGACCAGGTGTGCGGCTGCGATCAATCGCTAGGACGTCCGACGTGCCCCCACACCGCCCTCCCATCAGGGCCTACTTGAGGCTTTCTACTTCATCTGCAGCAAAGCTTTGCCGCTCCTTAACTGATTCTGGGTCTCTGCCAACCACGATGATGTCTGACTGCCTTCCGATAGCAAGCTCTGAATAAACAGCTTTGCCTGTTCTCATTTGGGTGACGGTGTTTTACACCCAAGTCTGGAGTTCCTGCAGACACATCGATTTGAGACATGTTCTTGGCAGATAGTGACTCTTGAGCGATGCTAGTGAACGTGGTGTTCCGTGGTGAGGAGAGCGGTGTGCTGCCGCCAACATAAAATAAGGCTGGCCCTCCCTCTCTCGTGATGGTCACCGTCTTCTCGCTCTTTCACACACACACACACATGCACACACGCATGCACACACGCATGCACGCACACATGCACATGTGTGCACATGCACATGCACACATGCACACGCACATGCACACACGCATATGCACGCACGCATGCATACACATGTGCACACACTCCAACTTCCTTTTTTTTGTTTTTAAATTTTTACAGTATCGTGATGGTTTCGGGCGCTAAACAACGTAAAAGCAGCCGTAATGATAACCCTGTCCCCTCCCCGCCCTGAGCCCCTCTCCCTTCCCTCCTCCAGGTCATCCCAGCACCAGACCGGACTCCCTGGCTGTGCAGCGACTTCTCCCCAGCTATACCCACTCTACACTGGATAATGCATGCATACTGATGCCGCCACTGTAGGGAACAGTGTGCAGAGTCCTTGGAAAGCCAGGAATAAGGCTACCACATGGCCCAGCAACCCCACTGCTGGGCGTGCTCCCGGCTGCCTCTTCTAAAGAGAAAGATGCTTGTTTTCTAGATCACCCACAGGCTGGGTACTGGAAAAAGAAAATTTGGAGAAGCCTGAAACTGAGAAGAAAGCATTCAGGTGCAAGCCAAGCGCTGTGTGTGCTGTGCTTAGTCACTCAGTCGGATCCGACCCTGTGACCTCACGGACTGTAACCCACAGGCTCCTGTTCATGGGGATTCTCCAGGCAAGAATACTGGAGTGGGTTCCCATGCCCTCCTCCAGCGCATCTTCCCGACCCAGGGCTCGAACCCAGGTCTCCCGCATTGCAGGCGGATTCTTACCATCTGAGCCACCAGGGAAGCCCCAAGCTAAGGGACAGACACTGGAGGACCAGTGACGAGGTTATTATGAAAATACTGTTTTGAGTCCTTGACAACAGCTCCTATCTGCCAGCATCAGAACTTTGGAAAATGATGCAAAAAAACAGTAATAGCAGGAAAATGAAGAAACCACTAAATCCAAGTTAGTTCGAGAGCTTTGGAGGAGAATCACGTGGGGTTTTTTATTTTCCAGCTAATAAAAATATCCTTTCTTTGTAAAATAAAATACAAACATATTGGATGGTAATCTGCTGCTGCTGCNACTTTGGAAAATGATGCAAAAAAACAGTAATAGCAGGAAAATGAAGAAACCACTAAATCCAAGTTAGTTCGAGAGCTTTGGAGGAGAATCACGTGGGGTTTTTTATTTTCCAGCTAATAAAAATCTCCTTTCTTTGTAAAATAAAATACAAACATATTGGATGGTAATCTGCTGCTGCTGCTGCTAAGTCACTTCAGTCGTGTCCGACTCTGTGTGACCCCATAGACGGCAGCCCACCAGGCTCCCCCGTCCCTGGGATTCTCCAGGCAAGAATACTGGAGTGGGTTGCCATTTCCTTCTCCAATGCATGGAAGAGAAAAGTGAAAGTGAAGTCGCTCAGTCTGTCCGACTGTTAGCGACCCCATGGACTGCAGCCCACCAGGCTACTCCGTCCATTGGATTTTCCAGGCAAGAGTACTGGGGTGGGGTGCCATTGCCTTCCCCGGGATGGTAATCTACAATTTATAAATTGTAATTTTATTGCTATTAATTCTAAGTGCCTCACCACTTGAACATGTCAGAATTACACGATGTTCCCAGAATCTGCACAGACACACACGGGCCAGTGACAAGCCCTGGGATAAGCCTCAGGACGAGATGCACTGCTCCGTCCTCCGGTTTGCGACGGTTTCTGCTGTAACTGTAGCAGCAGCTGGGTGCCGTGTACTCACGTCTCTCTTCCTTTCCATATGGTTTAACTCACACCCCAGCGATAACGTGCAATATAATAACCGCAGAGCTGACTGAGAATTGATGTCAAATGACATTTTAAAGACACATTTAAACTTGCCATTAAAGTTAAATTTGGCAGAGCAAATGGAAAGACCATGGAGACAAAAATCCAAGGAATTTTGACAAATCAAGTGCCTGCTTTGTGCTGTTAGGGTTTACAATCATCACTTAGGAGTAGACGACCCTGGGCTCTAACGTTGCACGCAGGAGATTACGTTTTCCTAACTATGAACAAGAATTCAGAGCCACATAGACCCTTGGGTTGAAGAATGCAGGACGGCATTTGTCTCACAAGAGACATAGGACCTGGCACTCACAGTTCTTAATGACTGGGGGGGTGGGCGAACCAGGTGACGGGGATGAAGAGGTGCAAACCTCCGCTTACAAAATAAGCAAGCCACGGGGACACAGCAGAAGAAACGTGGCTGAGAATGTTGTGATGACTCTGCACGGGGACAAGCATCTCGTAACGTGTGCTCGCGTCAAGTCAGCATGCAATATGCCTGAAGCTAGCCTGATATCATATATCAACTCTATCACACTTGTTAAAAGGGGGAAAAATTCTGAATGACTTTATATCCTTTCCTACTCTACTTTGTAAATTAACTAGCAAGACCTAGACTCAGAGTCCAAGGTTTTGTATTCCTGAAATCACATTGCACCACATGTTCAAAAACTTTGTTTGCTTCACAAGCAGAGACTTTGACCGTAACAGCAAACATTTAGCAATCGTTTAGATTTTTAAAAATTTTTTGAAAGTTGTCTCTTTCTGGGTGAAGAGTCTAACTACTATTCAGCAATAAGCCCTCAGTGGAAAGATGCAGGTGTCTTTGCTCCAGTGACAGCAAAGTGGACCAGGAGCTGTGAACACCTTCACAGAGAGGCTGAAGGCACTGGTCTCGAGCTTCGTGGGCATGGCCCCGTGTCTCTAGAAGTGCCTAGTGAGCTTGTGTCTGCACTGAGACATCTTTGGGCAAATTCTGGGATCCCCTGCTTGCAAACTGCTTTCACCTTGTAGCAGCTAATATCTTTGTGTGCACAGGTGCCGGTTCAGTCGCTCAGCCATGCCTGACTCTTTGCGACCCCATGAACTGAAGCCCACCAGGCTCCTCTGTCCATGGGATTCTCCAGGCAAGAATCCTGGAGTGGGTTGCCATTTCCTTCTCCAAGGGATCTTCCCACCCAGGGACGGATCAAACCTGTGTCTCGTCTCCAGCACTGGCAGGTGGACTCCCTACCACTGGGCCACCAGGGAAGCTTGAGCTAGAATCTTCATGTGCTGCAATTCGGATTTTTATCTGAAGTGGTTATTCTTAGCCTTGGATGCACAGTATAACCTCCCAGACTGTTTTCAAAATATAGAAAAGTTGAACAGAATTTCTGAGGGGACAGTCCAGGCATTGGGCTTTTTTAAAGTCCCAGGTAATCATGATCACAGTGGGGGTTAAGACCCATTGATTCGGCATGTCAATATTTACCTAAGTTCTACTGATAAGGTTCTACCACATAATCCTTTGTCTTGCCAACGTGAGATTACCTTTTATACTTTCTATAGTGTGTGACTCCTTGATCACTTGTGAATTACTTCCTAGATTCCACAAATTCAGTCTTTCTTTTGCAAGTACTTCCCAAGCCCTTATTAAGCTGTACTTTGCAGTTGGCATTAGAATCTCAGAAAAACGCAAGTCTTGACCGTTGTCCACAAGGAATTCACAGTTTTCTAGGACTGAAATACAATGCTACAGAAGAAATATAGAAGAAAACCCAAGGTACTTATTTTCCTTGGAAGCATCTGCAGGAATTCTACAGAGGGTATTTCCCCCGGGTTATGTCTTAAAGAACCTTGAGCTTGGCTGTTCAGAGGGCAGTAGGTGAGGTGGTAAGGATGCGGGTGTCTGAGCCAGAAAGCTGAAGGCAGCAGGCTGTGTTCCCGAGAGCTATCCCACGGCTGAACACTGCTGGAGCGGATATTTTAGGCGAGGAGCCCTGGAAACGGGGCTGGGGACGGCGTCGGCTCGGGAGGACAGAGGCGCCTCAGACGCCGTGTTCAAGAGTAGAGCCCAGCCTGAAGGCAGCGCAGGGAGGCCCGCGGTCAAGCGTGTGTTCCAGAAGGCGCACTGGCCGCGGCGGAGGACACAGACCGGGGCGAGGCCAGGGCGGGCAGGAGAGAAATCCCTGGCCGGCTCGCCCTCTCCCGCCCTCCACTCCCACTCTCCAAACCCACCGTGCTCAGCCTTGCGCCCCTGGGCAGGAGGCAGGCTCACGAGGCCGGTCTCACCACACCGGCCGGGTCAGCTCTGAGGACAGCTGCTCTCCTGCGGGCCTCTTACTTCCCAGATCCTGGCCTGAGACGCCAGAAGACTGGACTTCTAGCAAAGGACGGAGGACATCACATCAATCCGCTGGGGGTTTTGCTGGAAGGATTCATCAGCCCAGGGGTTCAGGTTTTAAACTCAGTGTGGCAAGTTCCCACAGCTGGGATCCAGGGTCTATGGAGGAGAAGGGGAACCAGAGAAAACGAGCCTGTTACACGGTTCCCCGCGGGCGACTCCGTCAGGGAAAGGGGACAAGCCCTCCACCTTGTGTGATGTCCTAGGTGGGGCCAGAAGCTTCCGTCAGGGTCCGCTCGAGTCTGAGCCCTGCTGACTCTGCCTCTTACTAACCGTGGCCTCCGGGCAAGTCACAGCCTGCGGTCAAGTTTCCATCTCTAAACTGGGATGAGGACCTCCCTGGTGGACCAGTGGTTAGGACTCTGAGCGTCCACTGCAGGTGTCATGGGACTGATCCCTGGTTGGGGAGCTTCAGATCCCACACGCCACGTGGTGCAGCCAGTAAAATCCTGCTTCCTGTGCCTGTGGTCAGGATTGAACCAGAGTGCATGCAGAGTGCCCACAAACGCCGGCTTAAACCAAGTGCTCGGGGAAACCTGGCTCTCGTTCACATTCTTCTTAGCATTGATATCAATGCCTCAGATGTCTCACAGCCAATCCTGGACAGTCCTGCACAGAGGCATATTTTCTTGAGCACGAAGGCACCAAAACACAAGTCGGTTTCAGTGAGACTCACTGAGCTGGTCCTCGTGGCTAGAGACTGCAAAGAACAAGAGGGAGAGAGAGCGGTGTGCATCCCAGGACTGCTGCCAGGCGACCAGCGCACATCCCAGGCCCAACGCCAGGCGAGCGCCGGGCCCCTGCTGCCGGCGAGATACACGCATTTCACCTTCTCCCTTCTTGTCACTACGTCAGATTTTTTGCCTTATTTTGTTTTTACTGATCTTTAAAACCTCATCAATAGATGAGACAGAAAATCTATGTCCACATTTGGGGAAAGACAAGATGTGTCTGTATGAAAATCCACACAAAAGTGGGGATGCAATTCACACACGTCTAACAGCTTCCCGGGAGCCATTTACCAAAGCACCCGGTTCCCTGCGTCAGGAGCTCGCATGTTTCCCTGAGACTCAGTGGAGTCCTCACTTCACCCCCTGGTGTCTAGTGGCCCCTGGAAGCCCCAGCCAGTGCCTGCAGAGCTGTCTACTGCGCCCTCGGTCCGGCCCTGATGTGCGGGTTGGGGTTCACCCCCAGCTTCCTCCCTTTCCCCACTTCACACGAAGCCCCAGGTTAGGACAAAAGGCCGGGACATTCCAGAAGCCAAAGAAGAGAAGCCTGGGACCCCACACACAGGTGACACGCCCTGTGTAGAGAAACACACGCAGAGACCCCAGTGTCCACACCAGAACAGCCTCGTTGCTCGAGATGCTAAACGGGAACGAGGGTGAGCGCACGTGGCCGGAGAAAAAAGTGCTGAAAGTGCGTTTGCTGATGATCCGACGCAGAAGAAAATGAAAAGGCAGCCAGAGAAACCGGCACAACGCTTCCCAAGAAGTTGTCTGATGAGCGCAGATATAAAAAGACCAGATGAGAACGGATGGAGGGAGGGGGCTCTTACGTGGAATGAATCCATGTGCAGCACAAACCAAGTCTGCAAACCACGAGGACCTCAGCTGACCTCAGCACAGGACACATCCAAGTCCTCAAAGACAGCCAAGTCTGGGGGCCAGAACAGGAAGAGGTTGGCACATATGGAAATTATGTGTGTCTTCCTCATAATAAAAGGGGTGTTGTATTGTTTGCATAAATCTGGAAAACAAACCTGTGAAGTAAAAGTCGCTGAGTCCTGTCCGACTCTTTGTGACCCCATGGACTATACAGTCCATGGAATTCTCCAGGCCAGAACACTGGAGTGGGTAGCCTTTCCCTTCTCCACGGACTCGTCCCAACCCAGAGGTCGGATCCAGGTCTCCCGCATTGCAGCCAGATTCTTGACCGGCTGAGCCACCCGNACTCTTTGCAACCCCATGGACTGTAGCCTGCCAGGCTCCTCTGTCCATGGAATTCTCCAGGCCAGAATATTTCAGTTATTCTGGAATACAGTTCCCTTCTCCGGAGGATCTTCCCAATCCAGGGATTGAACCCAGGTCTCCTGCATTGTAGGCAGATTCTTTACTGTCTGAGCCACCGGTGAAGCCCTAGGGGCATAAAAAGCAGTGTATTTCCCTGCCAGGAAGCAAACAAAGGCTTCTTCATTACTATGTCAGTCTGAATCTTTATAACCAGAGAATCACTGCAAGACTATTCCAAGCATGGCTCTTGACTTTATTTGCAAGGACTTTCTCTACTGCTTGATTCTCTAATGGCAGAAATGGGAACATGAGCAGAAAGACTTTAGGGCTACTTGAAAATGAGGGGAACTCTATTCTCTCCCATTCCTCTCTATTATCATTATCAGCCTGAATGATTTCTGGGGAAGGGCAGCATGGTGTGATGAAAAGAACATGAACCTGGGTCCAGGCAACCAATCCTTTGAACCCCAGCCAACTCTTTATGAGCTGTATGACCTAGGACAAATGATTACACATCCCCGAGTCTGTTTACAGCATTCTCATCCAGAAAATTGAGAATAGAAAATTGCTAGAATATCTGCATTAGCTCACTTCTGTTGTGAAAATTAAAGATACAACATAAAGATCAACATAAAGCAGATATCTAATAAGTACTGTTTTAAAATGTTTTTAACATGTTTATTCTTTCCCTTTGCCCCTGTATCTGTGAAGATAAAGATGAAAGGTTATCTGGGAGGAAGAATCATGTGTCAGCATTTTGTGGATTCAGGGAACCCAGGAGAATAAATGTCTGGTGGTAAAAATAATCTTCTGGTGTCTCTTTGGGTCTGTTTAATGAGTCCTGGACATGGGACCTTCAGGCTGCCTCCCTCTGTTCATTAAAGCCCAATGGTGTGTAGAATCCAAGGCAGGGGTGAACAGTCAGAAATTCACCTTTAAAAATAAGATTTGCTGTGATTCCCCTCCAGGGACTGTGGCCTGGGGAATAAGCTGCCTGTTCTTGGGGCTGCCTGCTCTGTGGGAGAGTGACTATTAGTGACTTCCAGCTTGTCAAATACATTTCTTAGCCATCAGTATTTACTCCTGAGGGAGCCACCACTGGGAGTATCAGAGTGGAGAGAAGTTAAATAGACCACGCTGGTTTTGTAGCATCACGGCTCACACAGGCCCAGCAGGAAGGTCCCCGTTCCTGGAATTCACAGGTGGCATCCTCTGATTCCAAGTGTATCCTCAACTCCTTCCATTTTAAAACCACTGGGTTTAGCTGCTGCTTAATTCATGCCAACTTGGTGGCCTGCACTGGCATGGACACCAGTGTTGGCTTTTACAGCCATCCAGTGGAGCGGGCATGAATGAGTAATTTGAATTTAAAGAGAAAACTGAGGTTCAGAGAAGTTAAATTACTTTCCCATAACTACACAGAGAGTTTTGCAAAACAAGATCTAAACCTACACTGATGTATAGTGCTCTGGGTGAGCAAGGGAGTACGATCATCAGCAAGGGAGTACGATCTGAATTTAGGGGTCTGAGACCTCTTTATCTGACATGTTCTCAGGCTCATCCTGGTGCTAAGCACGTTCACTCTTTCTGCTTCTCTTGGTCTCTATAAAAAGCTTCTCTGATCAAATCTGTTCTGTCCACTTCCCACTAAGTAGATAGGTCTTATTTTGATTTTTTTTTTNTTTTGTTCCCATGCAATAATGTTCATTATATCTAGCCAAGTATTTAAACAAAATTTCAATCTATCTTTGAAGCTTCATTTCTGATTGTTCTAATCATTCTAAAAGACTGGACATTATCTAATATACTCTTTCTCAGATCCATATTTTTTCTTAGTTCTAAAAATTCTTTTTTTTAATTTACTTTTAGTTGAAGGATAATTGCTTCACAATATTGTGTTGGTTTCTGCCATACATCAACATCCAAACGTGAATAGGACTGAGAAATGATTTGGAAAATAATTTATTCACTACAAAGAACCAATTCTTGTGATTCACATATTAAATAATTGAAATAATGGTTATTTGACCAGTGTCAGCACAGTTAACTGACCGGTGTCAGTTCCTCATAGCAACTATGGATTTTGGACTTATTATTGTCATTTTACAGACAGAGAAAATTATTCTCATGAAAGTTAATCAGCTTGATCAAGATAATAAAGCAATTAATGATACAGAACGCATGTTATCCAAAACTCCATGTGAATTTAAAAGCCCATGTTTCACAGATGGCATAAAATTGTGTATAGAAAATACTAAGGAATTCACTAATAAATGAATTCAACATAGCTACAGAATAAATCAATATATAAATCAATTGTATTTCCTTACACTAGTAATAAACAATCCAAAAATGAAATTCAGAAAACACCTTCATTTACATGTCCAAAAAGAATAAAATATTCAGGAGTAAATTAAACCAAAAAAGTGACAAATTTATATATTAGATATTAAAATATTACTGAAATTGATTAAAGATCTAGATGACTGGAAAGTTCATGAAAAGACTTAATCATTTTAAGAGTGCTGCTGCTAAGTCGCTTCAGTCGTGTCCGACTCTGTGCAACCCCATAGATGACAGCCCACCAGGCTCCGCCATCCCAGGGATTCTCCAGGCAAGAACACTGGAGTGGGTTGCCATTTCCTTCTCCAATGCATGAAGTGAAAAGTGAAAGTGAAGTCGTTCAGTCGTGTCTGACTTTTTGCGACCCCATGGACTGCAGCCTACCAGGCTCCCTAACCATGGGATTTTCCAGGCAAGAGTACTGGAGTGGGGTGCCATTGCCTTCTCCATTTTAAGAGGGCAATACTCCTCATATTTATCTACAGAGTTAATGAAATTACTACCAAAATCCTGACTGCCTTTTTTGGCAGAAATTGAAAACGTGATGCTAAAATTCATATCAAAAGTATTAATAAATTACTCAATATTGCCAAAACAATTTTGAAAAAAAAAATTCACACTTCAAGTTTTTTAAACTTACTATAAAGTTATATCAAGACAATATAATACCAGCATAAAGCTAAGACATACATCATTGGAATTGAATTGAGTATTCAGATAAATCCTCACTTATTTATGACTAATTGATTTTCAATAAGAATTTGAAGCCAATTAATGGGAAAAGAATGGTCTTCTTAATAAATAGTGCTGGTACACTGCCACATGCAAAAGATTGAATAACTCTTACCTTCTACGTGTACAAAAATTAACTCAAAATGGAACAATACCTAAGTACAGAAGGAAAATTATAAAACTCTTAGAAGAAAATATAAGCAAAACCATTGCTTTGGATTAGACAATGGTTTCTTACATAGGGCACCAAGAGCACAAGCAACAAAAGAGAAATAAATTAGATTTCACCAAGCTTTAAAGAATTTGCGAGTCAAAAGACATTGCTGCTGCTGCTGCTAAGTCGCTTCAGTCGTGACAGACTCTGTGCAACCCAATAGATGATAGCCCACCAGGCTCCGCCACCCCTGGGATTCTCCGTGCAAGAACACTGGAGTGGGTTGCCATTTCATTCTCCAATGCATGAAAGTGAAAAGTGAAAGTGAAGTCGCTCAGTCGTGTCCGACCCTTAGCGGCACCATGGACTGCAGCCTACCAGGCTCCTCCATCCGTGGGGTTTTCTAGCCAAGAGTCCTGGAGTGGGATGCCAGTGCCTCAAAAGACACTACAGTACTGAAAAAGTAAAAAGTAAACTGACAACCCACAGAATCAGAGACAATATTTTCATATCATGTATCTGATTAGTAATTTGTATTCAAAATACACAAAAATTCTGACAACCCAATAATAAAGAAACATTTTATAACCCAATGTACAATTTAGCAAAGAATTTGAATATTTTCCAAAGAAGATTTGCAAATGGCCAGTAAGTGGATGAAAAGATGCTATCGTTAGTCATTAATAAAATGCAAATCAACACCACAATGAGATATCACTTCACATTTGCTGGGATGGCTATAAAGAAAAAAAAAAAAAAAGGATAGAAATAACAAGTGTCCGTAGGATGTGGAGAAACTGGAGCCCTCATTCATAGCTGGTGAGGATGCAAAACAATAGGGCTGCTTAAGAAAACAATTTGGCAGTTTCTCAGAAAGATAAACAAAGAGTTACCATATGGCCCAACATTTCCATTTTTAAATGTATACCCAAAAGAGTCAACAACACATGTCTACACAAAACTTGTACACAATGTCGATAACAACATTTTTTCATAATGGTCAAAGGTGAAGTAACCCTGATGCGTATCAGTAGAAGAATGGATACACAAAATGGGTTACCCACATACTTGAATATCATTTGCCAATTGAAACAAATGAAATACTGATAATGCTACAACATGGATGACTCTTGAAAACATGGCAAGTGAAAGAGGCCAGACCAAAAAAAAAAAAAAAAAAAGATCATATATTGTATTTTTCCATTTATGTGAACTGTCCAGAATAGCAAATCCACAGAGATAAAAAGTAAATAGTGGCTACCAGAGGTTTTGATGGTGGGTATGAGAAATGGAGAGTGATTCTGAATATATAAAAGTTTTCCTTTGGGGATGAGAAAAATGTTCTGGAATTAGATAATGGTAATGGTTTTATATAAAAGAAAGGCAATGCCAAAGAACTTTCAAACTTCTGCACAATTGCACTCATCTCACACGCTAGTAAAGTAATGCTCAGAATTCTCTGAGCCAGCTTTCAGCAATATGTGAACTGTGAACTTCCAGATGTACAAGCTGGTTTTAGAAAAGGCAGGGGAACCAGAGATCAAATTGCCAACATCTGCTGGATCATGGAAAAAGCAAGAGAGTTCCAGAAAAACATCTATT
>SJYX01004649.1:59950-81478 GCA_006410675.1 Oreotragus oreotragus
CTTATGGCAGAAAGTGAAGAGGAACTAAAGTGAAAGTGGAGAGTGAAAAAGTTGGCTTAAAGCTCAACTTTCAGAAAACGAAGATCATGGCATCCGGTCCCATCACTTCATGGGAAATAGATGGGGAAACAGTGGAAACAGTGTCAGACTTTATTTTGGGGGGCTCCAAAATCACTGCAGATGGTGATTGCAGCCATGAAATTAAAAGACACTTACTCCTTGGAAGGAAACTTATGATCAACCTAGATAGCATATTGAAAAGCAGAGACATTACTTTGCCAACAGAGGTCCACCTAATCAAGTCTATGGTTTCTCCAGTGGTCATGTATGGATGTGAGTTGGACTGTGAAGAAAGCTGAGCGCTGAAGAATTGATGCTTTTGAACTGTGGTGTTGAAGAAGACTCTTGAGAATCCTTTGGACTGCAAGGAGATCCAACCAGTCCATTCTGAAGGAGATCAGTCCTGGGTGTTCTTTGGAAGGAATGATGCTAAAGCTGAAACTCCAGTACTTTGGCCACCTCATGAGAAGAGTTGACTCATTGGAAAAGACTCTGATGCTGGGAGGGACTGGGGGCAGGAGGAGAAGGGGACAACCGAGGATGAGATGGCTGGATGGCATCACGGACTCGGTGGACGTGAATCTGAGTGAACTCTGGGAGCTGGTGATGGACAGGGAGGCCTGGCATGCTGTGATTCATGGGGTCACAAAGAGTCATACACAACTGAGCAACTGAATTGACTGAACTGAATGGTTCTATAAATTTGAGAATGTACTAAAAATCAGTAAGTTTTATACTTTAATAGAACAGAGGTTATGGCATGTGAATTACATGGCAGCTGGGGAAAAGAATGATTCACTTGGTTCAAGGGATGAAATTCATCTTTGTTCTATCAATGAACCCAACATTTAAAACTGAAAACTGGAACTTTGTTGGAGACTACTAAAGGGGTATGAATCTAGGAGAGAGAATATTTTTTAACATCTGACTTCAAACAAAACAAACAAAAATTGACCTATATTCAAAGTTCAGAAGTGCACAAAGCACATCCATGAAGGAATATGGTGCTAGGAAACACGGCAGTTGTTTTGTATGGTTGGAGTATAGGGTACCTGGAGTGGGGGCCAATACTGGGGAAAATACATGGAAATGAGTGAATGATCTTTCATGAAAGGACAAGGAATCTAGACTGTTTTTAAGCATAGACCAAGTAGTTCCAAAAATTAGCATTACTTAAGAATCACATGAGACGACTTCCCTGATGATCCAGTGGTTAGGAATCTGCCTTCTAATGCAGGGGATGCATGTTCAGTCCCTGGTTGGGGACCTAAGATCCCACAGTATGCAGGGCAACTAAGCCCCCACTCTGCAACTAGAAAGAAGGTCCCATGTGCTACAATTAAGGCCCTATGCAGCCAAATAAATAAATTTGGGGAAAAAAAAGAATGATTAAGGAAAATCACATGAGAAACTTCTGGAAGTATTCTATGTTCTTCAGTACTACCACTTCAGAGTTGCTAATCCTATACACCTCATAGAAAGAAAGAAAGAAAGTGAAGTCACTCAGTCGTGTCCGACTCTTCATGATCCCATGGACTATAGCCTACTAGGCTCCTCTGTCCATGGGATTTTCCAGGCAAGGGTACTGGAATGGGTTGCCATTTCCTTCTCCAGGGGATCTTCCTAACCCAGGGATTGAACCCAGGTCTCCCACCTTGCAGGCAGATGCTTTACTATCTGAGCCACCAGGGAAGCAGAGGACACTAATTTCATCCCCTACCTCCCACAGGTGACTCTAATATATGGACAGATTTCAGAAATGCTTTTAGGCAACGGCTGTTTTGAGAAGCCTGATAAGTAGTGAAGTCCTGAATTAAAGCTGTTGAATGAAGGTAAAAAGGAAGGGAAAGATTACAGGGACGTTTAGAGAGGCCTAGTCAAATTCATTCCACAAATTCATTTATTTCAGCAGTTTTAATTAAATATGTGCTCTGTATGAAATGCAGTGTCTAAAATGTTAAAATCACTCCTTAGGGAGGCTTTATTCTATTTAACAAAATACAGCATGCGCAGAAGCATAAGAATTTAAGTGGTAACAATAAGCAAGACAGGCTGGATAAGAGGTTGATGTTGACATCATTCACTGAGAAAGAGAATTAAATAATAGCATCAGCAAACCTTTCCTGGAGAAGGGAATGGCAACCTACTCCAGTATTCTTGCCTGGAGAATTCCATGGACAGAGGAGCCTGGCAGGCTAGAGTCCATGGAGTTGAAGAGTCAGACACGACTGAGCAACTAACATACACACATACACACACACACACACACACACACATTTATGTGCCAGTAAGAACTTTACACATTCACTCCTCACAGTAACTGTGTCTGTGTCATCATCCTCATTTTAGAAATGTGGAACTGTGTCCAGGGAGGCAAGGGAGGCAAGGGAAGTCTACTGCCTCAAGTGGTGCAGCTGGGAAACCAGGAAGGAGGCAGGATTTGATCCAAGTAGTCTGGCTTCAGAGAGAGGCTACTGTGAAATCAATGCCTGACTCAACCAAAAGTTTATTTTATTGAGTTATCCTACCCTTCATTTGGGAGAAGGCAATGGCACCCCACTCCAGTACTCTTGCCTGGAAAATCCCATGACAGAGGAGCCTGGTGGGCTGCAGTCCATGGGGTCGCTAAGAGTAGGACACAACTGAGTGACTTCACTTTGACTTTTCACTTTCATGCATTGGAGAAGGAAATGGCAACCCACTCCAGTGTTCTTGCCTGGGGAATCCCAGGGACAGAGGAGCCTGATAGGAGGCTGTCTATGGGGTCGCACAGAGTCGGACACGACTGAAGTGACTTAGCAGCAGCAGCAGCAGCAACATCCTTCATTGACTTCCATCTCCAGGATCTGCTGAATTTATTCTGAAGCAGACATTCTTTGTTTGGGGTCTACAAATGAGTTTCAGGAGGTTCATGAATCCTTGACATGATATGGAACTTTTTCATGGGCATGCCTATATATATACTTCTTGGAGAGAGAATCTGTAACTTCAGTAAAATGATCTATGTTAAAAAAAGGGTTAAAATTTTCTGGGGAATTCCCTGGCAGTCCAGTGGTTAGGACTCAGTGCTTTCACTGCAGAGGCCCAGGTTTGATCCCTGTTGAGACAACTAAGATCCTGCAAACTAGGCTGAATCCACCCTTTAAAAAAAAACAAAAACAAAAAAACTTTCTTCTGGGATTCAACCCATGACATCATGGGTATGATGAAGTTTGTAGGAGAAAACTCTCTGTGAGAACATATATGGTCATTATGCTTTAGAGTGGAAGTCTCTCCTCCCTCTGTCCTACTGTCTTACCCCACTCTCAGGAACACCCTGCTGGGTACCAATTGCCTGGAAGTCTCCTTACACAGTTTCCAATCTCAGTGCTACAACTGTGTCCTCCTAACACGGGGGAAAGCCCAGATTGGTTCCTTTATCGTGTCACTACAGTTTTGCTTGTCTCTAAACTAATCATTATAAAATCTCATTAATTAACTAATTTAATGGATGTGCCTGAATGTGACTTTTCTGATCCCTGCAGGACACACTTCCCCCACTTACACCGCCTTTTGGCAAGGTTCCGACTTCCAAGAGGGCTTTTCCCCTGAATGAGTGCCAGGATTAAGGAAGCAGGGCTAGTTGGTCCTTGAGTATTTCACTGGTGTCAGCTTTTCCCAGGAGAGACATGTTCCTTCTGATAGTAACCCAGTCTTCCAAAGAAAAGCTCCAATTTCAGAACTAGAAATTAAACTTAATTTCCAGTTAAGTTTATTATTTAAAGAGAATTTCTCATCAGTTATTCATAAGTAGCATCTACATGTCTTAGGAATTAGGAAAAAGAGAGAAATCGAAAGACATTATGATGGCAGTCCTGTTACTTAGAGCATGTTTTTTAAAATGTAATTCCTGGATCTCTTGCATTAGAATCACTGAGGATGCTTGATGAAAGTCACTGATTCCTGGGACCTGTACAAGTGCTCTGAACCAGAAGGTTCCTGGAATCTATACTATTAATAAGCACTACAGGTGATTCTTGTGCAGTCTTAAGGTGACTAAGATGGCTGGAAATGTCTGGAGCTAGATTTCACAGTGAAGTACTAAAATCAGGGGACTCCATATCAGGTTGCCTAAGACCACTCAGCCAAACTGCTAATTCCCCTGAGCTCCTATACAACCTTAAGGGCAGAGGGGACAACAGACAGGAATGCAGAGGCTGAGATGGCACCCCTTTGCCACATGCCTTCCAGAGGGACTGACTAAATCCCATTTTGAAGCAAAGGCTGGAGAGCTCCACCTTCCACTTGCTCACACTCCTGGTTCAGTTCAGTTCAGTCACTCAGTCGTGTCCCACTCTTTGCGACCCCATGAATCGCAGCACGCCAGGCCTCCCTGTCCATTACCATCTCCCGGAGTTCACTCAGACTCATGTTCATTGAGTCTGTGATGCCATCCAGCCATCTCATCCTCGGTCGTCCCCTTCTCCTCCTGCCCCCAATCCCTCCCAGCAACAGTCTTTCCCAATGAGTCAACTCTTCTCATGAGGTGGCCAAAGTACTGGAGTTTCAGCTTTAGCATCATTCCTTCCAAAGAAATTCCAGGGTTGATCTCCTGGTGTCCTAGCATTAAGTTTGGCAGCAGAATCTGTTTAAACCAAGAGACTCCATTGGGGTTAATATCACTTTAAGAGCTTATGGAGGAAAAAAGGTTTCAGCGCAGAAAGATGAAAGAACTGTTTGTAATCCTTTTCCTTGTACCATTTGACTCTTTGTTATTTACCCTGGACTGAACACAAAAATGAAAGTGAACAGGAGAGATGCAGGCAATTGAGTGGTAAAATAATGTGGGAATGTCCTATCCTATTTTCTCCAACCACCAAATATTATTTTCATCTCTTTACTTTTCTGTCAGTTTCTCAAAATTTCTCTACCACAATGTCTTCAGTAATTATCTGCAGATGCCCCCACGCCTTGCTCAACTCCAGAATCACCCACAACCCCATCTTGATAACCCATCCCAATGTGCCCAGTTTCCCACACTGTCAGCCTTTAGGCTCTATTCATCCTCCAGTGAATGGTTTTCCCTGAGTCTTCCTTTGTTCTCAGTCTTCTGCAGCAATTAAAGAGGGAGCTAAAGGGCCATTTTGTGAATGGAATAGTGCTGATTAGGGGTAAACAAGTCAGAGAGTGCTTACTTTTCTCTCACTTGCCTTGATGAAGCTGCCATAGAGCTGCATATGTTACAGTCACAAGCCTCCTAATAATAACCAATGTAAACTCTAATTAAAAAAATAGCTAATTTCCACTGTGTGTTCACCACGTGGCCAGCATTTTATTAACTGCTTTAAATGCAGTATGCTATTTAATATTCTCAAGAATCCAGTGAGCTGGACTCCATTATCATCCCCATTTTAGACAAGAGAAAAGGTAAAGTATCTGTAAAGGTCATACAGATATTCATTGATAAAACTACTATTCAAACTCAGGACTGTTTGATTCCATAATGAACACACATTAACAGGACTGGGTCACTTTTGTGTCTGATAGTATGGCTTTGCCTGCAAATAGCAACAACAGAAAACTTAGATGAGTTAACTATTTCAATAACAAAAAGACTGGAGCCACATGTTTCCAGGGTTAGTTAAATCATGAGCCCTTCAATGACAGGGTTCTGGGTTATATTATCTGAGATGTTTTGGCTTTTCTCCTCATGATCTTAAGATGGCTGCCATGTTGCCAAATATCATCTCTTTTTATGACAACATCCAAAGGCTAAAAAAAAAAAATGGGGAGGGTGCTCTTCCTACCTGTGTTCATTATATAAGGAAGAAAAATGTTTCCCAGAATACCCCAGCAAATACCCTTTTCTAAGTCATGAGTCAGATCTGGGTCACAATTCCCACCTCTCCTAATCAGTCATTGGCAAAGAACTATCCTGCTTTGTCAGGATATGAAGCCTGAGAAGGAATTCACCTGCCCTGGGCACATTGCCACATGCCTAAATTCTGAAACAAAATCAGAATCAGTTAATAGGGAAGAGCAGGATACAAGACCATTGTATAGACAACCAATAGTGCCTCCTACACATTATTTTTAGTTTTGTGCTTCACCTCTCCTTGATTTTCCAGGATTTCCTTCATCTATCCAGATTGTTGACTCTCCAGTGCCAATATGACATATACCATATATTCTGCACTATGGGAGCCAATTAGGAGAAAACACTTTCAGGATGAAAATGTTCATGTATTTTAATTAGTTAGAAATTGTGAGTCAAACGATGTATATATATATTATATGACTATTACTCTAAAATAATTATAATGTAGGGTTTTTAAAAAGTCAAACTACCATTAAATTTATAATGTTTTCACCCTATTTCACATAACCCCCTTCCATTATTCTTTATGGATGTTTCATAGATATTTTCTCTTACCAACTTTTTGTTCACAAAATTATTTCACGGTCTACTTCAGCTTTATGTCATGATAGTTATTTATGAATGAGAGAGCGTCTAATTTTTCCCTATTATAAGCTTTTCAAATACTTCTCCAAAGTGTTGTTTCTATTATTTTGCAAATTGGCCAAATACTGTCACAAAATATAAATTTCCCAGAATAATTGGGAGTTTATGCAATTGTGTAGTTCATCACATGGAGTATTCTAAGTTCAAATGTTCGGTAATTGAAACCTTCTTAATAAAGAGGGCATTTATTTAAGAATAATATTTTTTTTCCTTGGCCCTGTCACACCATCTGGGGACAGGGCAGACTACCACCGTATTTCCTATTGCACAACCCTGGCTGACACATATCACTACAACCATGTTTATCTTCTCACTGCTCTTGGCAAACAGTTCTTTCACAACCCTGCATTGCCCTGTCTCCACCGATCTCCCGTCTTGTTTTGCTTGAAAGCATAAGTTAAAATTTATCTTTTACATACCTATTTTTTTGAAAAGTACCTCGCATTCCAAGTCATCCTTTCCACCTCATCATCCATAACTTTAGGTTAAGGTGACTATCAGAAGTGACCTTGCCAACATCCTCCATTTTGTACATTAGGAAATGATCCTAGATGAAATGAGGCTGCTTGTTCATGACCATGCTTTAAGAGGGTTTCTGCTCCCTCAAACCAAGGAAGAGTGGGGATAGGAGAAGGGTGATGGGGGATTGGTGGGAGCATCAGTGAAGGAGGAAGAGAGTAATGATCTGAAGTATCTGGGAGTCCCAGGAGGAGTGGAGAGAAAGCTTCCATCTGGGCACCAAGAAAACGGGGATNGTTTCTGCTCCCTCAAACCAAGGAAGAGTGGGGATAGGAGAAGGGTGATGGGGGATTGGTGGGAGCATCAGTGAAGGAGGAAGAGAGTAATGATCTGAAGTATCTGGGAGTCCCAGGAGGAGTGGAGAGAAAGCTTCCATCTGGGCACCAAGAAAACGGGGATGCATGAACTCAGTGTTATTTCCCCTTGAGTGCAGACTTTCCTCTCACCTTCCGAGGATAACATGCCTCCAAACAGCACTCGGCACTTGGAATCACCCAACCCCGAATTCAGAGCTGCTAGTTAATCTATTATTAAATCCTGCAGGGTATGCAATTTTGTTTTCTGCCTACCCATCTCAAGAAAACTAAAGCTATGTCAGAGATTCCATTACTTGAGTCTCTTTTGGTTGCAAGTGACTGAAACTCATATTTCAATTGCATGTTAAGCAATCAGGCTCAGGCAACCAAACATACCAACAGGATTCTCACTCACCATCATTTCTCTCTTCTCTGAACATCAGTCTCCTTCCCTCATACTGATGACGAGCTTGGTAAGAACCTCACCTCTGCATCCGAGAGGGAGAATTGGCTCCTATTCTCTCCCGTTCACTTCATGGGAACACTCATACCCAGAAAAGCAAATCAAGAGATTGGAGAGGGCCGAGGCTGTGGAAGACCTCAGGGCTGCCATTCCACTCTTGGGAACCTTCTCAGTAAGGATCGTAGATGGGGTGTTAAGCAAATAAAGTAGGGCTGAAAAACAGTCAAATTACCTTTCAACTGGGCTTCCCAGGTGGCACTAGTCGTAAAGAACCTGCTTGACAATGCAGGATACATAAAAGATGCAGGTTTGATTCCTGCGTTGGGAAGATCCCCTGGAGGAGGAAATGACAACCGGCTCTAGTAGTCTTGGCTGGAGAATCCCATGAACAGAGGAGCCTGGCAGGCTACAGTCCATAGGGTCACAAAGAGTAAGACACAACTAAAGCAACTTAGGACACACACATACACACACCTTTCAATTAAAACTATTAATTGCTTACTATAGGCTTTGGAAATAAATAGCAGTAAGTCCCAGAGGTAGTACCTCTCTAGCTTTGAGTGGTTTAAACTTTTCTTGACTGGTTTGGCTTCTGATTGAAACAGAATTAATTTCCCTCCCTCTTCTACTACATGCTACCTGTGTAGTAGTGTAATCTATTTCCATTTGTTTAATATTTGCATCATACATATAAATTTTATACATATTTATAACTAAAAATGAAACAGAAAGGACTTTTTCTTTTTGTAGTCATAGATTGTACATTACTTGCTTAGTAATGGAAGACAGTATCAAACATAGCTTATTTTAAACAGAAAGAATTCATTCAGTTCAGTTCAGTTCAGTTCAGTCGCTCAGTCGTGTCCGACACTTTGCAACCCCATGAATCACAGCACGCCAGGCCTCCCTGTTCATCACCATCTCCCGGAGTTCACTCAGACTCACGTCCATCGAGTCCGTGATGNGATATAGAGAACCAACTATAACAAATGCAAAATAAAGCAATAAAATCTCATAGGAATCTTTTCATTTTAACATAGACACATCACGTTTTAACTAAAGTTGTGAAATTTACTACAAGGTGAACTTCAAATTCCTATAGGCTGTCAACAGCATCTTAAATAAATATAAGCAGATGTACTTATGTAAGCTGCATTTAGATTAATTGCATGATATAACCTTCTAGTATTTTGAATATGAATATACACTCAAAAGTTTACCAGTATAAATTTGTCAAATTTATGTTTGCAATTACTAGAATTCCCAACTCAATGTAATGAATGTTTATCATAAATAGCAGTAAGTCCCAGAGGTAGTACCTCTCTAGCTTTGAGTGGTTTAAACTTTTCTTGACTGGTTTGGCTTCTGATTGAAACAGAATTAATTTCCCTCCCTCTTCTACTACATGCTACCTGTGTAGTAGTGTAATCTATTTCCATTTGTTTAATATTTGCATCATACATATAAATTTTATACATATTTATAACTAAAAATGAAACAGAAAGGACTTTTTCTTTTTGTAGTCATAGATTGTACATTACTTGCTTAGTAATGGAAGACAGTATCAAACATAGCTTATTTTAAACAGAAAGAATTCATTCAGTTCAGTTCAGTTCAGTTCAGTCGCTCAGTCGTGTCCGACACTTTGCAACCCCATGAATCACAGCACGCCAGGCCTCCCTGTTCATCACCATCTCTCGGAGTTCACTCAGACTCACATCCATCGAGTCCGTGATGCCATCCAGCCATCTCATCCTTGGTTGTCCCCTTCTTCTCCTGCCCCCAATCCCTCCCAGCATCAAAGTCTTTTCCAATGAGTCAACTCTTCGCATGAAGTGGCCAAAGAACTGGAGTTTCAGCTTTAGCATCATTCCTTCCAAAGAAATCCCAGGGCTGATCTCCTTCAGAACAGACTGGTTGGATCTCCTTGCAGTCCAAGGGACTCTCAAGAGTCTTCTCCAACACCACTGTTCAAAAGCATCAATTCTTTGGCGCTCAGCCTTCTTCACAGTCCCACTCTCACATCCATACATGACCACAGGGAAAACCATAGCCTTGACTAGACTGACCTTAGTTGGCTTAGGGAGCATTAATCAAGAATTAGCAGGGAATTTCTGGCAAAGCCATGGGGACGGATTTGTCATTAAAAGGGTCCAAGAGAAAGGTTCATCTACACCATAGACTAGTCTAGCAGATATTCTACTGCCGAAACTACACACCTGGGCAGCCAGAATACTGGACTTGACACTTGAACATATCCCAGAGCTGCCCTAGAAATGTCTCCAACATCATGCATTAGAGAAGAGTTGACCTTCCCACATGCCCTGAGCCTGGTCTCACCTTGCTCTTCCTTGTCTCTTTGTGTCAGTCCAGGAGAACCTTGCCACATCTGGAATCCAAGCTTCACATGAGCTTGGGAAGTAGTTTCTGCCTTTGCAGTCCCAGAAGTACATAGAGGCATGCCCAAAGAAAGTTAGAAGAGAGCTTAAGCCAACCACAAGTACTTGCCTCATATTTTGAACAATTCATTGGCAATTGGCTCTTTCCACTTACCAACATGACATTCTTTTTTTTCCCTGTACACATAGATCTATGTAATGGTTAATTTTATATTTCAACATTGCTAGGCTATAGCACACAGTTGTTTAATCAAACACTAATCAAGATGTTGCTGTGAAAGTATTTTGTAGATTTGTTAATATCTATAATCAGTTGACTTTAGGACTTCCCTGGTGATCCAGTACAATACACCTGCCAATGCAAGGGACAAGGGTTCAATCCCTGGTCCCGGAATTAAGATTCCATTGCCGCAGGGCAACTGAGCCTATGGCCACAACTACTGAAGCCCACACCCTCTAGAGCCTATTCTCCACAACGAGAGAAACAACCTCAATGAAGAGCCCATGCACTGCAGTGAAAGAATAGCCCCTGCTCCCCACAACTAGAGAGAAAGTCCCTGCACAGCAACAAAGACCCAGAGCAGCCAAATACACTCAGTCGTGTCCCGCTCTTTGTGACCCCGTGGACTATACAGTCCATGGAATTCTCCAGGCCCCAATACTGGACTGGGCACCTTTCCCTTCTCCAGGGGAATCTTCCCAACCCAGGGATCAAACCCAGGTCTCCCATGTTGCAAGCAGATTCTTTACCAGCTGAGCCACAAGGGAAGCCCAAGAATACTGGAGTGGATAGCCTATCCCTTCTCCAGGGGATCTTCCCAACCTAGGAATCTAACCAGGGTCTCCTACATTGCAGGTGGATTCTTTACTGACTGAGCCNCCCATGTTGCAAGCAGATTCTTTACCAGCTGAGCCACAAGGGAATCCCAAGAATACTGGAGTGGATAGCCTATCCCTTCTCCAGGGGATCTTCCCAACCTAGGAATCTAACCAGGGTCTCCTACATTGCAGGTGGATTCTTTACTGACTGAGCCATCAGGGAAGCCCAAAATTTTAAAAATAAATTTAAAAAATATAATCAGTTGACTTTAAGTAGACTATTACTCTTGACATTGCGAGTGGGACTTAGCCAATCAGTTGAGAACTTTAGAGGAAAACTATCATATCATATCATATCATATCATATCATAACAAATAAACTCTAAAATCTCAGGTGTATAACACAATAGATTATTTCTTGATGGTGTAAATCCATCATGGGTCAGGCAGCTCTCCTCCATGTTGTAACTATGCCATCTATGGAAACATGGCCTCCAAGCCACACTTGGCAGAAGAAGAGAAGGTGGGAAGAGTCACACTCCTGCCAACTGCCTCTATGGTCTGTCCTTTTGCTATACAGACATTGGCCAGAGGTAGTTGCATGGTCCCAAGCTAAAGCAATGCAGTTTGAAAATGTAGGAGAGATTATGAGTACTTGAAAGCACTAACAGTTTCTGCCATACAGCCTTCCATTGCTGAAGTACATTTATTATAACTAAACCATGTTAAATGCATGTTTCTTTATTAAAAATCATTAACAGGAAGGAAGTAAGAGAGGAAGAGAGGGCCATAGGGAGGAAGGAAAGAAAATATATCCTTTACAGTTTAATTATTTTATTCCTATCACTTCACTTCAGTCACTCAGTCGTGTCCGACTCTTTGCGACCCCATGAATTGCAGCACGCCGGGCCTCCCTGTCCATCACCAACTCCCAAGTTCACTCAAACTCATGTCCATTGAGCTGGTGATGCCATTCAGCCACCTCATCCTCTGTCATCCCCTTCTCCTCCTGCCCCCAATCCCTCCCAGCATCAGGGTCTTTTCTAATGAGTCAACTCTTTGCATGAGGTGGCCAAAGTACTGGGGTCTCAGCTTTAGCATCATTCCCTCCAAAGAAATCTCAGGGTTGATCTCCTTCAGAATGGACTGGTTGGATCTCCTTGCAGCCCAAGGGACTCTCAAGAGTCTTCTCCAACACCACAGTTCAAAAGCATCAATTCTTCGGCACTCAGCCTTCTTCACAGTCCAACTCTCACATCCATACATGACCACAGGAAAAACCATAGCCTTGACTAGATGGACCTTTGTTGGCAAAGTAATGTCTCTGCTTTTGAATGTGCTATCTAGGTTGATCATAACTTTCCTTCCAAGGAGTAAGTGTCTTTTAATTTCATGGCTGCAGTCACCATCTGCAGTGATTTTGGAGCCCAAAAAAATAGTCTGACACTGTTTCCCCATCTATTTCCCATGAAATGATGGGAAGGAAAAACCATAGCCTTGACTAGACGGACCTTAGTAGGCAAAGTAATGTCTCTGCTTTTGAATATACTAATGAAGTCTGGACTTCTATTAATAGAAATGTACCAATATTTATTTCTCAGTTTTGACAAATGTACCAGGCTAATATAAGGTGTTCCTATTAAATAAAACTGGGTGAAGAATATACAGGAACTCTGTATTAACTTCATAATTTTTCTATAAAGTCAAATTTGTTCCAAAATATAGTTTATTTTAAAAATACAAATTTCTGACACATATTGAAAGGCTGTTATATTCACTTGTATAGGACATTGTTCCCAGTATATTTGACTGAGTATATTTTCCAAGCTTGCAGAGACTTTGTCTAGTTTGTTTTCTAATGTCTCCCCAATATCTAAAATACCTGACATAGAGCAGGCTTGTTAAATGTTGAATGAATACATGAATATTACTTTCTGAGAACAAATTTATATGTTAACCTAAGGATAACACTAGGGAAGCAAATGCACATCAAAAATCCCTCTCATCTGTTTCTGAATTATTGTGATTTCCCAATGTATTATTTTGTAAATTATTAGGGCATTCTGATTAGCCCTCCACTGCACAGTCCAGGACTAGTTTGTTCCGTTAGGAAAACAAGAGAGAAAGATCCTGGAGGAGTTGGTAACTGTCAGGTTCTTTATTAGAAAAATAGAGGTTTGTGCCATGGATTCTAATTCAAGGAAACTGAAGCCTTTTTATAATCCTATGAGATTAATAGATCAGGTATTAGAAAGTGGCACAGTACTCATTTTCTATAGATTAGTCATTTTATCTCTATTACTATAAAANTTTCACTTTCTGCCATAAGGGTGGTGTCATCTGCATATCTGAGGTTATTGATATTTCTCCCGGCAACCTTGATTCCAGCTTGTGCTTCCTCCAGCCCAGCGTTTCTCATGATGTACCTGTATATGAGTTAAATAAGCAGGGTGACAATATACAGCCTTGACGTACTCCTTTTCCTATTTGGAACCAGTCTGTTGTTCCATGTGCAGTTCTAACTGTTGCTTCCTGCCCTTACTGCTATTTATTCTAAATTTAAATCTTTAAAGGGAGTATGGCCTTCGTTGGTAGCTCAGCTGTTGAAGAATCCACCTGCAATGTAGGAGACCCTGGTTCGATTCTTGGGTTGGGAAGATTCTCTAGAAAAGGGATAGGATACCCACTCCAGCATTCTTGGGCTTCCCTGGTGGTAAAGAATTTGCCCGCAATGTAGAAGGCCTGGGTTTGATCCCTGGGTTGGGAAGATCCCCTGGAGGAGGGCATGGCAACCCACTCGGATCATCTTACCTGGAGGATCCCGTGGACAGAGGAGCCTGGTGGGTGCAACCCATAGAGTCATAAGGAATCAAACGTGACCGAGTGACTAAGCGCAGCGCAGAGCCAGTGTGGACACCCAGCAGCGCTGATGTGGACGGACCTCTCAAGCAGATCACGGATCTTAAGAAACGCTCTTGCGTAGCTCGTTACACAACCATCCCAAATACATCAAGGCCTTTATAGACAATTCCCCTGGTCTCCCCGGTAAAAATAAGTCCCACTGACTATTCACTTGTCTGCAGCGTTTGTGTTCTCCTTCCATTTCTACGTGTTCTCATATAAGTTTCTTCAGCACAGAATCCCCTCATTCACATCTTTGCTCTGCTCCAAAGCCCTAGTGGCTTCCCTGGAGGCTCAGAGGTTAAAGCGTCTGCCTCCAATGCGAGTAGACCCAGGTTCGATCCCTGGGCCGGGAAGATCCCCTGGAGAAGGAAGTGGTTACCCACTCCAGTATTCTTGCCTGGAGAATCCCATGGATGGAGAAGCCTGGTAGGCTACAGTCCACGCAGTCGCAAAGAGTCGGACATGACTGAGCGACTTCACCTTCACCTTCAAAGCCCTAGAAACAAGGGTCCTTGCCCTCAGGTCATTTTATGAAAAGATGATAATTTAGAAAAACTTTCCAGAAGAAAACTGTAGAATGTTCTCCTCTATTCAATACTTTCAATAAATCGGATGAAGAGTAGAGAAATTCCATGAATAGTAAGTTGTCGCACAGCAGAGAGAGTGTGGGCAGAGTTGATAGCAGATAAAACAGCCCATCAGCTGGAAAGCATGGGGTAAACCTCACAAGACACCTGTAAATCTCAGTGTGTGGTTTGATTAAGTAGGGGACAGAGCCGTTCTAGCTTGAAGAAATTCTAGATGCTTCCACAGACCACAAGCTTAGCCTGATTCAATAGTGACCCGGCTGAAATACCATTGAATTAGACTGTGTTCAACAACACAGACTACTTCACCCTTGGACACAATTGCTTTGACTGATCAGACCAAAGTCTGGCTGTCTGCAAAGAACACAAGGAAAAGTCAGACCCTCTGAAAGATTAAAAAAACAAAAACAAAAACAAAAACCTCTGAAAGTCATGTAATAGAACAATAATTCAATGAACTATGGATGTTTACCCTGCAGAGGAGAGAAACCTTAGGAAACTGTCTCCCAACATTTCAACAGCCATTATGTGGACGAAATTTTAAACTGGTTCTCATTTGTCCCTGAGGGCAGAACTCTGCTTAATGAACAGCACTTATAGAGAAGAAGGCTTCTATGTTTCAAATAAAAGATTCTTTAGCAGTTGGATGGGTTTATTCAAGAAGGGGTGCTATCATGTGCCATGTGTCTTTCTCTGGCTTACTTCCTTAATATGATCATCTCCAGGTCCTCCCAGTTGCTGCAGCTGGCACTGTCCCGTTCTTCTTCGTGGCTGAGTAGTATTCCATCGTGTAAAAATGCCACGTCTTCCTTATCCATTCATCTGCAGAGGGACATGTCTTGGCTACTATAAACAGTGCTGCTATGAACACTGGGGGCTGTGTGTCTTTAGAATTACGATTTCCTCCAGGTAGATGCCCAGGAGTGGGACTGCTGGGTCGCAGGGTAGCCCTGTTCTTGTTATTAAGGAAGCCCCATGCTGCAGTCCTCAGTGGCTGCACCAGCTGGCGTTCCCAACAGTGCAGGAGGCTTAGCCTTCTTTCCCCAGCAGCACCTGATGTGCCGGTTGTGCGGGCCACTCACGATCCGTTGAGCCGGTGCCCAGTGGTGGGCGTTCCCCTTGCTCCTGCTATATTCATAAGATGAGTTCCTAAAAGAGGAATCACTAGACAGAGAGTGTGTGCTTTTTAAATTTTAATAGATGTTCTCAAACAGTCTTCTGCTGGAATTTGGCAGAGAGGATGGAATTGGCTTTCGCCGAGATCGTAGCAATTTCACAGCCACCAGTAATGCATGAACGCTGGCAGTTTCAGCTCGGCTTGGTGGACCTTTCCTCCCATGAACGCCAGATGGCGGAACAGGCCCTCATGCGTCTGCCCCGGTGACTGGCAGACAAGCTGCAAAGGCTGGAAGCCGCGTTTTTGGTTCTGCCGATTCAGACTCAGGGCGTGCATGTGGCCAACCGGCGGTGCCTTATTGAGCTGCTGTGGATAGAGGTGTCTTGGTTCATCAGTAATAGCAGATGGCAGCCTGTGCCTTTTCCCCCTTTACCTGAAAGCACCCTGAAAAGGTCCTCATCTTTGGTCCACAGTCCTTCCCCTTTACCCAGACACCGCCAGCTTTACCCCAGCCGAATGAAAACGTGCGAAAGGAGCAGAGAACAGCAGTCAGCAACCCACACTCTTACAGCGACACTGTGTGTGAAAGTGACTTATTTCGTTCATGTTTCTGCAACAAGGGAGTGTAGGGACATATGTATGTCACAGAAGAATATTTCTTCGAGCAAACAGAAATGAATAATTAAAGTTGATGTATTTACTATGATAAGGCTTCCATTTGGCAGAACACCAGCAAACCAATTTCACAGCAGAAATATTTTTTTATTTTTTCCTGGAGAGTGTGTCATTTGAGCAGAATAACTTCAATTAGAGTGGTACCTGCTTAGCAACTGATAAGTACAATTTGAGACGGGAGTTTATACAGATGTACTGCGCTGTGCTTAGCCACTCAGTCGTGTCCGACTCTTTACGACCCCACGGGCTGCTCCATCCATGGGATTCTCCAGGGAAGAATTCTGGAGTGGGTAGCTTACCCCTTCTCCAGGGGCTCTTCCCCACCCAGGAATTGAGCTGGGGTCTCCACGCTGCAGGTGGACTCTTTACCAGCTGAGCTAACAGGGAAGCCCCATTTGTATAGATGACTGCCCCCCAGGCCCCAGCCCACTGCCCACAAATATGGAAATCATACTCACCACGTGTATGTGCCCACCTGCACCACATTCTCTAAACTGCAGGGGAAGATTTTTACTCAATCCATTGCTCCCCTCAAAGGTCACCAGAGAGGAGGTTAATGAAACGGTCTTCCGGAGCTGCCTAGGCAGGACCTGCTGTCTTGACACCCTATTACAAGCTCGATTCCTACTCCTCCTGAGCAAATGACAGAGGTTTTATTTGTAAAGTGTCTTAAGAAGAGACGTGCCTAGTTTCAGGGACAGATTCATCTAGTTGTAGCAGTTTCTTGGGACCCCAAGGTCCTCAAACTGAACAGAAAGACACCGAGCCTGGAAGCGGGAAGGCTGAGATGGGGACCGTCTATTACGTGCCGTCTGTCTCAGACCTGGTCTAGGGAGTCACGGCCCAGAGACGTCGAATGACTCGTTCAAGTGAATACAACCTGGGCTTCCCAGGTGGCACAGTGGCAAAGAACCTGCCTGCCAATGCAGAGGAGGTGGGTTCACTCCCCGGGTCTGGAAGGTCCCCTGGAAAAGGAGATGGCAACCCACTCCAGTGTTCTTGCCTGGAGAATCCCATGGGCAGAGGAGCCTGCTGGGCTACCGTCCACGGGGTCGCAAAGAGTCAGATACGATGGAGCGACTAACAGACACACACACACACACGCATGTATCTGATTCCACAGCCTACAGCTTCGTCTATGATCCTCTAGAAACTTCTGATAGCAATATTGATGGGCCAAGTGTTCATCTATCGTGAAGCTACTCTTCACACAATTCTAATAAGCTTGATGGTATGGTTTCTCAGATCTAAGAAAAGAAATGAGAGAGATGCTGCTAGGAGCTGACTACAGGGAACCAAAAGCAACAGATGAATCAAGTCTGGAGGAAACAGTGCAAACTATTAAAAAGGAACTGCAGTTCAGCTCAGTCGCTCAGTCGTGTCTGACTCTTTGCGACCCCATGAATCATAGCACGCCAGTACTCCCTGTCCATCACCAATTCCCGCAGTTCACTCAGACTCATGTCCATCAAGTCAGTAATGCCATCCAGCCATCTCATCCTCTGTCATCCCTTTATCCTCCTGTCCCCAATCCCTCCCAGCATCAGGGTCTTTTCCAGTGAGTCAACTCTTCGCATGAGGTGGCCAAAGTATTGGAGTTTCGCTTCAGCATCATTCCTTCCAAAGAAATCCCAGGGCTGATCTCCTTCAGAATGGACTGGTTGGATCTCCTTGCAGCCCAAGGGACTCTCAAGAGTCTTCTCCAACACCACAGTTCAAAAGCATCAATTCTTCGGCGTTCAGCCTTCTTCACAGAGATGTGTATAAGAGACAGGGGTAGCCCTGTTCTTGTTATTAANGGTTCTTGCTGTTTTTCAGGTCTACTATATCTGTCTACTTTTCTGAATATTCAGTCTATTAATTTTGAGAGTTTGATATTGAAACTCCAACTAAAAATTCTTAATTTATCTACGTAAAAATAGTTGCAATATATAGTGGGACTATATGTAACTTTGTTCTGTATTTTCCAAGTCTTCTATAAATGTGTTATCATACTTTCATAATTTAAAAAATAAAAAAGAGAGAGAAAAAATAGGTGAAAATGTGGAAGGTCTGGGGCTCTTTCGTGTAAAGGCCGACACTTCCAAGCGTTTTGAACTTGCCCTATCATAATAGCGGGTTTGCATGCAGTGAGCTCTGAAGCGCACTTCTGAGAGCTCTGCATGAGAAACAGTTCCAGGGAGAAAGGCTCTGGCTCTTGAGGCACCAAAAGGAGCCAGGTAACTTTTTAAAACTTTTCTATGAATTTCTATTTATTTTTAAAATTATAGTAGAATACGTACACGTAACCCACGACCGTCTTGCCCACTTTTAAATGCATAGTTGGGCAGAGTTAAGCGCACTCGCGGTGCACTGAACTCTTCACCGCGTGAAATTCTCCCGCACGGGGTCTCGTGTTTCTCGCAGCCACCGTCACCGCGAACCAAGCTGACCTGGGCCTCCGGCGCCCGCCTCTCCTGTTGCCCTGCTTTTATTGATACAGGAGCCCTTCCTGCACCCAGCCCCAGACGCCCCCCGGGGAGGCCAGGGCTCCGCCTTGAATCTGACACGCAGAGGAGGCCTAACACGCAGATCAAGTCTCTGAAACGACAGGTAAGAATCCTGAAGGAGCTGACCCATCCCTTCACCCTTCTCTCTCTCTCTCTCTCTCTCTCTCTCTCTCACACACACACACACACACACACACCCAAGAGACAAGAGACTGCAAGCACCGCTCAGTCACCGAGGCGACTGCGGGATGTCCCTGAGCAGGCTTGTTGCCGTGGCAACACTCCTGGCCTGGGTTGGTTGGTTTCGCTCACTGAATTAGTTGCAAAAGGACGGTGGGCTAGGCAATCCGCTCCCAGAGTCCGGACTCCCAGAGAAAGAGGACCCAGGTGCAGGCGCGGGTCCTCCGCCCAGCAGCGTCCTGCGGGCGCCGAGCAGGCCAGCCCACGGGCAGCCAGCGCTGCTGGCGAGGCCGGGACGCAGTGGGGCCTCCTGCTTCTCCCCGATGGCCGTCAGTCTGGGCTCGTCACTGGCTCCTCCGTGGTCGGACCGAAGCGGCGGGACCGCAGGTCAGGAGCGGCCGGCCTGACGCCGGCCGGCGCGGGGTGGGCGGCGGAGCCGGCGCGGTGGCCCCGGGCAGCAAGCGGCGCCCGGCGCCCGGAGGCGCGGCTGATCAAGCGGCCGCGGTTCAAGCAGCTCGCACGGCGGCCGGCTCTCCGGGAAACAGGGCTGACCTCGGGGCTGGGAAGGGCTGGACAGGGAGGCGCGCTCGCTCCACCAGCAAGTCCTGCTCAAACCGCTCTCTGTAAAGAATTGCTTCTTCATCTGCGCTGGGTCTGTGGGGCTACGCGGGCGCCTTCTCGGGCCGTGGGCCGTCTCGGGCTTCGCTTGCTGTGGAGCGCAGGCTCGGTGCGCGCTGCGCGCGGGCTTCCTTGCTTCTTCCGGACCAGATGTCGTCGTGGACCGCGCCCCCCGCACCATCACAGCCCCGCCGGGCATTAATCCTGGCCTCAGTCCCCACTGCGCGCCAGGCGCTGTGCTTGGTGCTCTCCATACCTCGCGTAATCCTCGCAGTCCTAGGACACTGTATGTCCCCCTTTCTCAGATGCAGAAACTGAGGCTCTCGGACGTTAAGCACCTTGGGCTGCTCTGACACAGAGCTGGGATTCAGGCACCCTGAGTCCAGAACCTGCCCCTGAGCCCCCTCACCCTTGCTTTCGGGACAGAACACCAGTCCTCGAAGGCATTTCAGCTCTGTGGGCTCTTGGACACTGGAACCAGACTCTTCCTGGAGGCACCTGACTGGCTCTCTTCTGTGGTTAGGAAGTGGGCCGCTTGAGCATCTCCGGCCAGGAGAATGGTGCCCGAGCCTGGCTGAGCTCCAGAATGGCCTGGGAAGACGGTTGGGCAGACAGGTGCCTGGCCCTCTGCCCGAGCCTTGCAACATCCGCTCAGGACCTGGATGGACGCTTATGTTCCTCCGCGAGACTGCGAGGCGCTGCAGGTGGATGCGTCGCTGGGCTAGGGACTCGTGGTTGCCTCAGACGCCCAAGTAGTTCAGGTCTTGGTCTGAGGGCAAAGGACACGGTCCTGAGATTGCAGAAGGCCCCCAGGGAGCCAGGAAGAGAGGACCACCGCCCAGCTGGGAAGGGACTCAAGCAGCCAGAAAGAGATGACACCAAAGAGCAGGCGGAGGAAGGAGCCCAGGGCTGGAAACCCACATGGGGCTCAGATGGCACTGCCTGGGCAAGAGCACGCAGCCCAGCTCGCCGCCCGGAGCTTCTGCGGTGAGTGAGCGCCCGCGCTGACTCGGCTGCACAAGGACTGGCTGCCGTGGCGCCCGCCAGTGAAAAGTGGGAATGTGAAGCGCCGACTTCTGCACCAAGGGCCCCACTGCTGTGTGTCTCAAAAGCAACTTTCAACCACGTTGGGCCCCTACCTAGTGACTGGCAGAAATACCGGCCCCAAGATATCCTGGAGGATCCGTTTTGCCCTTCTTCATCACGAAAGCCCCCAGCTCCTGTGGCTTTAGAAACCTGGGGTGGAGACTGGGGCCGGGGCCTTCGCCGAGGATGGCCCCCGTCCTCCAAGCTGCTCTTTGGGCTCCAAGCTGCTGCGGACAAAGCCTGGTCCCTGCTAAGACATGGTCCCTGACCCTCAGGCATGAATCGCTGCTCTGCGGGGGGGCTTGAAACAGCCCCCATGAAGGCTGGTGGGAAAGCGCTGCAGGCCAGGGGCCCCCAGGCGCACAGTCTAAGGGATCAGCACCCCTCTGGCTGTGTCCGCCTCTCCCGGGCCCTCCCAGCTGTTCCAGCCTGGTGATTTCTACAGCGAGCCCTGCAGTGGGGCCTCCCTGATGAACCCGCCTGCCAATGCAGGAGACTCAAGAGACGAGGGTTCGATCCCCAGGTCGGGAGGATCCCTGGAGAAGGGAATGGCAACCCCCTCCAGCATTCCTGCCTGGAGAACCCCACGGACAGAGGAGCCTGGTGGGCCGCAGTCTATGGGAATGGCAACCCGCTCCAGCATTCCTGCCTGGAGAACCCCACGGACAGAGGAGCCCGGTGGGCCGCAGTCTATGGGGCCACAGACTCGAACACGACAGCACCACAATGCACGTGCCGGGCGGGTGTTCCCTCCCAGGAAGAGGAGTGAGCGCGGCCTGCAGAGAACACTCCCCCTAGGCACCCCCGCCCTCCC
>SJYX01004649.1:84953-96068 GCA_006410675.1 Oreotragus oreotragus
CCACACCCTCCTGCATAGGAGACCAGCGGCCTCTCTTTCAGCCCCAGGGACTTCCTCTCTCTGGAAGTGGCTGGCTCTCTTCCCTACACGGAATGTCATTTCTGAGTGCTTTTCAGCAGTTTCACTGAACGTGGCTCTGAACTTTTTCCTCCTTGACACATCTGCGCTAACATAGTCCTCAAGGATGGGGGCTCGGGGGGCATCCCTGTTAGAGTGGAGCCCGCAGGAGGGCAGGGTTTCTCATGGAAGGAGCCGCTGGGGAGTCCTCGGTTAGGGCCGAGCGTGCCTCGGGACCAACACTGACAGACCAGCCGCTCCCGCACCTTCCGGCTGCTCCCGGGGCTGGACGCGACCAAGCCTTTGCACTTAGGGACCTGGCAGCACGGCAAAGGGGGCAGACCCGCCCGCCTATGAGTTTGCAATTGCAGAAAACCACGTTGGCCGCACTCAGTGGGAAGAGCACCAGCTTTAAGGTCAGAAGGCCTGTGGCTGACGCTGGGCTTGGCCACGGGCCCGCTGTGTGAGTTTCACCGGGTTCCTTAAGCTCTCTCAACCTCAGCGTCCTCTCCTGAAAACCCAGGACTTGGTGATGATCAAGTAAAAGTATGCTCATGAGAGTCTGCACAAATATTAGCTTTGGTACTAAGCTGGAAGGTACTATGCCTGGTATTTTGGTACTATCCCTGGAAGGCTTCGCAGGTGGCTCGGCGGTAAAGAACCCGCCTGCCAGTGCAAGACATGCAAGAGATGCAGGGTCTTTCCCCAGGAAGATCCCCCGGAGGAGGACATGGCAAGCACTCCAGTGCTCTTGACTGGAAGATCGCTTGGACAGAGGAGCCTGGAGGGCTACTGTCCACGGGGTTGTGAAAAGTCAGAGACGACTGGGCAGCCACACAACAACAGCAACTATTATCCCCAGAAAGATCACACTGTATTGCAGCTACTTAGTTGCACACGAGGCTGATATCAGAAGACCAAGCGATTATTAACATGTGTGCCAGAAACTGAGTCGTCGGTCTAAGCCTCGTGTTGCAGACGCCCGCTGCGTGCACAAGAGGAAGGGAACTCATGAAAACTGCGTGTACAAGCCTCCAGAAGAGCCTCGGTTTTCCAGCGGGGGTCCTGGAAGGGCAGCCCCCCAACAAGCAGTAGGAGCAGCACCTGGGAATTTGCTCAAAATGCAAATTCTCAGGCCCCACCTGGCTCGATGAAATCAGAACTCTGGAGGCAGGCCTCTGTCACCTGTATTTTAACAAGAATAAATGATTCTTTTTAATTAAAATGTTTAATTTAATAAAAATTTAGCAAGAGGAAGGCTCTTCAGATGGATGAAGTTTGAGATCTGCCGCTTTAAATACATGACCTCAGTTAGTTGTTACAGCAAGGCAGCTTTACTATTTCCATTTCAGACTGGAGGAAACTGAGGCTCAGAAGAGACGTAGGATCTGCCCTGATTCACAGGAATTGCCCAACTCCTGCACACTTCCCTTATCTGCTGAGGGTTGTCTGTTAGCTGTTCTTTGTGTCTAAGACGGCCTGTCCTGTAGATGCCTGAAAACTCGGCACACACCCGCAGACCAGCCTGTGCGGTGACCACACTCACCGGGGAGATGCACCACTGGGGAATCTCGGCCAGCGAGGGCTGTGCTCCGTGCCACGGTGACTCACGGAGCCCTGGGGCCCTGTGCTGGGTATGCGGCCTCGCCAGTGACCTCTGCACACCGTCCTGAGGCTTCCCCCGGGTCCCTGTGCTTCTGCCCACCTGGTCCAGCCCCGCCGATGGTGCAGCATCCTGGCCCTGGAGGAGGCGACAGGGTGCTCCCCCACCCCGGCCTCCCTCAGACTCTGCAGCAAGGGCAGAGACCTGGGCATTTCCATCCTGTCCTGGATAAGAGGGACCCCTTTTAGCCTGACCTTGGCTGGTTCTGAGGATGGGGTTCTATATCTGACTCCCGCCCGCCTGCTCCCCCAACTCCTGGCAGCTCTGCAATCTCTGGACATGTCACCCACCACCAGGACAAGCCAGAGTCATTCCCAAGGTTTTACCCAGAAACTCTCCTCTGCCCACACCCGCCCCTCCAAGCCCGCCCAGCCAGGACACTTATCCCACGCCTGCTTTAGGGAGAATTCCGTCAGGCTAAACTCTCTAAGTCCTAGGAAAATGTTTCCTTCATTATCTTAAGTCCCCCGGTTTGAGGGGAAAAGGAGGTTCTGGCCAGGTTCAAGCTGCCAGAAGCCCCGCCGGGTGACCTTCCAGGCTGCCTGTCCCCATGCACAATCCTGCCTGCATCTCACTGGACCCTCCCGGTTGCCAAGCAGGCTGGGGACGTGGGCTTTCAGCTGGGCGCGTGGCCTCCAAGCCGGGACCGCTCAGAGGGAGAGGCGAGGGGAGCTGGGCGACTGCTAGGGTCCTCGCGGGGAAGACCTGATGCCGGGAAAGCTTGAGGGCAAAAGAAGGGGGCGGCAGAGGGCGAGGCGGCGGGTGGCATCGCCGACACAGTGGGCACGCACCTGAGCGAGCTCCGGGGGTCCCGAAGGACGGAGGGGCCCGGCGTGCTGCAGCCCGTGGGGTCACAGGGCTGGGCGCGACTCAGCGGCTGCCAACAGCCGTGCCCGCGCCGCTCGTGGACTAAGAAGGGGCCGCAGAATCCGGCAGGAGCTTCCCCTGGCTGACAGCGCAGGCCCAGCAGCCACCGGCCAGGCAGCGCAGGGCCGCTGCGGACGGCCGAGCAGGGTTCAGTGTGAGTGGATGGCGGGGAGGTGGACACGTAGGACCCAGACTCCCGCGCAGAGACGTCCAAGTCAAGAGAAGGTGAGAGCGAGTGGAGACCCGCGCGCAGCCCAGGTTCTGTTCTGGCTGCGCCTTGTCTTCTCCCAGCTCGGTCTTGACAAGACCTGATAACCGCAGAATTGACGGATCTGAGCTTTGGTGGCTCTCTGTTCTTCCTGGGGAAGGTGCTAATGGGGAGCGAGATGGCCGAAGGCTGAGCCGCCGGAGGGGGAAGCAGGTCCTGAAACCCGTACCCGCTGAGCCTGGAGCCCGAGGATCATCTCCAGGACAAAAACAGTCTTGATCCTCTCTTTCTCCTGCTGGTCCCTGCTGCTTCCTTCCTGTCCTTGTCTTCCTTCTTTTTATGTTTCCTTTATGACCCGTTCTTTCTTCCGTTCCCTTACGTCTTAAGCAGGGCACTTACATTTCTTTTTTAAAAACGTTTTATTTTGTATTGCAGTATAGGCTTCCCAGATGGCTCAGTGGTAAAGAACCTGCCGGTCAACGCAGGAGACGCAGGAGACTCGGGTTCGATCCCTGGGTCGGGAAGATCCCCTGGAGACGGGCATGGCAACCCACTCCAGTACTCTTGCCTAGGGAATCCCAGGGACAGAGGAGCCTGGTGGGCTGCAGTCCATGGGGTCGCAGAGTCGGACATGACTGAGAGACTGCGCACATATACACACGTGCTTCACGGGGTAAGGGAAGCTAAGAGTGATGGCTATATGCGTCTTCACTATATTCTCATTAAATGGCTCTTCAGGGAACCAAAAACAGCTTATTTGATCAATCAACATGTATTGATCTCTTCCAAGATTGAGTGAATGTGAAAAGACATTATCTGATGTAGTTAGAGAAAGATATCTTTTTTAATGTTTTATTTCATATTGGGGTATAGCTGGTTAAAAATATTGTGATAGTTTTCAAGTGAGCAGCAAAGGGACTCAGACCTACACGCACGTGTATACATTTTGCCACAGATGAGCTTCCCTTGTGGCTTAGCTGGTAGAGAATCTGCCCGCAATGCAGGAGACCTGGGTTGGGAAGATCCCCTGGAGAAGGGAACGGCTACCCACTCCAGTGTTCTGGCCTGGGGAATTCCATGGACTGTGTAGCCTGTGGGGTCACCAAGACTCAGACATGACTGAGTGGCTTTCACTTCACTTCCTTCTCCCCCAAACTCCCCTCCCATCCAGGCTGCCACGTAACACTGAGCAGAGTTCCCTGTGCTGTACAGGAGTAGAAAAAGCTGTCTTAAGCTGTGATACCGGTTAATCTTTCCAAGAGTCTGGTGGAACCAATGGCTATTTTCAAAAAGAGAAGAGAGTGGGGCAGTTTCTTGGAAGCATTTGTCGTTCACTTTTTAAAAACTTGGATCCAGACACTGGGTTGTGCAACATGAATATTTTTCTTTAAAAGGCAAGTATATACAGAGATTACCTCTGGGGGATAGAAGGGAAGGAGGCGGTGGAGAAAAAAACATTTCTCTAATATTTGTGTTTGACCGTGTGTCTCACTGAGCCTTCTCTTAAAAAACAGAAACTAGTTTAAAAGAAAAAAAAAGAACACCCCCCACAAAAGAGGGTCACAAGCAGAAACGTTTTGAAAAACGCGTCCCCTTTGCCCAGAGTCACCCGATACTTGCGATTTCTCTCAAGCGGACCTGCCTGCTGTGAGCCCCAGAAGCATCTCCATCATCGCTGCTGTTGTTCAGCCGCTCAGCCATGTCCAGCTCTTTTGGGACCCCACGGATTGTGGCCCACCAGGCTCCTCTGTCCGTGGGATTCTCCAGGCAAGAATCCTGGAGTGGGTTGCCATTTGCTCCTCCAGGGGATCTTCCCGACCCAGGGGCTGAAGCTCGGTCTCCAGAGGGGGGGAACTAAAAATAAAAGTACTTAGATTTATGTATTTACAGTCAAAAGTAATCTATAACTCATAATAGAAAAATGAGAAAAATGTCTTCCTTCATCCTCTAAAATCTATCCATCCCCTAATATCCTTCATCTCATCTCTGTCCATTGAAAAGAACTAGAAATCATGACCAAGCCAGAAGAAATGAGCTTCATTAGAGACCACATTTCGGTTTCTAAATATATTTCCTATTAAAGAGAATTGAGGCTCCTTAGAGAAATGGCTAATTCCAGGTCTAGGACGGCAGACATACAGCTTGACATACTACAAAGCAAGGGAGCTCTTAAAGATTCTTGCCATCAGGTCGTAAGGCTCAGAAACCCAGTACTCTTAGCAAAACTTGGCAATTAATGTGCCTAGACATGAAAAGTGAAAGCAAGCCTTTGTGGATGTTTGGAAAGGTGAAGCTAAAACAGTGTTGGTTATCTGTTCACCCTCTGTATTCAAAACTTTTCATTTACTTAGTTTTTTTGACCATGTCCCATGGCATGTGGGATCCTTTATCCCCAACCAGGGATTGAACTCTCTTTCCCTGCACTGGAAGCAGAGTCTTAACTGCTGGACTTGCAAGGAAGTCTCAGTGTCAAGGACTGTCATCAAACCTTCTAGCTCAATTCCTGGCACATGACTCCAAAGAGATGGTTACTGTTTGGGTGGGTAGATAGATGGTTGGGTGATGAACAGAATGGAAAAGTTAGAGAAACTATAAAACTATAAAATTGTTTTACTCATAAAGGGATGGTTGTGGAGAGTAGTGATGCCAGGAGTTTTCTATTCAGAAAAATTCCTAAAGTGAACAGTTTTCAGCAACAAAAGTTTACAAGTTGGTAAAATCAAGGAAAAATAAACCAAAGAAAGACAGTTGCAAATTTAGTTGCACTATACCCCTGATAGTTCAGTTGGTAAAGAATTCCCCCCACCCCCGCCAGTGCAGGAGATGTGGGTTCGATCTCTGGGTCAGGAAGATCCCTGGAGAAGGAAATGCTAACCCACTCCAGTATTCTTGCCTGGAGAATCCCAGGGACAGAGGAGCCTGGTGGGCTATACCACAATCTGACCTTACTGGGTCCCACTGATTAGGTGACATGGAAACATGTATTTTAGTCCAAGCAAGGAATGAGACCAGTCCCTTTTTAGTAAGGTTGCTTCAGGGGCAAAACGTCTCAGTCTGTCCGATTCCACTTTCTTCCTCCAGCTTATCTCCAAGGTAAGCATTTGGGTACAGGAAAGGGACCCTAGTGACCTCAAGATACCCTGGTCTCATCCTGGTCCTCTGATCTGTGGGAGCTGGTGACCACCGAGACTCAGCTTGTCTTGGCCTGGCTTCTAGTGTCCACAGCTGACCTTGCAGCTGCTCTGACCTGCCACCCAGTTGTATTTGTCTTGGTCAGAGCTTAAGGACTGTGCTCCAGCTGGCCTGTCCTCACTGTAGCTTGCAGTGATCCTTGGGCTCCACTGAATCGCTACCACATTGTCAATCTGGCCCCTGAACAGGAGGTCCAGGCAGTGGGTTTGCCTCACTCCCACCCATGAGATCATGGTTCTCAATTCTACTTTTCTAGGGGCTAAAAGGGGCTTCCCTGGTGGCTCAGACAGTAAAGAATCTTCCTACAGTGCAGGAGACCTGGGTTTGATCCCTAGGTTGGGAAGATCGCCTGGAGAAGGAAACCGCTACCCACTCCAGGATACTTGCCTGGAGAATTCCATGGATGGGGAGCCTGGCGGGCTACAGTCTATGGGGTCGAAAAAGAGTCGAACACAACTGAGCAACTAACTCTGTGTGGGGTGGGGGGGAAGCAAAAAAAGGCTCAGGAATGAACACTGCATCTTTTCCCTGGATGCCCTAATTTTAGACCAATCCCCTTGAGAAGAAGGCCAAATTCACTCTTTCCTCTTCTGGAAAGATAAGCCTCCTGTCTTAGGGAAGGCTGCATGGGAACAGTTCTTAGAAGGAAATAAAATATATCTGTTTATTGTGTGCAAAAATTTTGTTACCAATACTTAAAGCAAGCAAAAAGTTACCTAAGGATGATAATAGTAAAAGTGCAGTAATAGCTTAAGGAAAACTTCTCTACTAAATCATCCAGAAGAAATGTAAGAATTTGGAGAAAAAATCTTCAAAATTTTTCTGGCAATTCAAATATAAGTCTAACACACACCCCAAAAGATGCACAAATCCTAAGAGTATTCAGTTCAGTTCAGTTCAGTCGCTCAGTTGTGTCCAACTCTTTGCGACTCCATAAACCACAGCACGCCAGGCCTCCCTGTCCATCACCAACTCCCGGAGTTCACCCAGACCCATGTCCATCGAGTCAGTGATGCCATCCAACCATCTCATCCTCTGTCTTCCCCTTCTCCTCCTGCCCCCAATCCCTCCCAGCATCCAGGTCTTTTCCAATCAGTCAGTTCTTCGCATCAGGTGGCCAAAGTATTGGAGTTTCAGCTTCAGCATCAGTCCTTCCAATGAACAGCCAGGACTGATCTCCTTTAGGATGGACTGGCTGGATCTCCTTGCAGTCCAAGGGACTCTCAAGATCTTCTCCAACATCACAGTTTAAAAGCATCAGCTCTTCGATGCTCAACCTTCTTTATAGTCCAACTCTCACATCCATACATGACCACTGGAAAAACCATAGCCTTGACTAGATGGACCTTTGTTGGCAAAGTAATGTCTCTACTTTTTAATATGCTGTCTAGGTTGGTCATAACTTTCCTTCCAAGGAGTAAGCGTCTTTTAATTTCATGGCTGCAGTCACCATCTGCAGTGATNCTCAGCTTTCTTTATAGTCCAACTCTCACATCCATACATGACCACTGGAAAAACCATAGCTTTGACTAGATGGACCTTTGTTGGCAAAGTAATGTCTCTGCTTTTTAATATGCTGTCTAGGTTGGTCATAACTTTCCTTCCAAGGAGTAAGCGTCTTTTAATTTCATGGCTGCAGGGATTTTGGAGCCCCCTAAAATAAAGTCTGACACTGTTTCCCTATCTATTTGCCATGAAGTGATGGGACCAGATGCCATGATCTTCTTTTTCTGAATGTTGAGCTTTAAGCCAACTTTTTCACTCTCCACTTTTACTTTCATCAAGAGGCTTTTTAGTTCCTCTTCACTTTCTGCCCTTAGTAAATGTTAAATGCATTTTTGTTTTTTCTGTCTTGTTAAACTTTAGAAGTTACTAGATCATCTTAGCGCAGCTATAGAAGCTGAATTATCTTATTGTCAACGAGAAGTATTTATTAGACAATGTTTATAAGCTTCAAATTTCTACTTCATCGGTCTAAATGAGCCAAGAAATACCGTCACGTGACGACCTCAGCAGGCAGCCCTGGAGCACCCGTGTCGCGGAGACCAGCTCTCATCACACGTGCTTTCTGCCTCCACACAGTTTATGCCTTCAGAACTCCACTAATCTTTTTTTCTAAAGCTATGGAGCAATTTGGTAGGCCAGAGTCTTATCACTGTTGAGCCTTCATTTCCATTTCTCTCTCTCTGTCTCTGTGTGTGTGTATATATATATATATATATATGCATGTTTGAGCTGTATATTATTTATATTAAAAATATATTTATATCATGTATATTTATGGTATAGTTAATATATATTTAAATAATATATTATACTATTAATAAATACATTAATATTATTTATGCTAATGCATTTAATGTATCTATTATAAATATATTAATATATATTTAGTTGAAATAATTATTTAATTTTTAAAGAAAATTTTATAGATATATATCATTGCTTTTATTTTATTTTTTATTTTATTTTGCAGCTGATGGGATCTTAGTTCCCAGACCAGGAATCAAACCCATGCCCTTGAAATGAAGCACAGAGTCTAACGACTGGATCAAACCATGTTCCCATCACTGACACCTAGTTTCAAAGATAATAAATCAAGATTTGACAACTTTAGTCCAGTTCACTCTGAATATGTGACACTTTTCAGAAAGCAACTCTAGAACTCTTGGAAGTGCACGTGTACACAGCACCCCAGCTACTGCCCTGGGCTTCCTGCTGGTTCCTAGACCTTTGTTAACCTAGAGGGTGGGATGTGTGGGAGGTAGGAGGGACGTTCAGCACAGAAGTGAGAGATGTGTGTGCTGCTGCTGCTGCTGCTGCTGCTAAGTCGCTTCAGTCGGGTCCAGCTCCGCACGACCCCACAGACGGCAGCCCACCAGGCTCCTCTGCCTCTGGGATTCTCCAGGCAAGAGCCCTGGAGTGGGCTGCCATCCCCTTCTCCAGACGCATGTGTGCCTATGGCTGGTTTACGTCGATGTTTGGCAGAAACCAACACAGTATTGTAAAGAAATTATCCTCCAATTAAAAATAAATAAAATTTTTTAAAGGACAGAGAAAAAAATCCCTATGTAAGTATGGGTGTGAGATGAGATTATACACAGAACCGTCAATGGGACTTTCTATGACTCTGAGGGTTACCTATGTTATTCTTTTGCCCAGAAAAACATTCAGAAGGACATATTTTTAACATCCATGTTCAATTAGCTAAAATCAGATATAAAAACATAGTTCTTCCTTAAGCTTTTAAAGTTTACAAATGGTTCTCTGTTACTACAAGTCACCGTAGAGATGCATGAGGAAACAAATAAGCGAGAAACAGTCGATTCCCTAACAAAGGTCCCCTTAATAAGATTTAAAACTTAAGTTTCAAAAATCTAGAGATTTCAGCTTACAAAACTGGTGCTAATGAGAAGATGGATGTTCCCTAACTCGTCATAATCATTTCATGATACATGCAAGTCAAATCACTGCGTCTTACTATGGGTCTCACTGCCCATTCCTGGTGGCTCAGATGGTAAATAATCCACCTGCCAATGCAGGAGACGGGTTCAGTCCCTGGGTTGGGAAAATCCCCTGCAGGAGGGCATGCGACCCACCCAGTATTCTTACCTGGAGAATCCCATGGACAGAGAGGCCTGGCAGGCTACACTCTATGGGGCCGCGGAGTCAGGCATGACTGAGCGGCTATGTCAATTATATCCCAATAAAACTGTAAGGGAGAAAGCCTGGTAAGTCTTAAGATTCTCTTAGTGTTTTCATGCTTCTTACAAAGTGAGAGAGATTTCAACTTAAAATCACAGCCCATACCCCCGATTCAGTGACACATTTTAAACTAGAATCTGTTAAATCTTCTAATACGCCAAATTCTCTTGAAAACAAATGTACACAGTTTCTAAACTTAACTCACAAATGCAAACCCCGCAGGTTTAATGTATCAGTGAGAGAGTTAACTCCAGATCTCTGAGGCAAAGGATGTCTGCCCACTGAAGAGAAGATGCTGAAGCTGACCTACTATTGGAGATGACCGTTTCACTTAGCCAAGGTCATCACCTTGGGGGAGAAGGAGAAGGAGAAGAAATCTGGAACCATGACGCCAGGAAGTGACTTTTCTCCTATAGGCCTGTGGAGCTTGGCTGCTTTTGTCCCACAGACTCCTGCATCGACAGGCCACTGTGGTATTAACATCACTGGAGCCGAAGTCACATGAGAATCTAAAGGCAGGAAGGCTTCCCTGAACTCTCCTTATCTGTCCAAAAGCAAAGCCCTGTCAAAGAGCTCAGCTGTCATAAATCCCCTCCCTGGAAGTTTCACAACTTTTATCACCGGAGACGGTATCACTGGGATAAGAGGTCACCTAAAGAGGCCTTCATTCCATACTCCAAGGCCAAACTTGCCTGTTACTCCAGGTGTTTCTTGACTTCCTACTTTTGCATAAGTTCCGTGTCGAGTCACCACAAGCCATTTCTGCACCACTAGAGGGAAGGCTGGCTTCTCCCCGAGTCTTTCGAAGTTTGCATCGTCAGCAGCGGCGCTAGGCGCTCATCAGCTCTCCTAACCTGGAAAGACAATCCTCCTCCACCCTCCAGCGGACCAACCTGCGAGAATTCCTCTTGTGCAGCCTTGAGTGTGTGTTAGTCACTCTGCTGGGTCCAGCTCTTTGCAACCCCATGGACTGTATTGCCTGCCAGGCTCCTCTGTCTGTGGGATTCTCCAGGCAAGAATCCTGCAGTCATTTCCCCCTCCAGGGGATCTTCCCGACCCGGGGGTCGAACCCACGTCTCCCGCGTTGCAGGCAGATTCTTTACCTTCTGACCCACCAGGGAAGCCTGTGCAGCCGCGGGGCTGGCATGGAAGACGGTGGTGGCACCGGTCATGACCACGGCCCGTTTGGGGGGCAGGTGGAGGGTCAGGGGCCCGGGGGTCCCGCCTCTGCGCTGCCGCTGACCGGCTGTGCAAATTGAGACACGTGACTCCATCTCTTCCGGCTCAGCACAGGTTAAATGGGGATAATATTAACATCCACCTCAAAGGATGTGGGGACTGAAGGAGTTAACAGTTGCCTGTGAAGAGCTTAAGATAATTCCTGGGACATAGCTGAGCCCTTCAGTTCAGTTCAGTTCAATCG
>SJYX01004649.1:113950-139732 GCA_006410675.1 Oreotragus oreotragus
GCGGGGAGGGCGGCGGCCGGCGGGGCGCGGGCGCGGGCGGCCTCCGGAGCGGGGCCGGGCCGCGCGGGGCCGGGAGGACACAGGCCCGCCCGGGGCTGCCGGCGGGCTGCGGCCGCCGCGCCCGGGTGACTTCCAGGCAGCGGAGTCCGCGCTCTACGCGCCGCGCCCGCCGGGTCTCGGGTCCCGCCGCGCCGCAGGGAACCGCGCGAGTGCCGGTGTGCCGGGACGCGGTGCTGACTTTGACTGACTTTCACAAGGTTGATGGCCCCGCTCCTCCAGCTGCTTGAAGAAAGCTAAGACTAGAGGCAGCACAGGATGCCTCACTTGGAGAAGCCTTAGCTTTTTCCCTCTTAGGTTGCCAGACAACCTCCCCCCATTCTCTCCCTCGCTGCTGTGTGCGGGAAGCCCCCGGCCCCCCGTCGGAGCCGTCTAGGCCTGCTTAACTCCCCTGCCCGCGGGGAGCGGCGCCGGGCAACTGCCCAGCCGCTGTGTGGCTCCTGGATCTTGGGGGGCTCTTGGGAGGGAGAACGAACGCTGCTTGAATGCATCACACAGGGAAACCGTCTCCAAGGGCGAGTCCCGCAGCCGTGCTAATTAATAGGTGCTTAACTTCTCCCTTAAGGATGGCTCTATCTGAACCCGTCACACCTGGGGGAATCTTTAAGGGAAAGCCCCGCAAATGTGTTAATGAGGTGCTTAATGCCTTCGTTTCTTTTTAGAAAGCCACTCCAAAGCACACTTAGGTATAAAGCACAGCCACCTCTCCGAATTATTTCCGAGGTGTAGTCAGCGCCTGAGCTCCTAGGTCAATGTAGACAAGACTGCTTAACGTCAGTTCTTGGAGCCTCAAGGCAGAGAGATTGCATTTAGTTAAGGGAAGGTCTTCGGCCTCACGTGTCAGCTGTGAAATTCCATTAAAACAGAACAGACTGCCGATTACTTTTGCAGGAGGAGGAGGGTAAGGTAGAAAAGAGACTTGCAACCTATACATCCAGGCTTGCTGAAGACTTCCCACTGTCATTTGTTAGCCCCGGTGAACTGATGTGGCCACCAGGTGTAGCATGAAGTGGGAACGAAGATCTCCTCTTCTTCTCCATAGTCAATACTCCTCTTCTCTGCTTAGCTGCAGAGCAACCCCTCGGAAGTTCCAGGAAAACATTCCCCAGCACGGTCTAGCTGTGGTTTTAGTTTTTCAGTTTTCGTCTCTTCTCTGTTTCCCTGGTTTACAACTCAAATATTAAAGCACCGATAATTTTAAAACTGTTTGCATTTAAATTTTTTTGGGGGGTGGGGAGTGACTAAGTTAATTATAAAGATATGTGAAGTGCTTTGTAAATTTAAAATGCTATGTAAAGCAAGAGATTATGACTCATAACCTTCTGAGAATTTTAATGTAGTTCATCCTAGTTGAAATGGTGTTTGCAATTTAATGTCCATGTCGGAGTTCTCTGCTTAGAGAGTAAATTCTCTAAAGTAATTTACAAGAGCGATATAGCTTCTGAATGTGCTTTGAATGCTGTTGGTTCACAGTAAAATCAGATCATCGTCTCACGTGCAAACGATAGGGATGACACCGTAAAATCTGGCTCCTTTAAGCCAACATTTAGTGTTAAGAGTGGTGCTACGTGGTAATTTCTAGGTAAATAATACTTCATAGCAAATGATGAAGCAAATGATGAAGCCACTTGTTTGTTTTTAGCGCGAAAAGATTTTCACTTGGTCTTTAGGGACCAAATTCAGCCATCTTTGTAGATTTGCTTTTTTCACCATAAAGTTCTTCTTGTTGCTTGACTATCGTAGCCAACAACTATTATAGGCATGTTCTTAAATTAAGTTCTGATAAATGTTAGGAAGAAACCTGGCAAGAACCTTGAATATGTCGAAATGAGTTCAGTGAGACTTCGGAGGCCAGATCTTTTCAAAGTTGACTTGACTCTGCACTCTGAGCTGTTTAGGCATGTTTTCCTGTCAAATCATTGGGTTTCATGTGCACACCTTTACCTCTGTAGAATGATTTGTCATATAACTGGCTTAAGAGGTGGTGTCAACAGAAAATAAGAAGTTTTTCTTGTTTGTTTTTCAGGGGGTTTGGGAAACAAGGCTTCCAGTGCCAAGGTAAGCTGCCATGTTGGATTTTATTTTCAAGTACAACAAGAAGTAAGCATTCCAGACAAGAACAGTGTTTCCAGTCATCTTTTATTTGATAAAAAAGCAAAAACACATTTAGATGTTTTCAAAATGTGAAGGGGCCTGGGGGAAGAACACCGTTTGGTATTTTCTGGTACTCTGCGTATAGACGTGCCTATTTCTTCAAGGGAATAAAACCTTCCTGTAACTTTTTTGCCAAGAATGTTCTTGTCAGAAGCTGCTGTCTTTGTGTGGGTGTTCAGAAAAAAATGGAATCGCTCTGTGTTTGTGTGGCTTTTCTTCCTGTTTTCGTTCATCTTTTACCTAGGAACTGGGTGGGACTTCTCACTGTGGGCCATACAGCACCCTAGTTAGATGCCTGGGGGTTTTGATGACGGATTGTCAGCCAGAATCAAGTCTGCATGTTTTAAAGGCTGCTGCATGGGGCACGTCTCTCCCTCACGTCAGCGTTGTGACAGCATCTGACACTCTTGGCTGCATCCACAGAAACGCATTTGCTCTCTGAAGGTGCATTTATCTCATACATTCCAAATGCCCAGCTTTTCATACCCTCTGTTCGTTGAAACTAGCCAGAATCAAGTCTGCATGTTTTAAAGGCTGCTGCATGGGGCACGTCTCTCCCTCACGTCAGCGTTGTGACAGCATCTGACACTCTTGGCTGCATCCACAGAAACGCATTTGCTCTCTGAAGGTGCATTTATCTCATACATTCCAAATGCCCAGCTTTTCATACCCTCTGTTCGTTGAAACTTTTTTTTTTGGATGCTTTATCCTAGGTCATTAGCTCGCCTCATTGTCTATATTATGTTTACTTAGTCCTGGTTACATTTCCCATCTGGGCTTCGGTTTATTAGGACAAGTGGAAAGTACATTCTAGCCTGGAAAATATTATCCTAACACTGTTTAATATTAAGCGCATTAGAGATGCGCAGGGTGTACTCTTTATGGCTTTAAAATTGTGGTAGTAAGTTGGTCACTTTTCAAAACCTTCCACGCACTGGTGAATGTGTTTCTTATGTACGTTTTCTAAACATTTTTAGCTGCAGCTATTTTATGGCATTACCCACCAGCATTCCACTTTTCTTCACACTGTGCTTATCACCCCTGTTGAATAAACTTATTTGGGGAGTCGCGTTGAGTAATCCAGAGAGTCCTTTGAAAAAGAATGAGCGTGTGTCAGAGATAGAAGGAAATGTGACTCTTGCTGGTTCTCAGAGTTGTGGACCTGAGCTTCAGAGACAGCATTTGAAGTCTCTGAACGTGGAGTTTAAAGATGTAAGCTTGTGATTCTGGGCTAATGCGATTTCTTTCTCTTGTCATTTTCGGTAATGTGCTTGGGTGGAGACCTATGGAAACGCATAAGGAAAAGTATTTACTAAATGTCCTAAATAATGTACAAGAGGAAGTGGGTATACGCTATTTTAAAAACGATCATTTTCTACAGGCAAAGAATCCAGGCAATAAAGTTGACCTTTCAGACCTGCAGGTTTTGTTGTTTGTCAGGCAGGACCCGAGTGGGTTCCCGGGAGCGTCGGTGGAGCTTTTGGTGGATTAACAGGTCACCGGCCTCATGTCAGCATCGCCCCCTTTTACCTCAGTTACAATAAAAGCGATGCTCATAAATTGTACAAACACTTGTATAAACATGAAATTGTATCCTTGTCTTCTTTCCCCTCAGGCCTAACTTCAGACATCCATGCATTCACTAAATTACACACACTTTTTAAAAAGATCTGAATTTTCAATCACTCTTATGCATTTTTCCAGCAGCAGGCAGTGGGTGTGGGGAAATGCTTCTCTCAGAACATCAGTTCTGCCTTATTTAGTTGCATGTGTGGAAGCATCAGACTGACTCGCCTGTCTCTGCTGAGGGACGTTTTAATTGTTTCTAAGTTCTTAGCAAGTGAGGCTGTCAGTTTGGGCTCTAGTATGGGCGTGTCTGCAGTAGATCCTTAGAAGCGTGTGGACACACTTTAGACTTCAATAAGCACAGCTAAGTTGCTCTCCAGAAGGGTTCCAATTTGTACTTCAGTGTCAATGTGAGAGGACCACTTTCTCTTCACTCTTAACCAATGTTGGATGATACAAATAAATTCTCTGCATTTTTGCTCTGATAGATGAAAGGGTCTTCTTTCAAGTTTCATCTCCTGTGTGAGGTTAAGCACTTTTCCCAACACATTTTAAGCCATTTTTTTATCTGTTCTGTGAACTTCCTTAACATTTGAAATTGAGGATTTACAAACCAGATTATAGTAGTGAAGGTGCGCTATGGTTTTTTTTTGCCACGGAGCTTGCGGGGTCTTAGTTCCCTGTGTGCCCTGCAGGGTGGGAGCTGGGACCCCCAGCCACTGGATCACCGGGGAAGGCCCTGTGCTCGTCTTTGCTGTGAAGAGTTAAACCAGATCCCTTTATGAGCTCCCCTATTATATTTACACATTAATTCATAAAAGCCATTTCAAACATAAGTGTGTCTGCAGCGAGCTAACTGCTTGTTACAATTGTTACATGTCATCTGTATTTGACTCCGGCAGGCCTATACTAACCTGTTATCTTATTGTTGGTTGTAACTTAGATAATATTAGCTCGGGACAGTGGTGTTTTTCAGGGTTTAACTTTAATTTATTTTTAATTGGGGGGTAATTGCTTTGCTGTGTTGGGTTGGTTTCTGCCATGCATATGCACATCTCCCCCTGGAACCTCCCTCCCACCTCATCCCGCCTCTAGGTTGTTACCGTTGTTTAATTGCCCAGTGGTTACCCAGCGTTTTCCTATTTTGCTGCTTGCCACACTCTCTCTTTAAAAACATTTTTTTGGCCACACCTCAAAGCTTACAGGATCGTGGCTCCCTGACCAGGGATCAGCCCTGTGCGCCCTGCAGTGGAAGCATGGAACCCTGACCAGTGGACCGCCAGGGACGTTTCTCTTGTCTCAGTCTTAACGTTCGGTCGTTTTAGAATGTGTTTACGTTTTCTCTAGTGCTCCCTAAGTTAACTTCCTGTTGTCTCAGTTTGACAGACTCATTCTTATTCAGAAGACGGACTGTTCTCGTCCGTGCCTGGCAGCACACGCCCTGGGGATGGCAGCTGGAGCCTGGGGCTGGCTTGGTACCCCTTCCCCGTCACTGAAGGAGGGGCCGTGTCTCTGGCTGCTGGTATGCAGCCTGTTGCTTTGCTCAGTAGATGACATATTTGCAGCCACTTTGGCTTCAGCTTGAGAGGGGCAGGCACTCCAAATGAGTCGTGTTCATGGAGTAAGACAGCCTGAAATGCACGCGCCATCTTCCTAGTGAATGTTAAGTAAGAATTGGAAAACGAAAGAAATAAGTGCGTTTTAATCCTCCAATACTTTGGCCACCTCATGTGAAGAGTTGACTCATTGGAAAAGACCCTGATGCTGGGAGGGATTGGGGGCAGGAGGAGAAGGGGATGACAGAGGATGAGATGGCTGGGATGGCATCACTGACTCAATGGACGTGAGTCTGAGTGAACTCTGGGAGTTGGTGATGGACAGGGAGGCCTGACGTGCTACGATTCATGGGGTTGCAAACAGTCAGACATGACTGAGCGACTGAACTGAACTGAAGCCCTTAAAACTGGATTTGTTACTGGAGAAGGAGATGGCAACCCACTCCAGTATTCTTGCCCGGGAAAGCCCATGGCCAGAGAATCCTGGCAGGCTGCAGTCCATGGGGCCGCAAAGAGTCAGACACAACTGAGCGTGAACACGCCATCTAAAAAGCGCGTTTTGTACGGATGTTCCCGCTTCTTGCCTTTGCCCAGGATACTAACGGGCGCAGGGGCTGTCTGCAAGTCTGCGGGGTCATGCCCACTTTTCGTTGCTGGACTCTGCTGTCCTTCCGTCTTGGAGCCGGGGAGAACCCTAAACACGTGTCCCCACACATGACAGAGGAGGCTCCCTTGCTGAGGGTGTGCTGCCTGACGTGGTGGAGCCAGGGCCTGGAGCACGGAGGGGGACGGGGTAGGTCTGGAAGCCACAGGACCTTCTCAAGGTTCTCAGAGATGAGGACAAGTGTGCTCCCTTGTAGATCCGAGATGGCAGTGCTCGAATGTGCCTTTTTGTTTGTTCGGCTTACTGCTCTGTAGGTTGGCTCAGTCTGTTGGGTGCTCATTTCATGTCTGTGAGGCTAGCAGAGAGCTGGTCCTCCCTGCTTTTTTAAGAAAAGAAAGGACGAGAAGGACGCTTGTCTGGCCCTGGCTGTTCCTGAAGTTGCGCTTGAAGCCTAGAAGGCCTGTCCCCGGCTGGGAGCCAGTCCGGCCTGGCCTGCATCCCCCAGCAGTGTCCGGGAATGGGGCTGCAGATGGGCTTCCTCTGGGGCTGCGGAGCCACAGCGGCGTGTCTCCTGCTCTCTCTGCTGGGAGCGGGAAGGAGCCAGCCCCACCTTTCTTTGCCTCCGAGTCAGGGAGACCCGTGCACTTCTTTAACTACAGTGACGGAAGTTGCTTCGCAAGCCTGCGTGGGTGCCCTGTTGCGTCTGGTTCACCTGCCTCTCCTGTCTTCCCTGCCCTTTCCGTCCCTTCCCTCCTGGTGAATGCCACAAGGTAAGCTGTGCTGTCACCCAGGCTAGTGCGTGCTACGTCACATCAGTCACGTTCAACTCAGCAGCCCGCCAGGCTCCTCTGTCCGTGGGATTCTCCAGGCAAGAATGCTGGACTGGGCTGCCGTTTCCCCACCCGACCCAGGGCTCTGACCTGCGTCCCTTGCAGCTGCTGCATTGGCAGGTGGGTTCTTTACCGCTAGGACCGCCTGAGAAGCCCACACTCCGGAATGGCATCGGAATGAATCCCCGCAGATGAGCAGGGCGTGTGGGGTCATCCTCAGGGACTCCATCACCATCTGGGGCCTGCAGTACGGCTCTGAGTCAGTGTGCCGTCTCGAGCCACTTCCTGCTGAGAGCACGCCGAATACTGAACTTGACCTGTGACCCTGTGAAGCTCTGTATTTTTCCATCATCGAGGGCTAAAAGTCAGCTTTCCCTATACCTTTCCTGATGACATTCCTTCTTAAAGGCCTGTCTCTGGATCGATATTTCAGCTCACCTGAACAGGATGGTGTCTGATCAATATTCTCTGAGAATGAAAGGTAATGTTTTGAATGAAGGAAAAAGAAAAGTGATTCCCCTTTTAGCTGTAGGAGCTGAGGAATTCCAGAAAACCAGGTCTCTCTAAGGGAGGGTGACCTTTAACAGAGGGGGGAGTTGAGTTGGCAACTCTTTAGAAAAGGTTGTCTAGCCGTTCCCACACAGGCCTCAGAGTCCCGAGAGCCCCGCGGTGTGGCCAGCAGTGCTGGCAGGGGCTGGGGGCTGAGACCCAGGGGGGCTGTACCACGAGGCTGGCCTCCTTTGACAGTCCCTGTCCTTCCCACGTGCTGGCTTGACTGCCCCTAGACTCTCGGACAGACCACTGAATTTCAAAGTGGAAGCCAGGATTTTCCATTTCAAAAGAGGTCAGCATCTCTGGACCCCTGCCCCCCTCTCATCTCGTTGTTTAGTTGCCAAGTTGCGTCTGGTTCACTGTGAGCCCATAAACTGTGGCCCCACCAGGCGCCTCTGTCCGTGGGATTTCCCAGGCAAGAACACTGGAGTGGGTTGCCATTTCCTCCTCCAGGAGATCTTCCTGGCCCAGGGGTGGAACCTGCATCTCCTGCATTGTCAGGAGGATTCTTTACCTCTGAGCCACCAGGGAGGCCCTCCGGATTAGCAGCTGTGTGAACTATAGATGAACTCTTGCTTATCTGAGTTCCAAAAAGACCAGTCCGAGTAAGAGGGAGTTTAATTTGAAACTCTGGGGGTTTTGCACTGAGGTCAGACTAAAGCCTTATTTCAGCTTCAAAGATGAAATTGCCTGCAATCCCCCAAACGCAGGAAAGTGTGACTGAGGTGGGCAGTTGGAATGGTTAACAGTTTTTACTTGTTAGAAGCAGAGACGCAGGGAAAAAACTGGTGTTGGGGATTCCCGTTTGGTGCAAACTGATTATGCCATGGTTTCTGGCTAATGGCTTTCTGAATCCCTGCCCTTCTGCTCAGGATGTTAAGTGGAAGTGCTTGTCTTCACACCGCACCCCCAAGCCGGTGCTGAGGCCTGTGGAGTGGTTTCTCTTGCTCCTCGGCAGTAGAAACCTCAAATGTTTATTTGACACGTCCGTTCCCTTTAATGTGACTTACTATCCTGAGTGTTTCACTCCCCTAGATGACTCTCAAGTTTAAGTTTTCAGGCACATTAATGCTTAGCACACTCATTTCTTTTTTTTTTCCCCCTCCAGAGTGTTTTTTCAAAGTAGCACTCGTTGCCTGCAGAGCTTTCCTGTTGGTGTGAGCCCAGCTCCTCGCCAGGACGCGGCGTCTCCTCAGTCCTTGCTTTCTCAGGCTCACCTAAGGCTGCTCTGCTCCCTCCCGGCACCCGCGAGAAGTGCTCGAGATGCTCTTTCCAGGAAGTGTTTTCTCTCGACTCCTCTCCTCTCCCGGCCTGAACTGGCCCAGATGGTCCGCCTCACCTGCGAGTCTTCCCCTGAAGTGTCTCCCAGGCCTTTCCACCCCCCGCCGTGCGACCCTCCTCCTGGAGCCCGGCTTGTCTGTTTCCTCTGTCCGCCTCGAGGGCAAGGACCAAGTCTTCCTTGTCTGTCTCCAGTGTTTAATGCGGTGCCTGGCACTCAGTGGACATGACGTAAATATTTGCTGAGTGTGAGACTGTATAAATATTAAACGGTATGAAGGGTCAGGGTGACTTCTGCCTGCCTGCTAGTTTTTAAAGTCTAGTTTATAATCCAAAGTCATGTGAGCTGGGAGGAGATCTTGAGATGGCTGAGAGAAGTGCTTTCTGAAGCTGAGTGTTGTTCACGTGCTCGGTTGTGTCCGACGCTGTGTGACCCCATATGAATGGCAGCTCTCCAGGCCTCCCTGTCCTACACTCTCTCCTGGAGTTTGCTGAGACTCATGCCCATCGAGTCGGTGATGCCATCCAGCCATCTCATCCTCTGTTGTCCCCTTCTCCTCCTGCCCTCCATCTTCCCCTGCACCAGGGTCTTTTCCAGTGAGTCGGCTCTTTGCATCGGTGGCCGAAGGACTGGAGCTTCAGCGTCAGTCCTTGCAGTGAATANCATGCCCATCGAGTCGGTGATGCCATCCAGCCATCTCATCCTCTGTTGTCCCCTTCTCCTCCTGCCCTCCATCTTCCCCTGCACCAGGGTCTTTTCCAGTGAGTCGGCTCTTTGCATCGGTGGCCGAAGGACTGGAGCTTCAGCGTCAGTCCTTGCAGTGAATATTCAGGATTGGTTTCCTTTAGGACTGACTGGTTTGATCTTGCAGCCCAGGGGATTCGCGAGTCTTCTCCACAGCACTCTTTGGTGGTTACCCTTCTTTGTGGCCCAGCTCTCACATCCATACGTGACCTCTGGAAAAACCATAGCTCTGACTAGATGGACCTTTGTTGGCAAAGTGATGTCTCTGCTTTCTAATACGCTGTGTAGGCTTGTCATAGCTAAGAGTGCTTACTGTAGAATAGAGAATTCCAGTTTGTCCCTGTGAGTTCTGTGTGATGTTAACCTACTGAATTTAGACAGATGGGAATACACCAGGTAGTGCGTCTGCCTTCTGACTGAGAAGTATCCAGGTGTCCGGGAATCTCCCGCACAAGGTAAACAAGAGCCTCTGGTGGGCCGCAGCAGTGTCCAGCCTCGGGTGCAGGGCGAGAAGCTCAACCAGCACCGGTGTGTGTCTGGCAGTCACTGAGATGGTCCTTTGCTTGGGGATTTTGCTAGTAGCCGCAGCCAGATTGTCATGTTCCAGAGGGAGCAGGCGCCCGGCTCGACGCTGGTGGTTTTAAGCTTCTTGTGCCTGGAAGGATTCTGTGCCCTCACACGAGACGGGGCGGATGGTGGTGTGGGCACCAGGGGAGCTGCTGTCACTGAGTCACGAGCCCCCCGCAGGCATCAGTCAGTTGAAAGATAAACTCGCGTTAAATGCAGCCACTTGCCACACATGCACAAGCGCTCGTCTCAGATCCGTTTGTTCAAAAGCCCCCCGTAAGCACAGGGTGTGATCATTTTGAAATGAGTCCTGATGAATCTGCCAGGCCGGTGGTGGGGTGGAGCTCGGGTGTAGACTCTAACAGTTCTGCAGAGAACATTTTTCAGAGCCAAACGGAAACTTTTTGGTGCCTACAGAGCCTGAATTTATGTGAGGGGAGGAAAGAATGACGCCGTGAAGGGAAACACTGAAACACGCCTGGGTGACATAGAATTAAGACCTGACTGTCCTCCTCCGTCCGTCAGAATTTCCATGACAAACCCTTCATTTCAAGTCTCTTCCCACCCAGCAAACCTCTTGTTAGACTCTAACCTGAGACATGAACGTTTGAGGGTTGGCATGGCCCTAGCAGTCAGATCTGGTTGAAATTACTACAGCTACATTAAAAGAACCCTCTGTTAAATTATACATAGGGGGAAATGGCTTCTAGAGATAATTTCTACCAGGGATGGATAGAGGGGGATGATGTGATAAATTGTCAGCACAAGTTAGGAATTATTTAAGACCAAGGCCAGCGAGTAAGATTACATGAGGGCAGTTCATCTTGGGTGGCTTCAGCGGCTGTGCTTGTCCCCTTAGGCCTACGCATCTCTAGCTCTGGGATTTTGGGAAATACAAGATTATTTATTATCTGGGGTAAGTAGGTAGGTAAGAGCCCAGGACCTGAAGATGTTCTATAAATAAGTTTAGATCCAACTTGTATAAGAAATGGGATAAGAGAGAGATCTGATCAACAGCTGAATTCTGAGCAAAATTTTATTCTAGAGACCTGAGACCTAAGTGCCAACTCTCCTGTTAGTGAAACTGATTCTTGGAGTGATGCCTCTAGTCTCTCACCCAGCGCTTCTGAAAAGGCCAAGTGTTATACCCACTTTACAGAAGAGGCGCGGGAGTTTGCTGACTCGCCCGAGGCCACCTAGTTGGGAAGTGTTGGAGCTGGACTCATGCCGGGCAGTGCGAGTTTGGACCCCGAGCTGTTGGCCCAGTGACCCGCTGCCCTTAGCTTCCCCCTGCTTTGTCAGACTTCAGTTACAGCCCTCACTGGACAGTGGAGGTGTGGAAGGATGTGTCTTTATTTGTCGTCGTTGAGTCGCTAAGTCCTGTCTGACTCTTTGTAACCCCGTGGACTGCAGCACGCCAGCCTTTCCTGTCCTTCAGTATCTCCTGGAGTTTGCTCAGATTCATGTCCAGTCAATCAGTGATGCTGTCGAGCCATCTCATCCTCTGTCACCCCCTTCTTTTGCCTTCAGTCAGTCCTTCCTAGCATCAGGGTCTTTTCCAGTGAGTCAGCATCTCTATTCCCACCTGGCAAACAGGTTCATCGGTACCGTTTTTTCTAGATTCCATATATATGCATTAATATACTATATTCGTTTTTCTCTTCTGAGGCTGGTACTGTTGATAGCAGTTGGAAGTGCAGGGTTTTGCAGCCTTGAGATTAGGACTGGAGGCGGCACACTGAGTTATAATAGGCTTATACACGCTAATAAGGGAAATAATAAGAAATGAAACATTCATAATCTATAAAACCTGTAGCACTTTATGTTTTAAAGACTGCACACCGATTCGTCCAGCCACTGTTCCTGATCACAACCAGCAGTCGCCACTTCCTTCTCCATGGTGCTAAACTCTGAGAAAGAATCATAACCCTGAGCAGAGTCCTTGGGAAAGGACGGTAAAGGGGTGCTTCAGGGCACCCCGATGAGAATGTAAGATGGGCTCTCTGCCCGATTTCAGATTTGCAAAGCAGGGACTCAGAGGAGCCTGCTGCAATGGCGCGTGCTCAGCATGTGCCCCTGCCGCCCGGGGAGCTGGCGTCCCTGCCCGCGTCCACAGGGCTGGGTGCTGGGCAAAGGCTGAGGCCTCCCCACCATCGTCTGGCCTGGAGAGCAGGCTGAGGGAGTAAACGTCTGTCTCACTGCAGAGCGTCCAGTGCCTGAAGCTGGACCGTAAGTAGCCAATTCGTGTTACCTGTGTTTTCACTCGATTTTCCTTCCGTCACGGTTTTTAATAAAGCATGATTTGTGTTGCTGTTTGTTGTCATTGGAATAAAACGCATTGATTCAGGAAAGCCATGCTCATGCTTGTAAAGGTTTTCCTTAGTTTGCTTGGATTTGTTTTGAAGTTAAATGAGCTTCAGTTGTTTTCCTCCTCTCGTTGAATTAATGCCTGCAACTATATGTAACTGCCTTAAAAGGTGGAAATGGGAGATGGTTCCCTTTTAAAACTTTGAAACTCGCAGCTTGATTCTGGACTATTTGCAGTGTAGGGAGTAGTTTAAATCATACTTTTTGTTCTCAAAGATGTAATGCAGTTATAATCATGGGAATGTTCAACATTAAGAGGCAGGCTTCCCAGGTGGCACTAGTGGTAAAGAATCAGCCTCCCAATGCGGGAGAGTCGAGAGTTCCAACCCTGGTCGGGAACATCCCCTCGAGGCAAGAATGGCAGCCCACTCCAGCGTTCTTGCCTGGAGAACCCCAGGGCCGGGGGAGCCTGGTGGGCTTCCGTCTGTGGGATCGCACAGAGTCGGACGCGACTTAGCAGCAGCAGCAGCCGGTTTAGAGAGCTGTGATAGTTGACAATTTCAGGTGGACAGCGAGGGATCTTAGCCGTAGTATACGTGTGTCCATTCTCCCCCAGGCGCCCCTCCCCTCCAGGCTGCAGTGTAACCGTGAGCAGAGGCCCCTGAGCGGGACAGAGGTCCTTGTGGGTCATCCATGTAAAACACAGCAGGTCATACACCGAATTCTGAAATCGTCTGAGGAAATCTAATTTTTTCCCATGCTGATCACTAAATGACTAAAATGTCTAAAATCGCTTTTGATCCCTAAAGTCATTTTTGTTGCTTAGTTTGACATCAGTTTCTGCAAATTAGTTTCTGAGTGACTTATTAACATGGGAACCCCTGCCGCTCTTCTGCTCTGGTTTCCGGGTGACAGTTCGGAAGCAGGCAGGGCTGATATTTATTCTCTAGGCCCAAGGTCAAGTTTGGCTCAAGGGCTGATATTTTCCCTTTGTTCGTCTGTGCCACCAAGCGTCACAGCACCTGATGGCTGAGTGGAGTCTGTGCTCATGTGATGCCAATTAACTTGCAAAATCACATTTTATGAAGACTGGTTGTTGGAGCAGTTCATGTCTGAGACTTCTGTGGTTGTCTAAAATGAATAATGCTGTGGAGTAATTGAGATAAACGGCAGAGGTACTGGAGATCAGAGGCCGACTCACTGGGCGAGGTTCTGGGCTTACTGGATTCAGTTAGTAGGATGGTGAGAGGTGTAACACACTCTTCACGATCAATGAAAGCATAAACTCAAAATTCATGACATTAACTTCTGAGCAGGGTGCTTGGGTAACTCGCTTAATGGTGGAGGATTAATTGATGTCCCAAATTTTATCCCAGATTCTGAAAATGCATCGACTTCTAGCTTTTGTTTTCCTGTGTGTTCCTGTCATGTCAGGTTTTATCTGACATTCTGTATACTTTGTCTGGAACTGTGTGGAGACTTAGAATTTAAAAAAAATTGCAGTAGATTAGTATCAGATGGGCAAGATTTTAGTCACTAAGAAGGTGGATAGCACTCCTAACCATTAGATTTAATATTATATATCTGTAATTAAAAACAGGCTTCTGTATAAGTGTAGGTTAATCATCTGACTATGCCAAAGCCTTTGACTGTGTGGATCACAATAAACTGTGGAAAATTCTGAAAGAGATGGGAATACCAGACCACCTGACCTGCCTCTTGAGAAACCTATATGCAGGTCAGGAGGCATCAGTTAGAACTGGACATGGAACAACAGACTGGTTCCAAATAGGAAAAGGAGGACGTCAAGGCTGTATGTTGTCACCCTGCTTGTTTAACTTATATGCAGAGTACATTATGAGAAACGCTGGGCTGGAAGAAGCACAAGCTGGAATCAAGATTGCCGGGAGAAATATCAATAACCTCAGATATGCAGATGACACCACCCTTATGGCAGAAAGTGAAGAGAAACTAAAAAGCCTCTTGATGAAAGTGAAAGAGGAGAGTGGAAAAAGTTGGCTTAAAGCTCAACATTCAGAAAACAAAGATCATGGCATCTGGTCCCATCACTTCATGGGAAATAGATGGGGAAACAGTGGAAACAGTGTCAGACTTTATTTTTTTGGGCTCCAAAAACACTGCAGATGGTGACTGCAGCCATGAGANCCTCTTGATGAAAGTGAAGGAGGAGAGTGAAAAAGTTGGCTTAAAGCTCAACATTCAGAAAATGAAGATCATGGCATCTGGTCCCATCACTTCATGGGAAATAGATGGGGAAACAGTGGAAACAATGTCAGACTTTATCTTTTTGAGCTCCAAAATCACTGCAGATGGTGACTGCAGCCATGAAATTAAAAGACACTCTTTGGAAGAAAAGTTATGACCAACCTAGATAGCATATTCAAAAGCAGAGGCATTACTTTGACAACAAAGGTCCATTTAGTCAAGGCTATGGTTTTTCCAGTGGCCATGTATGGATGTGAGAGTTGGAATGTGAAGAAAGCTGAGCACAGAAGAATTGATGCTTTTGAACTATGGTGTTGGAGAAGACTCTTGAGAGTCCCTTGGACTGCAAGGAGATCAGCCCTGGGGTTTCTTTGGAAGGACTGATGCTAAAGCTGAAACTCCAGTACTTTGGCCACCTTATGCGAGGAGTTGACTCATTGGAAAAGACTCTGATGCTGGGAGGGATTGGGGGCAAGAGGAGAAGGGGATGACAGAGGATGAGATGGTTGGATGGCATCACCGACTCGATGGACATGAGTTTGCGTGAACTCCGGGAGTTGGTGATGAACAGGGAGGCCTGGCGTGCTGCAATTCATGGGGTCGCAAAGAGTTGGACATGACTGAGTGACTGAAATGAACTGAACATGTAAAGTACTTTTGAATAGTTTAATATTCTTATGGAACATTATTAGTGCTATTCAAAAGTATGATGAATTTGAATGGATGTTCCCAAAGTCATTTCATATAGTTTTCTTAACATACTATCTAATGCTGAAACATATTGTCCTTATCACAGGCTATAATGTTTTCAAAAGAAAATGTTTTCAAGCATTATGGACATTATAATATTTGATTTGTTCAGCACAATTTTTATGGCAAGAAAATGACCAAAATAGATCTACTTAGCACTTTGAATAGTAGTACAAACAAAATCACAGTTTAGAAAAGAAACTTTCTAAAGAAAGTCTCCCAGAAACATAGAGAAATGATGATGATTTATTTGATTTTAGAACTTTCTTGTCAGTACCTTCTGTTCATCTTCACCACTATATAATTCTCAAAGCACTTAATGATTTTTATTTTTCTCTCTCCTTGCTAAAATGTAAGCCCCTGAGGGTAGACTTTTTTTTAATATCTTGGAATATCCTCAGTGTCTAGAACAGTGTCTGGCACACAGTATGTGCTCAGTTAATAATTTTAGGTAAAGATGTTACAAATTAAGTCTTTCACAGCAGTGGTGGAAAACTCTGGATCTTCCAGTGAGTCTCTAGTAAACAAGTTAGTGATTGGTCTGCATGTAGATTTTTTTCTCTGTGAATAATAGTAAAAATACAAGTAAATATGAATGTATAGCTTTTTTATATTCAAAACACTCAAATCCTTAAAGGCTTTTAAATCACCTGTTCTAAAGATTTAAAACTTAATTGTCACCATAATATTTTAAATGTTATGGAGATGGGCCAGATTTTGTCCAATCAGGTTAACATGGAGAAAAAAAATATATATTAGTTTATTTGCTGGAATCAAATTCATGTGATTAGAAAGTATAGGTATTTTGGGGTGGATAGTCTTCACAAATCAAAAACCTTCTAACATTCTTCTCCAGGGAAGATTCTGAAATGAGTACAGATGTTATGAAATCTTTGGGCCTCCCAGGTAGTTCAGTGATAAAAGAATCTGCCTGCCAGTGCAAGAGATGCAGGAGACACCAGTTCAATCCCTAGGTCAGAAAGATCCTCTGGAGGAGGAAATGACAACCCACTCCAGTGTTCTTGGCTGGAGAATCCCATCAACAGAGAACCTTGGTGGGCTACAGTTCATAGGGTCACAAAGAATTGGACACAACTGAGTGACTGAGCACATGAAATCTTAGATGCCAATGAAAACTTAGAAACAATTTGCATGTCTGTAAAGCTAGCTACATTGTCCTAGGGCCATATTTCCAGTTTCAAGGTTTAGGCATGTTTTCTCCCCCAAGAGATTGTGTGAAGCAGGAAGTATTTACAAAAATATTAGAAATTTTTTAAAAAAGTGAGTGAAATATCTTTTTTTTTTTTTTTTACACGAACTCCCAAACATGAACCCCCCCCCCAGTTAAGTTTGNTTAGGCATGTTTTCTCCCCCAAGAGATTGTGTGAAGCAGGAAGTATTTACAAAAATATTAGAAATTTTTTAAAAAAGTGAGTGAAATATCTTCTTGAGAAAGCACGTGACAGTTAAGTTTGAAAGTTGCTTCAGAAAAATTGCATCTGCCCCAATGATACTGCAGTTCAGAAAATGAAGTAAAGATGGCTCTACCTTAGTCAGTTACTATTATTAAGTGAAGAAAAACACTATCAGTGCATTGTTAATATCCCTTACTGGCAGAGCTGGACAGAAATAACCCCATTCCTGCACAGTCCTAGGTTTCAAACAAGCAAGTAGTTCATATTGCAGTAGCACATTGTGGTAACTATAGGAGCAATCTAGATCAAATAAGGATGAGAAGGGGCTCCTCCAATAAAAGGCCAACTCTTTAAAAGGTTAAATAAAATTAAATAACAAAATAGTATAGTGGTAAATGATTAAATAGTAACTGATTTTTTTAAGTCATATTTATTTTAGAAGGTTATTCTATGACAGCTTTATTCAATTTTGGCTTTGACTTGCTCTGAATATTGATTTAAAAGTTTGACTGTAAGTAATTCGGCCTACAAATACATTTGGTGCATTTCTAGTATATGAAAGTTTTCAGCTGGTATAATTACTACCGGGCTTCCTCAGTGGCTCAGTAGTAAAAGAATCTGCCTGCAATACGAGGATGAGATGGCTGGATGGCATCACCGACTCGATGGACGTGAGTCTGAGTGAACTCCAGGAGATGGCGATGGACATGGAGGCCTGGCGTGCTGCTATTCATGGGGTCAAAAGAGTCGGACACGACTGAGTGACTGAACTGAACTAATCATCTGAATCCATGTGGATTTATATACTGACCTTGACCTCCTTGGTGAATTCTGTAGTTATGAGACCAAGAAGAGCCTTGGTCCTGGATTCAAAGTGGGGAGGGATTGTGGAGGCTGTGTGACTGAGGTCCCTCAACAGTGGTGGAGAATCTTAGCCCCTGGACCACCAGGGGAGTCCTTAATTGAGGTTCTGATCTTAGAAATACATAAATTCAGAAAATACACAGAGTGATGAAACGGAAATGAAGCACGGGCCTTATGCATACCCTTTTCAGTATTTTCTAAATCCAGATACAACATAAGTCTTGTAAATGCTCCATGGAAAATTTTCTTTATGTCCTAGATTTCTAAGTTGCTTTAAAAATGAGCCAAAAATGTTGGTTTCTCCCCCAACCCCCCACCTTGGTCATAGTCTCAGACATCTTTCTTGCTCCAATGCTGCTATTCATGGGGTCAAAAGAGTCGGACACGACTGAGTGACTGAACTGAACTAATCATCTGAATCCATGTGGATTTATATACTGACCTTGACCTCCTTGGTGAATTCTGTAGTTATGAGACCAAGAAGAGCCTTGGTCCTGGATTCAAAGTGGGGAGGGATTGTGGAGGCTGTGTGACTGAGGTCCCTCAACAGTGGTGGAGAATCTTAGCCCCTGGACCACCAGGGGAGTCCTTAATTGAGGTTCTGATCTTAGAAATACATAAATTCAGAAAATACACAGAGTGATGAAACGGAAATGAAGCACGGGCCTTATGCATACCCTTTTCAGTATTTTCTAAATCCAGATACAACATAAGTCTTGTAAATGCTCCATGGAAAATTTTCTTTATGTCCTAGATTTCTAAGTTGCTTTAAAAATGAGCCAAAAATGTTGGTTTCTCCCCCAACCCCCCACCTTGGTCATAGTCTCAGACATCTTTCTTGCTCCAGGAGTCTTTGAACTGGATGATGATGTGATATATATATATATATATGAATAATTTTGAAGATTTGCTAGGACTTACGAGTGGGAAATTTCTAGGCCATCTTTTTTATCCTTTGTGCCTGCTGTTAGATGGGAGTTGTTCCCTGCTTTGGATAATAGCCTTCCATTTCAAGTTCAGCTCACTTTTCTGAGAAAGGCTTTTGACTGCAGTGGGGCAGTGAGTGCGGACAGTCAGTTCTGCAAGAGTTTCGTCTTCCAAAGTGACTGCTTGTGTGACTTTCAGATCCGTCACGGGTGCGCACCTTTTCTGGTTCTGCCACGGGGTTGTCCACAGCCCCTGTAGTTTGACCTTGAACATTTCAAGTAACTGGAAATGTCCTTAAGTCTCTCTTAATCTACAGCTTCCTCTTTCATCCCCATTTCCTTATCTGGGAGCGTCCTTGGGCTTTGAGACCCGTAGACCTTACTTCACCCTCAAGTGACTGAACTACACTTGGCTCTAATAGGAGTTTTTTATCATCCAGATCCTTAAATCTTTGGAATAAACAGTTTTCTTTCAAACTTTTGAACTAATTCTAGACACTGGAAGGTTGATAAATGGTACAGGGAGTTTATCTATCTTGCTTCCCCGAATATTCAGTTCAGTCACTCAGTCATGTCCGACTCTTTGTGACCCCACGGACTACAGAGCGCCAGGCTTCCCTGTCCATCACCAACTCCTGGAGCTTGCCCAGACTCCTCCAATATTAACATCTCACATAACTGCAGTAGGATTATGAAGAACAGGAAATTCACATCGGTACGATGTTCACTGTAAATCTCACTTGACTTTTCACCAGTTTTCCCACTAATGCCCTCTTTCTGTTGTACGGCAGTGGGCCCCATCCTTGGCACCAGGGGCTGGTTTCCCGGAAGCCAGTTTTCCTTCGACGGGAGTTGGGCGTGGTTTCAGGATGACTCAGGTGCATCATGGTTGCTGTGTGCTTTATCTCCGTTATTGTTACGTCCGCTCCACCTCAGGTCAGCAGACATTAGGGCGTGCTATGCACCGTCCCAGTGCGTGTGATTTTCAGCCTCAGAGGTCAGTCACTTTTTGTCGAGGCTGTGTGGGTGTGTTGTGTCTGTCGCGCATCGGTGCAGTCAGACGTCCTCCTTGATAAAAATCGACCACTCCTTTGTTCATTACTCTTGGCTGCACTGGGACAGTAACAAGCTGGGTGGGGTCTGCTCGAGGTCACTGTGGTTGCTAAGTGGTTGTCACTGAGTTCCTATTGTTCTTTTTTGCCAGGAGTCTTAGCTACAAGCAGAAGCGCACAGTGGAAGGCTCCGGAGGCCAAGGGTCTCCTGTGTCTGCGAGGATTTTTCTGGGGAGAGGAACCAGGAATCCCGCCTGATCTGGGGAGCCAGCTTGTTCTCTGGGCTGCCACCCCGTGCTTCGTGTGACGCTGGGATGCTCTGTAGTCAGTGTTGTCTTGTTGCGTCGCCATCAGCAGTGCCTGCTTGTCGGGCCCTGGAAACGTGGAACCGAATTTTTGTTGCCATTTATTTTTAAAGTTGAATGTTGTTGTTCAGTCGCGAAGTCTTGTCCGACTCTCTTTGACCCCACGGACGGCAGCACGCCAGGCCTCCCTGTCCGTCACCATCTCCCAGAGTTTGCTCAGACTCACGTCCACTGAGTCAGTGATGCCGTCCAGCCGTCTCATCCTCTGTCGCCCCGTTCTCCTCCTGCCCCGTCTCTCCCAGCATCAGGGTCTTTTCCAGTGAGCTGGCTCTTTGCGTCAGGGAGCTTCAGCATGTGTCCTTGCAATGAATATTCAGAGCTGATTTCCTTTAGGATGGCCTGGTTTGATCTCCTTGCTGTTGTTAGTGGCTATGGTAGCAGAGTTCAGCTTTAAAGAATCCTGAGGGAGGAACTCCGGTCGCACCCTTTTAAGCCTTTCACTGTAGAGTAAGATGCAGATGTATTAAGCCCCACAGGAAGCGCGTGGTCTAGGGGAGCGCCATGCAGCCCCGGGTCAAGCGGATGAGCTCGCTAGTCCTCCCGTTGCCTCGTTTCTTCCCGCAAGGAGCTCTCGCTGTGACTTAGATCATCACTTCGGTGCATTTCTTCCAGTGTTGCTGCGTGGCTGTCCACAGACACTGCAGCTTCATCTTGCGCACTTAAAATGACTGGAAACGTCCTTACGTCTCTTTTAATCTACAACTTGCCCTTTCGTACCCTTTCACTATCTGGGGCGTCCCTGGACTTTGGGACCTGAAGACTTTCCCACAGTCGGAAGCCTGTTCACTGCATGCTCATAGTGTTTCGTATGCCTCTGTGCTTTCTGCAAACTGGCACCTGGATCCAGAGGTTCTGTTGGATTTGAGTTCAGTTTGGGCCTATAGTTTCAGATGCCTTTTTAAGGTCACATGCATGTTACTCACACATATATTAATGTGGAAAGACCTCAAATGAGGTTTTTCTATCAAAGTATCCAAAGCTGAGACATGAACATAAGCCAGTTGAGCTCGTGAAGTTTTGCCGGGTGTGGCACCCAGCCTGGACACAGGGACTGCGTGCTGCTTGTGGGGAGCTGAAAGCTGGGTTGTTGGGGCTTTTCCTTAAGTGTATGGTGCTCATTACACCTCTGTGCAAATTTTAGTTTTACCCAGTACTTCTGTGGGCAAGAGGTGTGTGTGTGGGGGTGTGTCTGTCTGTGGGTGGTGGAAATAATTACTAATTGAATTGTTATATAGTCATTTTCTTGTCTAAACCTCCCCCACACAACTGTATACAAGGCCTGTTTGTTCCTGATCTCAGTATCCAACACAGATCAAAATTGGGTTTTATAGTTATTTTTGTGCATGGGAGCATGTGGGGCACAGAGAATAAGCCTGTGAGAAGCGAGTCGTGTCTTCCTCTTTGGAGAAGACGACTGTCAGCTCCCAGGTCCGCTGTGGATAGACCGGCGCACGAACTGCTGATACGGACAAGGACAAGGGTTTTCCTAAGAGTGAACAGACGCTCTGAGTCTTATCAGGGAGTTTATAGTATAACTGGATAATATGACTTACACAGCACTGAAGAGTATATAAAAAGTCAGCATGTATGAGTTAAAGTGTAAAAATTAAGAGCCCTTCCTGCGATAAATGAGCACTGGACTGGAGGTTGTGTAACCTTGGTCTCGATCCCTCTTTGCAGTTGAGGGCAGGGGCTTCTCTAGTGGCTCAGAATCTGCCTGCAGAGCAGGGAACCTGGGTTCGGTCCCTGGGTCAGGAAGGTGCCCTGGAGGAGGGCGTGGCAACCCGCTCCAGTGTTCTTGCCTGGAGAATCCCATGGACAGAGGAGCCTGGGGGGCTGCAGTCCGTGCCGACCCAAAGAGTCAGACACGGCTGAGCAACGGGCCCTTTTCTTTTGCTGCACTGGGGGCGTTGGATTCTGTTGAGGGGCAGCAAGCAGGCGGCATTTCTGCCAGCTGCTGTCACTTTTCACTTTCAAGCATTGGAGAAGGGAATGGCAACCCGCTCCAGTGTTCTTGCCTGGAGAATCCCGGGGACGGGGGAGCCTGGTGGGCTGCCGTCTGTGGGGTCGCGCAGAGTCGGTCACGACAGAGGCGACTTAGCAGCAGCAGCAGTAGCTGTCAGATAATACTGGTCTCTCTCGAGGTCCTCTTTCAGCGTCAGGATCCTCAGCCCAGGCTCCGCGTGGCGGCTGTGCAGTGGTGACTGGAGTGGACGGGGGGCCCAGCCCCGTGCCAGGCTGCCTGCCTCCTAGCGTCCTGCCAGCGGTTGACCTGCTGCGGCATTGCCTCCAGCCCAGTGTTTGTCCTCTCCTTTAATTATTCCCTGGAAGCACAATATCTCGGGAAAATAATCTACAGTGCTGAATTTTTTTCTAAAAATATTATCATTGAAATGCTGAAAGTTTCATGCGAAACAAACCACTGGTTGCCAGGGACTGGCCTTCAGCCAGGAATCGAGTTGATTTAGGATTGAAAACAAAAATCTCCTGATACTTCCTCAATGTTTTTCTTGACTGGCAGCATGTAAAATGTTAATTTTCTGGCTTCTGTTGGGTCCAAGTGATTTTTTTTTTTATTTTTTATTTTTTTGCCTAACTTATGTGAATGCCTTACAGTTGAAATCTGGCATTTGAGTTGTGTTTCGGCTTTGTGGCATTTTACAGAGTTCTGTGACCCAAATAATGACTCTGGAGCCCATTTCTAATCTGGAGAGAAAATAAAAATACTGGGAGAAGAACTTTGCAGTTTATCTTGTAGGAGCCATAGGTACCGTGACATCAACCATAAGATGTAATAATGGTACTGTGACCCCAGTGATCTCCATGGAGATCCAACCAGTCCATCCTAAAGGTCAGTCCTGGGTGTTCACTGGAAGGACTGATGCTGAAGCTCCAGTACTTTGAACACCTGATGTGAAAAGCTGGCTCACTGGAAAAGACCCTGATTCTGGGAAAGATCGAAGGCGGGAGGAGAAGGGGATGACGGAGGATGAGATGGTTGGATGGTGTCACTGACTCAATGAACACGAGTTTGAGCAAGCTCTGGGAGTTGGTGATGGACAGGGAGGCCTGGTGTGCTGCGGTCCATGGGGTCGCAAAGAGTCGGACGTGACTGAACAACTGAACTGACCCCAGTGATGCTTGACGGCAGTGGGATTCGGACTCGTGTAGGGGAGGAGATCTGGATGGACACCAGTCAGGGTGCCGTATCCCTAAAACTGCTCAGAGAAGCGGAAGGAGGGGAGAGAAGCCCCAAAGGGCGGGTGGTTGTGATGTGTTATTGTTTTTTGGAAAGCTTAATTACAGTCCTTTGAGCTAGATAGAGCCCTAGGATTACTTTGAGTTTATAGGACTGCATGCCTTTGCGTGCACAAGTCCTGTCTGTGCAAAGTTGACCTTTAAAATCTCCATTACTTTCCCCATTCTATCTCTCGGCCCGCCCCTAAAGAAGCTGGCCTTTGTGAAGTTTCACATCTTACGGTTGATGTCAAGGCCCCGAGACTCACATCTCTGCTGGCTACCGTCCATCTACTTGTCTGACTGTGTGCTCTGTACATATTCTCCCCAGGTACTGAGCTAGTTTTCTGGGTGATAGTGACTGTGATGACAGTTACTGAGCGCGGCCTGCATATGGCCCAGTGCTGAGCAGTCAGCAGAGAGCGCTTTTCTTCGGCAACTTTCACAGCCGCGGAGGACAGGTGGTTTTCTCAGCTTAAGTATTGCCTGAATCTTACAACTAAGTGACTGGGGTTAGTTTATATTTGTTCCTTTGTTTTGAAATATTATTTAAAAAAAATTTTTGTTGAAGTCTAGTTGACTTACAGCGTTAATACTGCTGTATACACAAAATGATTCAGTTATACATACGTGTACATATATACACACAAAATGATTCAGTTATACATACGTACACATATATACACACAAAATGATTCAGTTATGCATACGTGTACATATATACACAAAATGATTCAGTTATATACACGTACACATTTATATACACACAAAATGATTCAGTTATACATACGTGTACACATATATACACACAAAATGATTCAGTCATACATACATATATATATATTACATACACATTCTTTTTTGGGGGTGTAATTCACTTTATTCTTTCCATCACATGGATTTTTGTGATATTTCATCCAAAAAATTTTTTAAAGGTAAATTCTTCATGGGTTTGTTGTTTTTTTAAAAAAGCCATTTTTGCAGCTTGGATCCTGATGTTCTTCCCTCCCCAGGGCCCCCCCTCCTGAATCCATCATAACAAAACGTAGACAGATATCTGTAAGAAGATGCTCTTTTAATTTCCTGTCTTACATCCTGGGGGTTGTAGAAGGATGCTGGAAAGCAAGTGCAGTCAAGCCTCACACACATTCAGATGAGGAGGTTTCAAAGGTACCTGGAGTAGATGTGTGTTTAAAGCAGCAAGGCAGGCACTTTACTTTCTTGGAGTGCCCTTTTTGCCTGCCCTAACCTGGGTTGGCAAGCAGGTGTGTGATTGTCTGTGTGCTGTGGTGCCTGAGCTGCTGGATCGCTTCTGCGGGACTTGCCCAGAGCCGGGCGGTCTCTGCGCAGCACAGATTTGGCTTCTCACGGCCTTGGTGTGGGTCCTTGTATCTGTTCACTAGACTCAGATTTGGGGTGTTACTTAAGCGGGCCTCTAATTTCAGTATTTGTAGATTTTTTTGATAACATTTGAAGGGGAGGTTTTGCTGAAAGTGATATCGGATGATTCGTTTGCTCTACTGATAATCAGCTTATTGAAAACTGTTCCTATATTCTTGTGTCCAGATCCTTGACATCTGCTCTAAAGCCGTGTGTCCTGCATGCAGATATCTTCTTTCTTTATTTTAGTTCCTTTCTGCTCTGTCCTTAGGCCACCTCTTACCTCATGTTTTCAAAATGTGAACTCATCAGATAGCTATTTGAATATTAGTATGACAAGTTTGGGGGGATTTCTCTTAGAACGGGGTGTAAAATTTTAGATGACTATCTGCTCCGTGGATAATTACCGTCACCCCATCCACCAGACACGTCTCTGAGACTCTGCTCTCATCCCTCTGGTGACGGGCCCGTCACCACGTGGGTGCACAGACGCTCTGGTGACGGGCCCGTCACCACGTGGGTGCACAGAGAGGCCACGGGGCTCTGACCGCGGGTGACCAGGGGCCAACTGAGTCTGGGGTCATCACGGTCTCACCCAGGGGAACATTTGAGGCCGAGCGCGTGTGGGCTGTCTAGGTGGAAAAAGAAGGAAGAGCCAGCATGGACACAGGCCTGGGGAGGGAGCCCTGCCTGTCGTGGGCCCAGGAGGGCCTGCAGGCCCTGCAGGGTCTGCACAGGGCAGAGCAGGCAGGCGGGGTCGGCATGGCCGCCGGGCAGGTCTCAGACCAGGTTGAAGATCTCCGTTCCTGAGCCTGAAAGCCGCGGCGAAGAAACCAACACAGGTTCTCAGGAGGGAGCTGGCCTCATCAGAGTTTCCATGGAAAGGACCACACAGCTGCTGGGTGGAGAACTAAACCAAAGTGGGCAGGAGTGGGCGGGGCAGCCTGCCGGGGGGCCCCTCCTCACCCAGGCAGGGTTTGGGGTCCTGCAGCCGGAGGGGTGGTGGAGAGATGTTTCCAGACCCGGGGCCTGTCTGGGAGGTGGTCGCCGCTGTGCGTGGGGTGAGGCGGTGGTGGGGGGAGGAGCAGGCTGTAATAGGGGTGGTGGTGACGGTCACTGCTGGTGACGAGTTGGAAGGCTCACTTTGGGGAAGGTCTCGTGGCCTTGAACCTGCTGAGTGGGCAGGGCTGTTGAGATTTCCAGAGCGGGGAGAAGACAGTTAGGGTGGTAGCCGGATCCCAGGCCCGGCATGGAGGGGCGGGCGGAGTGGGAGCAGGCGTGTGAACTGGGTGAGTTGGGGGGATAGTGTGCCCGGGGCTGGGCTTGGAGCAGGACGAGGGCCTGCGTGGCA
>SJYX01004649.1:175883-220234 GCA_006410675.1 Oreotragus oreotragus
TTTTTTTTTTTTTTTTAAGGAATCACATTGTATAAAGAAACAGCATGTAGATACTGTAAAGTGAACAAGACATAGCTAGAAATGAATGCTTTGGTAATAAAAGTAACTTCAAATGCATCCTCTTGGGTGTAGAAGTCTCTTCTCTACATTTGGGGGCAGGGCTGCCAGGAGGTGAAAGAGGTCCCGGTTGACAGCCCACTGGCACCCCAGTGAGAGAGGGGGTTGGTGGCCACAGAGGGAGGCTCCCCGAGTGGGTGGGAGCACACCCGAGGCGCCTGTGCGCCTGCTCTCGGACAAGCTCCCTTGTATTTAGTGTGATTCTATTACCATTATACTTAATGCTGTGAGCTGTGGATGCAGTCAGGCTTGGTTAGAATAGCAAGGTCTGTCCTGATGGTAGAGACAGCAGAGGCAAAAACAAATCCCAAGAAGCAATAACAAAGCCTTGGATTTAGAACGCAGTGTGGTCTTGCTAGAACATGTGTACCCCCGATTCTTTCTGATAAAGGAAGGTGGCGTGGCTGTAGGACCGTGGGACCAGAACCAGGCTGAATACTGGGCCAGCTCGTCCGTCCTCTCATCTGTACGGTGGGGCCAGTGTGACCTGCCTGGGGGGGCCCTGTGTGTGCTGAGTGAGAGGGGCCCTCGAGCCGCCGCTGCGGCACACTCCTAGTGTGTGCTCGGCGGCTGACGGTCGTGCCCAGCGAGGGGATCGTGCTCACGGCCCGGAGGACGCCGTGTCCCGGGGGGCGTCTGTTCTCTGGCTTGGAGTAGAAGTTCTTCTCCGTGGTTCCCCGGAAGCATGATGGCAAAGAAGCTCCTTGGAGGGGAGACCTTTTTTTTTCTTTTCTCATGAACCTGGAAGCAGAGAAAATGGTAACAGAAGCTTGCTGTGTAATGATATTACTTTAAATTAATATGACAATGAGAACCTAATTACCTTGTTTTGCTCTCTACTTCACATAATATAATTTTATGATCCATTCTCTTGAGTGTTTTGAAGGGAAGAGATTTGGGGAAGTGCACTTGTTTGTACCAGTGGAGCCCTTTTATTTAAGGACTGAACTGAGACACGTGGGCTTCCCAGGTGGCCCTGGTGAACAATCCTCCTGCCAGTGCAGGAAGCTAAGAGACGCGGGTTCCATCCCGGGATCGGGAAGACCCCCTGGAGGAGGGCAGGGCGGCCCACCCCAGCATTCTTGCCCGGAGAATCCCATGGACAGAGGGCCCTGGTGGGCCACAGTCCACGGGGTCGCCGAGAGTCAGACACGACTGAAGTGGCTGAGCGTGCGTGAACTCCAGCGTTGTTCCTAGGAAGGCAGAGGCGCTCTCAGCGGGAGTCGGAGGAGCCCTGTCAGTGCATGCCCTGTGATGCTTTATGTCAGTGGCTGCAGAACATGTCGGCTCCTTGGGCTGGGCACCTCTGCCTTTGCAGAGCCTGGAATGTTCTTCACACGTAGCGGTGGGTAACTGATAAACTACTTGTCTCCCGGTTCCTTAAAGAGTCGAGCCTAAAACTACCCTGATGAGAAAAGAATGCAACGACTTCACTCTTTACAGTGGGATGGGTTTAACAATTTGTGGGAATGAGTGAGCTTCTCTCCTCCACATTCATAACGTGCACCAGTGCCTTCTTCCTCTTGAACCTTTCTGTTTTTGCTCTCCTCTCCAGGGGCGGCCCCTTTGCTCTGCTCAGATAAATCCAACGTCTCCTGGCTGGCTTACTGAGTGAGTGTGGTCCCTATCCCACTCACACAAAGAGCCGAATGCTCTCATGCATCAGTCATGTTCTTCTTGGTTTTCATGGTTGCGTATATTACGTCAGTCTGGGGAGCTGGAAGGAAATCGAACAGGGTGTGGGAATGAGAGTCCCTTTGTGAAAAGTGAAAGTGTTACTTGCTCGGTTGTGTCCAACTCATTGAGACCCCATGGCCTGTACCCCCCAGGCGCCTCTGTCCATGGCATTCTCCCTCCAGGCAGGAATACTGGAGTGGATCGTCCTGCCCTTCTCCAGCGGATCTTCCCAACCAGTCTGAGCCACGTAAGCTCTGTTTAAGGAAACGTTTCACACTGAGTAGTGACTTGCTGAACAGTCTTGGTCCTCACTGTGCCTAGGCTGACTGCCTTTTCTCTCAGCTGAGCTCTCCTGAAAATGCAAAGCTGTTCGGAAATTTAGTCTAAAAAATTCTTCAATACTTTCCATTCCCAGAATGTGTCCTCTGAGAGCCAGGTAAGTATTACAGCAGGAATTAAGAAGTTAAGGAACTTAAGGTGGCCCCCGATAAAGAGAGCTTCCCAGACTCTTAATCACGAGCAGTCCACAGACACACCTCACTTTAATTCTTTGAAAATCTGCACTCATCAGAAATGATAAACTTGTTGGTGATTTTTTTAATCTGCCTCACAGATCTTTCTTTAAAAAAAAATCGTGGTTTCTTAGTATATTTAGAGCTGGCTTTGATCCCCAGAAGCCTGGCTCCCCACACCATGTAGTGACATCAGCCTCTCGTAGCGGCAACACTGGCAGGACTGAGGCCTCGGTTCATCCCTGAAAGAAGCCCTGCCTGGCTTGTGGGTCCTGGCTCTCATTCTTGGCTCAGAGTCATCCGACGGGAAGGCCTGGGTTTATTCCACAGGACACCTCAGGGGTGTATGTGTGTGTACTTGAGCACAGAGGGTGCAAGGGCTGGCTTGAAGGCTGCTAAGGAACAGCTCGGTTTTGTCCCAAACACTAATAACAATTCATTCTAGGCCAAGGGCAAAAATACTTCAGATTTTTAAAGCTTCTCTCATGGAGTTGGGAACAGAGAAGCATTATAGAAATATTTATAGTAGGCACAAACTTGCACATAAACTCAAAGGGTCTTAAGCAAGCGTGTTGAAATAGTCTTTTAGAGAAGCTGGAGTAAGTGATTGTTTCTTGTAGCCTCTGACTATGTAACTCCTACTAGGCACTGGAGAAGGAAGTGGCAGCCACTCCAGTGCTCTCGCCTGGAGACTCCCAGGGACGGGGGAGCCTGGTGGGCTGCCGTCTGTGGGGTCGCACAGAGTCAGATGTGACTGAAGCGAGTTAGCAGCAGCAGGCTGTGCACACTGTCTAAATGTCTCTTATTCGGCCCTGTTTTTCCACCCTTAAATTTAACGTTCCCTAGACCCACATCTGAGCAGTGATGGTCAGGGTGTCTCTGGAGACATTCAGTTTTGAGGGGACAATTCATGTTTTTTTCTGTTTTTTAGTTATGGAAGTATGATAATACATTTGCAGGAAACTTGGAAAATACAGAGCAAAGTTTCATACAGTCCCACTACACATTACATTTTTTTTAAGTAGATGAAGTAAGAGTTTTAGTTGGAGTTTCCAGTTCACGGTTCTGTGTGGCCCTGGGACTGTCCCGTCTTCCCTGTGGCAGCACCTGGAACAGCCCCGAAGCCCTTCTTTCAGAGTAACTGCTCCACCCAGGTGTTGCTGGGCTGGGTTCCCGAGACCCTAAATGGATCTGGCCTCTTTGGTAGCATCTGAGGTTGGAAGGACAGCGTCCGTAGCTCTCCAGTTCAGCAGGCCTTGAGAGCCTGTCACCTGCTCTGTGGGCGGGTACTGGGTTTGCAGTGGGACCGGGGCCCGCCCAGTGAGCCCCCCAGTGGCGTGGGAGCCCCGCCATCAGTTGGGCTGCAGAGGCTGACAGCCGCACCCGCCGTACGCGTTGCCGCTGCTCCCCAGAGAAGTGCCTGCTGTCTGCGCGCAGGTCTCTCCAAGATGTTCTGTGTCTACAGTGGGCATGGCTGGTCTGGGCCTTTCCCTCAGCTCTGCTCAGAAGTTGGGGGTGGGACATGGGTCCGAAGAAACCCCAAGGCAATTGGCGGCGGGGCGGGCGGGAGTGAGCGCCTGCTCCTGCAGGAGCCCTGGGCAGGGTGGCGGAGGTCCATGCACCCGTCTGCAGCGTCTCTTCTGTGCATTGCGTGCTGAGTCACTTACTGGTGTCCAAGTCTCCGTGACAGGCTCCTCTGTCCACTCTCTCCTGGAGCCTGCTCAGACTCACGTCCATCGAGTCGGTGACGCCATCCAACCATCTCATCCTCTGTCCCCTCCTTCTCCTCCCGCCCTCAGTCTTCCCCAGCATCAGGGTCTTCTCCAATGAGTCAGCTCTTTGCATCAGGTGGCCAAAGTATTGGAGCTTCAGGATCAGTCCTTCCAATGAATATTCAAGGTTGATTTCCTTTAGGATTGACTGGTTTGATCTCCTTGCGTCCAAGGACGTTAGCTTGCCCTTAAGAAGTGGGGTCAGTCAGCTGTCCTGTGTGAACACAGCGATCCGGAGGGGGAGGTGGGCGGCCGGGCCTCTGAGTCGTCACCCAGGCCCGTGGGGTCCGGCTCTCAGGACAGTGAGTGAGGTCCCCCCTCCTGCAGTGCGCAGCTGCTCTAGGAGGAGGGGGGCGGTCTCCCCTCTCTGCTGCTTCTGCTGCTGCTTCTGAGTGGAATCGCCCCCCGACCCCAGCCTGGCTGGCTCCTTGGGTCAGGGTTTCCTTCCCTCCTCTGCCCAGTGGCCCGTGGCCTTCAGGGCTTCAGATGTTCCTCCGTGTTGCGATTGTATGGCGTGTGCCTTCGCCTGACGCTGAGGGCAGAGAGCGAGCCTTAGCCCCCGAGCCTGGTGGGTCTGCTGCCTGGTGGGGGCGTGACTCTCTGGCCCCTGAAGCCGGTGGCACCTTTCGGGTGTGTAGGGTCCTCAGCAGCTTGTCTTGTTCCGTCGTGATCGCTTCCTAGACCCCGGGTCTCTTGGAGACGGTCGGGATGCGCCCGGTGGTCGTGTGTTCTTCCAGCCACACCTTGCTCGGCGTGTTTTGCTTCTGCAGATATGTACGTTTTAGCTGAAAAGACACGGCGAGGCCGGCACCAGCCAGTCCCAGGCGCGGGCTCCACACTGCCTGACTACTGTTGGGTATTTTCTCAGTCCCGGGATTTCACCAGTTTTCACTGCGTAGGGCAGTCTTTTCCCATGGCGATGGCATGGAACCAATCTTTGAGGAAACGGTGAATAATAATGGTGTGAAATCAAAAAAGGAAGCAACTGCTTGCCCTTCATTGGTCAAAAAACAACTAGCTGTCTAAATGTAAAAACATCTTACATTCCACAAGTAATAAGTCATGACTTAATGAGGCAAACTGTCTACAATTTAGTAATTTTTAGCATTTGCTACAAGTAAATTCATTAAGAAGGAACACTGCTTGAATAAAGCCTATTCAGTTTCACAGAAAATTAAGGGGCAGCTTCCATGTGCTTTGAGCTGTGCCATGGACAGGCCAGGGACAGGCTCTCAAACAGATGCTGGGCTCTTGGGAGGAGCAGTTAAGGGTCTGAACAGGGCCAGGTTGATAAGCACCACCAGAGGGGTGACCCCAGGGGGCTCTGGAGCCAGAGGGTAGGACGTGCGGGGGTGCTGCTGGAGCTTGGTCTGAAGAACTTGAGCATGGTCTCAAGAAGCTCTTGAGAAGGAGGAGCGCTGGGTGGGAGGTTGCAGCAGAGGGGCCAGTGTGAGGAGGTCTCAGAGGCAGGTCTGCGGGGCAGGATGGGGGCAGGGGGAGGGCCGCGCCTGCCGGGGGCCGGACGCGTGGTGGGCAGAGGTTTCCCCCGGATCTGGGGTCCTCCTCTCCCGGCTGCCGGTCGCTCTCCCTGCACACCGGTGCCTCTCGCGCTCTCTCGTGCCTGCCTTTCTGTCCACCGTGGTCTTCTGCAGACCTTGACTGATTGTAGACCAGTTTCCTCCTGCTTGCGTGGCTCAGCAGACCCTTTCAAATAATGATCTCCTGCTTGCAGTTTAATCGGAGCTGAGGGCAGGAAAATCGGAGCACAGCGGGTGTTGTGAATGCGGTGGCTTCCCGCGCGCGCGTTGCTGACTCTCCGAAGGTCGTCTGTGAGGCTTGTACAGTAGGGGAGGAGGGGCTCGGCATTTTAAAAGTGGTGTTTATCTTTGCATCTGGATCTTCCCAGAATAGACTTGCCTTCACAGAGCACTTTTCTCGAGGCTTCGTGGAGGTAGGGCAGACTTTCTGGAAAGACCTCACGTCCAGCATCCTGTTGGACGTGAGGTGTCTGTTGAGCGAGACAGCTGGGTTCACAGGTCATGGTGTTAAACAGCCCCACAGGAAGGGGAGAGGAGGAGGAGGGCTTGGAGCCTGGCCGGCTCCTTACAGCCCACAGGACCTGCTGGGAGCAGGTGGCCCGGCTCGGGACTGAGCGCCTTGCGTGTGTGATCCCGTTTAATCCCATTTCATCAGAGACACTTTGTGGGCGTCTTGGCTCGGGGATTCATGCTCTTAACCACGATTCTGCTCTGCCCTCACGTCGCCGTTACCCTCTGTGCCCAGCGGATTAGCTCCTGATATCCTTCACGGTACCTCGAATAAGTCTTGTATAATCCTCGATGCCCAATAAATTCTAGAAGGAAGACGATTCTCCTTGACAGAAAATCGATTTTACTCAGTGTATGTCCACCGAGCAGAGTTATGAATGGTTGATATGCCTCGATCATCTTACACTTATTTAAGCAGAAGTCTGAAACTCATGCCAAAGTCTCGCGGGAGTGACAGGTGATGCGCTGTTTAACGGGACCTGAGCCGTGGCGTTTCTTTTGTGAACTGAGCGTTGACCACCACGCAGCCCCCACGCCCTTTCTGTTTCTATGTGGATGCACTGGAGGCTGCTAACTCCCCTCTCCCGAGTGCCCAGAGAACTGTGAGGGGACCTTTGTCACCTGCGTCCGTGTCACGGCTGGGGCGTTTGTGCCCTTTTCAGTCGGCTCTATGATTAAGGTCGTGGTGGCTGTAAATTTGCCTCTGAAACCACCTTCACCGATTGCCCTTGTCTTCCTACCTATGAAGAGCTCTGCCTTTCTCGATTTAGAGTATTAAGGGCAGCTCTCTTAACGACGGCCTTTTAGATGTTAACCCAGAGGGTCATTTTCATTCATAATGGAGCTGGACAGTCCTTCTGAAACCAAAAGTTTTACAAGGTCTTCAAAACCTGAAACCTGGACGGCTGTTGGTAGGAAATGTACAGTTGTTTCTGGGTAACCTTCCCTGCTAGGCTTTTCATAGTGACATGCACCTGCCTAGCTTATTAAAAGTAGGTCGCCTCTGTGTTCTCATCTTCGGGGCCTGGGCTGAGGGTAGACGCTGGTGCTGCAGTGCCTTTCCTCCAGGGCTAACGCCGGCAGGGACTCTGGGAAGGACTCCCTGACCCACTGACTGCACGGAGCGTGTGCGTTAGCTGTAGGGAGTAGTAGCCGTGGGTTTGAGGGGTGGAGGAGCAGGACCGGAAGAGGAGGAGCAGTGTGATGAGCGCCTGGCGGGCCGGCTGCTCTGAGGAGCAAGTGCAGACCGCCAGCCTCCGTAGGGGCGGGGAGGCCATGGGAGTCTCTGGGAGAGTCTAGAAATTACTGTTTGGGGTTAAGACCCAGTGCCCCGTGGGGCCTTCCCTGGTGGCTCAGTGGTAGAGACCCCGCCTGCCAGTGCAGGGGACACAGGTTCAATCCCTGGGTTGGGAGGATGCCCTGGAGATGGGATAGGCTACCCACTCCAGGATTATTGCTTGGGGGGCTTCGTGAACCCCATGGACGGGGGCCTGGGGTCTATAGTCCACAGACAGGGGTCCTAGGGTCTGCAGTCCACGGACGGGGGTCCTGGGGTCTACAGTCCACGGACGGGGGTCCTGGGGTCTGCAGTCCACGGACGGGGGTCCTGGGGTCTGCAGTCCACGGACGGGGGGCCTGGGGTCTGCAGTCCACGGACGGGAGGGCTGGGGTCTGCAGTCCACGGACGGGGGGCCTGGGGTCTGCAGTCCACGGACGGGGGGCCTGGGGTCTGCAGTCCATGGACGGGCACCTGGGGGGCAACATGAACCCCATGGATGGGGGGCCTGGGGGGCTACATGGAGTTGCAAAGTTGGACGCGACTGAGCGCAGCGATTGAAGAGACTCCTGCACAGCATCCAGCATCAGTGCTGAATAAATGGTTCACATCAGAAATTTTAATTAAACTTTACCTAATTAGTCAACGATTGGAGAAGTGCACTTGGGATTTTCGTTCCACGTCAGCCTTTACAGAGCAGTGAGTGTCGTGTCAGCGTGATCTGTTCAGGGTGCCCTCGGCCCCTGCCCTCCAGAACTAAACTCTTCTGAAACGTTGCTTCAGGCCACAAATTAAAGCGTGTACAGCAGACCTCAATTTGCAGACAATTAGGAAGCCTTATGGAGCACACTGAGTTCACAGCATCTGGTTTCTTTAAAGGAAGCAGAGGATCCCAGTGTGCTTTGTGGAAGTTGATGTCAGGGGAGCAGGAAGAAAGAAACCCGCTGTTCACAAGCGCCAGGCCCGCGGCCAGGAACTCCTGGGCCTGGAGCGTGAGCTGGAAAGAGAGCAGCCGGTCACACTGGCGGAGATGGGACTTCACGGAGACTTGGAGCGCAGGTGAAAAATGACCATCTGGACGCCAGAGCCGCTCAGTCGAAACAAGGATGTTGAAGGCACCCATACCTAATAGCAGTGAGCAGCGAGTCCGACATTTGAAGGCTTAGAGCTTGGGGTTTTGCTGTTTCAGCGCCTTTCTGAACTCTGCTCTCAGTGCTGCAGAGTCTGTTAGGAAAAGTGCTAGTTGCTCAGTTGTGTCCACCTCTTTGTGAACCCATGACCCCATGAACCTCCGCTATCTGTGACCCGTGGAACCCCATGAGCCTCCTCTATCTGTGACCTGTGGAACCCATGAACCTCCTCTATCTGTGACCCGGGGAACCCCACGAGCCTTCTCTATCTGTGACCCGTGGAACCCCACGAGCCTCCTCTATCTGTGACCCGTGGAACCCCACGAACCTCCTCTATCTGTGACCCGTGGAACCCCACGAGCCTCCTCTATCTGTGACCCGTGGAACCCCACGAGCCTCCGCTATCTGTGACCCGTGGAACCCCATGAGCCTCCTCTATCTGTGACCCGTGGAACCCCATGAGCCTCCTCTATCTGTGACCCGTGGAACCCCATGAGCCTCCTCTATCTGTGACCCATGGAACTCATGAACCTCCTCTATCTGTGACCCGTGGAACTCATGAACCTCCTCTATCTGTGACCCATGGAACCCCACGAGCCTCCTCTATCTGTGACCCATGGAACCCCATGAACCTCCTCTATCTGTTACCCGTGGAACCCATGAGCCTCTGCTATCTGTGACCCGTGGAACCCCATGAGCCTCCTTTATCTGTGACCCATGGAACCCATGAGCCTCCTCTATCTGTGGAATTCTCCATGGAGGGATGCTGCGGAGGGTCGCCTGTCTGTCTCCAGTAGATTCTGTTAAGCTTCTGGACTGGGGAGGGGGAATGGACTCCAGCTCTGTGTTTCTCCCCTGGGTAAGGGGCTTACTTGGACGACACAGAAGTCATCAGAACGACGAGTTCTCGATTTCTCCAGACCAGGTCGGGGCCTGGGCCGCATCCTCCGTGGCTGCCCGTCGCAGCACTAGGCGAAGCCGGAACAGCCTCCCGGGTCAGCGCTGTGAGCTCCGCACTCCAGCCTCGGCACCCACTGTCCGTCCCAGGCCTTTCTGCCAGAGCCTGTGTGGACGGTGGTGAAGCCCATTTGGGTGATTCGTACCTTGTACGGAATCCCAGGACTTAGATTTCTGTAGCTGTTGCAGCATTTTGAAAATTCAGGTTCTGGGACTTCTGGCATATTCCGTGGTTCTCATTAGTAATAAAGGGATAGAAAGGCCTCTTTATCTCAGGGGAGACACACGTGAACACAGCTTTTTAAAAATAGGAGGTTCTGCGTAAATACAAAATACGGTTATCATCTTGAGCCTCCCTGGCAGTTCATTGGTTTTGAAGTAAAGGGGGCAAGCGGAGGGCTGGGCCCTGCTCCCTGGGAAAGACCCTGACTTGTCTTTCCCTAACCTGGGAGAGGCCCACGGTCCGCAGGTTCCAGTCGCCTCATCTGTCAATTGGGAGAGTTTGTGCAGCTTGGCTTCGAGCCCTCCCTTTGCAGACATCCTTTCTGGTTCGTCCTGGGACCACTGACTGGCACCTTCTCTGTGAGAGGCTGTGGGAGCGTGGCTGGCAGGCGCTGGGTCAGGGCTGTGTGTTCTTTTTATAATTTAGGTTTGTTTGTTTTCTGGCGTGTGGGTCCCTGTAGCTGTGGGGCCTTCTCGTCCCTGTAGCTGTGGGGCCTTCTCCCCGGTTGTGGCTGGCAGGCGCTGCTCTCCAGTTCTGTGGGCTTCTCGTTGTGGTGGCTTCTGTGCTTGAGGGGCGCGGGCTCCGAGGCGTGGGGGCCTCAGTGGTCTCGGCTCCCGAGCTCCGGCCCACAGGCTCAGTAGTGGGTCACACGGGCTTAGGTGCTCCGTGGCCCGTGGGATCTTCCAGGACCAGGGATCGAACCTGTGTCTCCTCATTGACTGGCAGATTCTTTACCACCAAGCCACGAGGAAAGCCCTGTAATTCAGGAGATAGCTGATAGCCTAGCTTTCATGACTGATCAGAAACTCTGCCCAGGGAAAGCTGAGGTGGACGTGAACTGCTGCGGCTTCGTCCCAGACTTGCTCCTCGAGGTTCTGCCTCTTCAGGAGCCGCTGTGATGAGACCCCTGTGACGAGGCGTGGGTGGAACCCTGTGGGGAAGTGGTCCTCCAGCCCCCAGACTCCCGTGCTGTCTGGGGAGGTGGGACGACTCATGGGGGACTGACTCCGTGCAGGTGGCCCCTTCCCTCTCCTCCTCTTCCTTTTCAAGTCCCGAAGGCTGGCTGCAGCTGGGTGTCTATTGGATGAAAAGCCATGGATGCCGAGATGAGTGATTAATAAACCTGGACGTCTTGAACTTGGGGACCTTGCAGTGCCCACTTAGTCTCCGAGTATTTTCCACCTCCACCCCAGTCAGCGCAGTGTAACTTAACCATGCCTCAGGCACCTCCCCTCCCTCCTGGGGCTCCACCCGGCCTCCTGGGCCCTTCTGCTCCCATCCCCCCTGGAGAACCAGGCAGCTTGTAGGCATCACTGCCTGGCTTTGTTCTTCTCTGCTTTGTTCTGTCTTATCACCGGTGTGCACATGTAATTCATCATCCAGACCAGGGCCCTGGGCACAGTAAAGGGCCAGCACCGTTGATAACTGAGCTGGCACAGCAGGCGTGAGTGGGACTGTCCAGGACATGCCGTCGCCCCGCTTGTCACCTGTGCCTGGTCAGAGCGCCGGGACGTTGGGGACAGCCCTTATCCCTCCTCATCCATTGGCGCGACAGTTTCTGAAACAGTGAATGAGATCGTTGGGTGCATGTGGGGCAGGCGTGGTGAGTCCCTGAGGGGTTGAGCTTCCGGGCTTCCCAGGCGTGCCTGTGAGGTCAGTGCTTTGGAGACTCACTGAATCCTCCTGATGATTCCAGGGACCCTTCCTTGTTCACAGAGGAGGATGTGCTGTGTAGAGAAGCTCAGTGTTTGCCTGGAGGTGAATCGTAAGCAGCTGGAGGTGGGGTTCAAACCCAGAGTGCGCTCATGCAGGGGCGGGGTGAGGCCAGAGAGCACAGCCGTCTGTCACCCTGAGCGTGTTCCTGAACCTCGGGATCTCGGGCTTCCCGGGTGGCTCAGCTGGTGGAGAATCCACCTGCACTGCAGGAGACGCCAGTCTGATTCCTGGGTCTGGAAGAAAGGATAGGCTACCCGCTCCAGCACTCTTGCCTGGAGGATTCCACGGTCAGAGGAGCACAGTTCACGGGGTCACGGAGAGCCGGACAGACAGAGCGACTTTCACTTCACACCTGCACCTTCAGTTAGACGCTCAGATAGAAACAAGCTACTTTCTGTTTATTGCCAGCAAAGGAAGGCGAATGTGATTATAGGGTTATAGAGGAGGAGTGCCGAGCAAAAGGTGCGATCATGCATTTATTCTCTCCAAGTCCCCCCTTCTTTGAAAATAGTCACGTTTTAATCCCACGAAGAGGTGATCCCTTAGCATCAGCGATAAAGTCAGAACTCGTCTCCTGATCACACTGCCTGCCCTGCCCTGTAGTCACCAACACAGTTAGGATTGGAGGGTGAAGAAGGTCAACTCCACGTAGGACCGTTTTTGAAAGGATCTTCCTCCGTGGAAGCTGGTGCTGGGCTTTGAGCCTGGGAGACACAGACTCGCCTGGTGGTGAGGGTGCAGCTCTGGACTCAGACTGGCCAGGTTCACGTCCTAGCTCTTCCCCCTCTGACTTGGGTCTCAGGCAGATCAAGCCGCCCCCTCTTCCTCTGCTGCTGCTTCTGTGAGGTACAGATAATACCACAAAGCATGCTGATTGTGAAGCAGTTAAATCAGTATATGGCGCTCTTAGAATAGGGGAAGGCAATGGCACCCCATCCCAGTACTCTTGCCTGGAAAATCCAATGGACGGAGTAGCCTGGTGGGCTGCAGTCCATGGGGTCGCTAACAGTCGGACAGACTGAGTGACTTCACTTTCACTTTTCTCTTTCATGCATTGGAGAAGGAAATGGCAACCCACTCCAGTATTCTTGCCTGGAGAATCCCAGGGATGGGGGAGCCTGGTGGGCTGCCGTCTATGGGGTCACACAGAGTCGGACACGACTGAAGTGACTTAGCAGCAGCAGCAGCAGCAGCAGAATAGGGCCTGGCGAAAGAGCAACACTGTAGCCCCTTTGTTTGCCGATTATATGTTGCCTTTTAAAAGGCCGCTAGATTGATACAGTAGAACAGAGTTTCCATCTGGTGGTCCAGGCCTTTGGGACCTAGGGCAGTACAGCCTAAAAACCAGATGGTGGGTTTTCTCCTTACAGGTGCTTCTGGGGGCACGAGGCAGTCTCTTGAAGCTGCCTGCCTGAGGCCAGGCACATAGCAGGCATCTAATGCTTTTTGTCAAATTCAGCTCACTTTTAAAATGTATAGTCGTTCAGTTGTGTCTGACTCTTGCAACCCCATGGACTGTATTAGCCCACCAAGCTCCTCTGTCCATGGGATTCTCCAGGCAAGAGTACTGGAGTGGGTTGCCATTTCATTCTCCAGGGGATCTTCCTCACCCAGGGCTCGAACTCACACCCCCTGCACTGGCAGATGGATTCTTTTCCACGGAGCCACCGGGAAGCCCTTTAGAACGCCCAGTGTGTAAACACGGGAGAGAAAGAAGCGACCCGGACGCCGAAGCTGAAGGGATGAGGATGTGGTCGGAGGCTGGGCATCGGGACTCGCTTGTGCATCATATGAGGGCCCCACCCTCGGGGCCCTGCTGTGTGAGAATCTCCTGGAGCCTCACTTAGAAGCGCAGCCCCAGGCTGAGGTTCTGACCCGGTGGGGCTTGAGGGTGCGCGTCGAGGCAGGTGCTCTGTGGACCAGACTCGGAGAAAAGCTGTATTTAAATTGTACCGGAGTGTAGCTCACGGTGTTGTCTCGCTGCAGCAAAGTGAACCAGCCACGCGTACGCAGAGCCCCTCCTTTTTGGATTTCCTTCTGGTCGGCCACCCAGAGCGCCGCGTGGCGGCCCCGGGACTCTGCAGTGGGTCCATCAGTCGCTTTATCCAGAGTCGAGTGTGTGTGTGTCGGTCCCATCTCCCGGTTCCTCCTCCCCTCTTTCCCCCTTGGCGTCCATGACGTTTATTCTCTACATCTGTGTCTTGTTACAGATAAGCTCATCTGTACTGTTTTTCTAGACTCCATGTTTGTGTGTTAATATACGATATTTGTTTTTCTGGCTTACTTCACTCTGTGTGACAGTCTCTAGGTCCTTCTGCGTCTCTGCAAATGACTCAGCTTTGCTCCTTTTTATGGCTGAGCACTGGTGAACTCTTTAAAACAGAAGCATTGGCACATTTACACACAGTTTGAGAGGTGGTGATTTCGGTTATGAAGAATTTAAGAAATTTTTAGCTGGATCTTTATGTTAGGTATATTTATGAAGACATTCTGAAATCACTAAATTTTGCTCTAAAAAACCCTCACAGCCCACATGACTTTAGCAGTTGTCTGGACAGTTTCCCTAGGAAGTGAGTTGGGCAGGTGAGCAGCCGTGGCGAAGGGCAGGAAGGGGGATGGGTCAGTTCACGGCTCACGCAGAGAAGACACAGAGCCTCTGATGTAGACCCTGAGAAGGCAGAAGTCTGTCTGCAGTCATGGGAAGATAATCGACACGTGGGCCAAGGAGAAGGCAGGTGAAGGAACGTCACGATGAACACAATAGCGCCGATGCTCCCTGAAAACTCACTGCTGGGCAGACACTCAGCGCGGACCATCTCCTTCATCCTCACGCTGAACCTGCAGTTAGCCGTCATCCCTGTTGGCTGGTGGACGCGTGGCCCAGTGGGGACCAGGCTCGGCAAGGTCACACGCCTGAGAGTGGCCCCCGAGGCTCGTGTGCCTGAACCGGTGTGTGATTCTGACTCTACGCTGATAGGTGCTTTTAAAGGGTCTATGAGGGTATACCCCAAAATGTCCAGGATACCAAGTGGCGAGAATGTGGTTTTATCTTCCCGCTTCTCTATGCTTTACGTAGTTTCTGGCTGTGCCGTGAGGCTTGTGGGGTCTTAGTTCCCCAGCCAGGGCCCCTGCAGTGAAAACTCGGCGTGCCCACCCCTGGACGGCCCAGGAGTTCTTCTCTGCGTCTCTTCATTCTCGTCCTTTCCCCCACCCACCCCAGCCACTAGTTTAGTAACAACACTGACGTAGACCAGCAGCCTCCTAATGACTTTCTAAATGTGTAGAGCTGGTTACTGGTTATCACGTCTCCCCTTCGGCAGTTACGTGGCGACCATCACAGAAGGGAAACCCAGTTCCTGCTGAAGCTGCAGAGAAGGTGCATGGAAGTATTTGCCTCCCGCCCCCTGGTTTTTAGCATCGAGTGTTTGAGGCCTGAACATAGGTGAGAAGCCACATGAAATGGTCCTCAGCTTTTTAGCATCTAATCGGTCAACTAGCCCTCGGTTCAAGGAGAGCAGGGTCACCGGTCGGCGTTTCACCTGCAGAGACGGGTGTGAGCGGGGCTCTGCCTCCCCTCCCGCTGGCAGGTCAGCCTTGTGCGCTCGACCTTCCTGGGCAGGGCTGCTCTGGCCATCTCGGGGTGGGTGGGGGCTTTGCCCCTCGCGTGCTGCCTGAGGAGCCTTCCTCCTGGGCTTTCTCACCCAGCCCGCCGCCACCAGGCCCTGCAGCGCTCAGCGTGGGACCAGCTTCCTTGCCCCACGGTCTGTGCCACGTGATGCCGAGGGTCGCCTCAGCGTCCTGCCGCAGGGGTGCTGAAGGGCTGGGCCTCTAAGACTGACGGGCTGCTTCTCTGTCCTGGCCTGTTGCTCTGAGGGTCATGCCGATGTGGCCTCGGCTCCCCCATGGTTTCCATGGGATCAGCCCAGCCTCGGGGACCCCCTGCTGTCTGATTTCCTCCTTCCTCCTCCAGCCCCCTCTGCCCCACAGCCCCCGCACTAATCAGCTAACAGACGAGTCTCGGTTTAGCCCCTGGGAGCCAGATCTCAGGGTCTGTGGGCGATGGGGTGGACCCCCGCGAGGACATCAGGACCCTGCGTCTTCCTGAGCGTCCCGCCCCCGTGACCCTCACCCTTTCTGGGTTGAACCTCCGTTCCTTGGCACAGCCTCCAGGTGGGCCCCGGCCTCGTGGGGGCGACCGCTCTTGGGTGGGGGGGTCTGTGGGGTCCTGTTTCTCCTCTTGCTCTCTGCACTTCTCAGGAGACTGAGGCTGAGGAGCAGGAATTGTCCGAGGCCCACCAGGGCGCAAGCTGGTGTGTGTGTTGAACCCAGGGACACAGGTTCCGCTGTTACTGCTGTCACTGATCACTGTGAATGGATAAGAGGGGAAGGCGAGAATCGTTGACGGACACACAGGAGTTTTACCCAACATATTTTAACGTGAAAGTTCTGTTTTTGGTTTTTTTTTTTCCCCTCTGGCACACAAGCTGTTTTTAGATAACAGATATTCAGTTCAGTTCAGTCACTCAGTCGTGTCCGACTCTGCGACCCCATGGACCGCAGCACGCCAGGTCTCCCTGTCCATCACCAACCCCCGGAGTTTACCCAAACTCATGTCCATCGAGTCAGTGATGCCATCCAGCCATCTCATCCTCTGTCATCCCCTTCTCCTCCTGCCCCTAATCCCTCCCAGCATCAGGGTCCTTTCTAATGAGTCAGTTCTTCGCATCAGGTGGCCAAAGTATTGGAGCTTCAGCTTCAACATCAGTCCTTCCAATGAACACCCAGGACTGACTCTTTTAGGATGCACTGGTTGGATCTCCTTGCAGTCCAAGGGACTCTCAGGAGTCTTCTCCAACACCACGGTTCGCATTAATTCTTCGCATTATTGGGATGTAATTTGTATGCCATGGGCCTTCCCTGGTGGCTCAGTGGTAAAGAACCTGACTGGCAATGTAGGTTTGATCCCTGGGTCGGGAAGACCCCTTGTTGGAGGAAATGGGTACCCACTCCAGTCTTCTTGCCGGGGAAATCCCATGGACAGAGGGGCTTGGGGGCGGGGGCGGGCTACAATCCATGGGGTTGCGAAGAGTCCGCCATGACTTAGGGACTAAACAGTTTTTGTGCCATGGAATTTATTCCTTTGAAGTATACAGTTTGCTGGTTCTTAGTATATTCACAGAGTTGTACAGCTCTCCGCTCCAGATCTTAGAATGTTTTCATCATGTACAGGCCTTACCGGGCCCCTCCCGTCCCTGGTGGCCAGGAGTCTGCTTTCTGTTTGGCTCTGCCTACTCTGGACACTTGATGTAAATGAACTGGTGCAATAGGTGGCCTTGGGGCCTGGCATCTCTCACTTAGCGTGAAGTCGTCAGGGCTCATCCACGCAGGCCTGGCCTCTCTCACTTAGCGTGAAGTCGTCAGGGCTCATCCACGCAGTCCTGGCCTCTCTCACTTAGCGCGAAGTCGTCAGGGCTCATCCACGCAGTCCTGGCCTCTCTCACTTAGCGCGAAGTCATCAGGGCTCATCCACGCAGGCCTGGCTTCTCTCACTTAGCGTGAAGTCTTCAAGGCTCATCCACGCATCAGTGACAAGTCTCAGTTCTTCATTCCTTTTAGTTTGTTCAGTTGCTCAGTTGCGTCTGACTCTCTGTGACCCCATGACCACAGCACCCCAGCTTGCCTGTCCTTCACCGTCTCCATGAGTCTGCTCAAACTCCTGTCCATTGAGTCAGTGATGCCAACCTACCATCCCATCCTCTGTCGTCCCCTTCTCCTCCTGCCTTCAGTCTTTCCCAGCATCTGGGTCTTTTCCGGTGAGTGGGCTCTTCACATCAGGTGGCCAAAGTATTGGCACTCCAGCATCAGTCCTTCCAGTGAGTATTCAGGGTTGATCTCCTTTAGGATGGACTGGCTGGATCTCCTTGCAGTCCAGGGCACTCCTCAGAGTCTTCTCCAGCACCACAGTTCAAAGTTTCCTTACTGCTCGTGCCACGTGGAAAGCCCCGTTCCTTTTTGTGGCTCCGAAATATCTCACCGTGTGACTCTCCCGTTGCGCTCACCGTTGATGAGTTGGTAGACTCTTGGTGGCTTCTGCCTTTTCACTCTCAGGAGTGACGCTGCTCTGAACCTTCCGCTACGAGTCTTTGTGTCGATGTCTTTTTCATTTCTCCTAGTATATGCCTAGGAGACTGGGTACATTTGCTGGGTCATGTTAATTCTACGGGTAACATTTCAAGAAACTGCCAAAAGAGCTTCCTAAGGAGATGCCCATTTTACCGTCCTACCAGCAACCCAGGGAGAGTTCCAGCTCCTCCCAAACGCTTGTTGCTTGTCTCCCGTCCTCCTGGAGGGCGGGAAGTAGCTTCTCATCCGGCGCTGATCTTCGTTTTCCTGACGACTAACGATGGTGAGCATCTTTTCGTGTGTGTGTTGGCGACTCTTAGGGTACTTTCTCTTTCACTGTGAGAGTTCTAGAGTAAGAGGTAGAGGGCTTCTGTTTGACACACTTGCCAATGTGGACGGGCTGTCTCCTCCCTCTCTCAGTGCTGTCCTTTGAAGCGCGGGCCTCTGCAGTCTTGATGTCTGGCCTGTGTGTGCTTTCCTTGAAGCTTATGCCCTTGGTGTCATGTCTAGGCAACTATTGCCAAGCCTAAAGTTGGGGAGATTTATTCCTGTTTCCTCCTGAGAACTTTATAGAATTAGCTATACTTAGGCCTTATGCTCCATTTGAGTTAAGTTTTTGAGGCTTTTCTAATTTTGTTATTAAAGGTAATCTTTGGTTAGTGTTATTGAGGTCTTGTGGATTAAAAAATCGCTTTCACTTTTTTTTTTCTAAAAAGGATGCTGCTGCTCAGCTGTCCTGTTGCTGAGATTACAAGTCATAGGAAAAGACAATTGCAGGTTCGCTGTTTTGAAGGAAACGGTACATGCCCCAGCCAGTCTCACGTCATTTTTCCTTAAGTCAAGCTGACTACTGAGACAGGGTCTGCTTTAGGGCGTGTCTGACCCTGACCCCAGGGAGCAGTTCAGGAAGCACACACAGCAGAGATGAGGACGTGAGCAGTCTTGCGGTGCGTGGCTCTTCAGGGAACTGATGAGAATGGTTCTCTGTGTGGGAAAACCCAAAAGCATGTGGTTTGGTGGTTTGCCCATCTGTCTGTGCTGGGCCCAGTCATGTCCAGCTTTGCGACCTCGTGGACTATAGCCCACCAGGCTCCGCTGTCCATGGGGTTCTCCAGGCAAGAACGCTGGAGTGGGTTGCCATTCCCCTCTCCAGAGGATCTTCCCAACCCAGGGATCGAACCCAGGTCTCCCACGTTGCAGGCGGATTGTTTAACATCTGAGCCACCAGGGAAGCCCAAGAATACTAGAATGGATAGCCTGTCCCCTCTCCAGCAGAGCTTTCTGACTCAGGGTTGAACCAGGGTCTCCCGCGTTGCAGGCGATTCTTTCCCATCTGCACTGCCTAGTTACATGCAGTCAGGTGTGAGTGGACCATCGTTTTAATCGGAGAGCAGGTAGTGTGTCTGCTGTGGTTCCTCATAATTGCCTTTTTTTTAAGTGAGGAAATTAATAGTATGCACCTCATGGGGTTGTTGTGAGGATCACATGAGTTGATAAATTAAAAGGCTTAGAACAGAGCCTGATGGTTAGTGAAGACTCATTAAGTGCCTCTTAAATATCCCATTTGTTTTTAATATTTTCAGCATAGTTGGCCATTAGTATAATCTGTACTTCTCACTTGAATGTTAAATGCTCTAACATCTTTGAATTATTGTGTAAATATATGTTAATTATTCTTGCCCACAGTAAAGGAATAATGAGTAGGGCTTAGGAACAGCTTAATGAGGAGCCCTGGTGTTTCCACCGGCTTCCCAGTTTTTTTACTTGGTATAATAACCTGATGCTGGGAGGGACTAGGGGCAGGAGGAGAAGGGGACGACCGAGGATGAGATGGCTGGATGGCATCACGGACTCGATGGACGTGAGTCTGCGTGAACTCCGGGAGATGGTGATGGACAGGGAGGCCTGGCGTGCTGCGATTCATGGGGTCGCAAAGAGTCGGACACGACTGAGCGACTGAACTGACTGATAATAACCTGGGCTTCCCTTGTACCTCAGTCAGTAAAGAATCTGCCTGCAGTACAGGAGAACTGGGTTCGATCCCTGGGTTGGGAAGATCTCCTGGAGAAGGGAATGGCAACCCACTGCAGTATCCTTGCCTGGAAAATCTCATGGACACAGGAGCCTGGTGGGCTGCAGTCCATGGGGTCGCAAAGAGTCGGACACGACTGAGCGACTAATGCTTACTTACTTACGTACACTAACCTAGGTTCAGGGCAGCAGCTGTGGACGCAGGCAGCAGGACGGGTAGGTGCCCGGCCACCTGTCCGCGTGTCAGCCCGAGCGATGCCGTGCTCCGCGGCACCAGCAATGGTTAAAGGCAGAGCTAAACAGGCAAGGAGGGCCCTGCTGTGAAATTTATGATTGTTCCTCAATTAAAAGGCAAAAGTCTCGATTCTCTACCTAGGTGTCCTTTCTCTTCCAGCCCAGACAAGGAAAACTGTGACTCTCTTAGAGGGACTGTGGGGCTTTTGGAGATGACTTTAGGCAATTAACAGGCATCACACACAGCGTGGTGTAGGGGGCATCCACCCTCCAGAATCGCCTGCTGTGCAGGAGCGGGCAGGGTGGGTTCAGGTGGGCGCCCGTGGAGGGAGCTGAGGCTGAGGAGCCCCCGTGACCCACGAGGGCACAGCGGCCATGCGTCCCCCATGTGCCAGGCCGGTGTGTTTCCTTTCGCTGTTACACGCACATCATTCATAATTATGTGCAGTTGATTTGAACTTCATGGGTCCACTCATACGTGACTTTTAAAAGAGGAAATATTGCAGTCTACATGATATGCGGTTGGTGGAATCCTTGGATATGGAGGAGCCTGGTAAATGGAAGGTCATCTAAGTTATTCTCGGATTTTCAACTGCAGAGAGGGTTGGCAGCCCCCTCACTCTGAATTGTTCAAGCTCAGCTGTACATAGTGCATGGTGTACATGATATGGTGTCTGCCTCAAGGTCAAGTCCAGGCAGTGTACATGATATGGTGTCTGCCTCAAGGTCAAGTCCAGGCAGTGTACATGATATGGTGTCTGCCTCAAGGTCAGCGGCGCATGGTGTGCACTGCGCCTGGTGTGGAGCCCTTCACGCATTGTACCTGATGAGCGTGGTCACCGCAGCCCTCCAGACCCTGCGCCCCACGCTTGTAGACGTGGCTCCCGTGGTCGCGCTGCCACGGCTGCTCCAGGGCCGGGCCGCTCCCGTGCTCGCGCTGTCGCGGCTGCTCCGGGGCTGGGCTGCGATTGGCTTGCATCCCGTGTCTGTAGCGTCTGCTCGTGGTTGTCTGTGATTGACTCGGTTTCTGTGAGTGACCATTTCAGTTCCATGTGTGTTGCCTTTTGAAAAAATTTTTATTAAAAAGATTCGGGGGCTGTGCCACATAGCGTGTGGGGTCTTAGCCCCCCTACCAGGGATGGAACGCACACCCCTGAGACGTGACGTCTGATGCTCTGGACCGCCGGGGAAGTCCCTGTGTTGCCTTTCTCAGCAGAGCTGCGGGGACCTCCTTGCACCCGCAGGCCTTGGATCCTGCTCCCGCAGCTGCTGGCTCTGTGACTTTGAGCAGGGTGCCCTGCCTCTCTGGTTCTCGGGTGGCCCTTTGATAAGGCAGGAGTGGTATCAGGGCTGCCTCCTAAGAGTGTGCCGAGTGAAACAGCTGTGGGCCGCGGGGCCCTCAGCTCGGCCCTGGGGCCAGCAGGGTCCCCGCCGCGTCCCCTCCGCCTGGGGCTGCGAGCACGGCAGTGGAGTAGATTCCTCGAGGCAGGCCTGCGGGATTGCTGGCTACGCACACGTGCAGCTCAGGTTTCCAGGGAGTGTCGCAGGTGTCTGCCCAAATGTTGCATGGAGTTACTCTCCCACCTTCTGCTGTTTAAAAGCCAGAGTTTTTGCTTTTTAAACAGGAGACTTGAGAGCAAGTTAGTTGCTGCGTGGATCCTACTCACTGATCTCTAGTTCTGGCTCCATGATGACACGTCCTGTAGATGTCGGGGTGGTGACCGCTGCATCGTGAAGCTCTTCTGTGGAAGGGCTGATGGCGGCGAGTTCCAGTGGTCTTGGGGGTGAAATTTCTCCCTCATCGCTTCAGTACAACGTGCTTGCCTGGGAGCGAAGACTCCTCCGTTTTCTGCTCCCCGACGTTTGCAGGTGAGCGGGTCCACCGTGCTGGACCACCTTCGTGGGTGGCTGAGGTCCGCTCGTGGTGAGAGAGGAAAGCAGTCCCGGCAGGTGTTCCTCCTCCCGGGCAGGTCAGACACTGGCTGATGCCGCGGGGCTGCGGGGAGAGGCGCTGCCTCGCTGGTGAATCAGCGCGGGAAGGGAAACGGAAGTTTCCGCAGCCCCGGGGCAGGCCGCGTTAGCTGCCCGGGGCAGCTCGGGTCTGGCAGCTGACCAGCCCTGCTGGGGGAAGAGGACGGGGCCGCGAGCGGCCTCCTTGAGAGGATGGTACCCTTTTTTTAAAGAGACTCCTGACCATCCAAGTAAAGGGGCCCTTCACTTTGACCTTCCTGCAGGGCTTAGGGGTGGGGGCCAGGGGCAGTCACTGGGAGAGTGGCTTCCAGCCGGGAAGGCAGAGGCTGTCATCTGGACCCTCCCTGGCTTTCTGCTTCTTAATTTTTTAACCACCTGGTTGGGGGCAGTGTCTCAGCTCTGCTCTCCGGCCTCTACCTCCATCCCCGGTGCAGGAGGGCCCCTTTGTGGGGTTATTGTAAGGACTGGAGAGTGTGTGTGTTAGAAACAAGCAGGGTGGTGTCTGGGTCCTCGTGAGCCCTCAGGAACCAGCATCGTCTCTTACTGTCCCACCGAGGTCGCTGCCATCCTGAGTGAGGATGGCTGGCCCCGAGTGTGCTTGGCGCCGCCCGTGGGCGCTGGTCCCGCTCTGGTCCCGTTGACATGCGCGCCCCTCCTCTGCAGATCCTGACCGAGGAGTAAGGCGATTCCACACCGCACCTCTGGGCCAGATGGATTCACTGGAAGGTGGTCGTCTGAGTATTTGACACTAGACCCCAAATTTTCATTTTTAGGCACAGTCTTCACGATCTTTTGTAAAAGCCAGATGTAAGGAATGACTCATGGGCTTGTATAATCCAAGTGAAAGTGAGTTACTTGGCACAGTGCCAGGGCACGGGGGCAGGCCATTTTGCAAGAGGTATTTCCTGTCTTCTGGGATGCTCATAATCGTGGTAAATGGTCCTGTTAATAGTTTTGCATTCCTAGCCTCCTTGGGTACAACGGCCAAGATTGGGTTATGAAACATTTTTCAAAAGGAAGAGCCTGACCTGACAGAGAGCCAGATAGGAGGAGAAGGGAGCACAGCGACGCCCACTCGGCTTTTTGTTTTTCAAGAACGCTGCTTTTTATCCTGAGGGAGGAAAGGGCTGATCTGTCTCCACAGATGTTTCTGTGAGCTGAGCCTGCAGGGGTTCTGTGGAGGGAGGAGGGGAGATGCTGGGAGGTCTGCTTCCCGCATCTCCGTGTGGTCATGTTGACACGCTCGGTGGCTGACCCCACCCTCAGTCCTATAGAGGTTATGCCTGAGCTGCCTCTTGTTCACGTGACCCAAGTAGAAGCTTCCACGGGCTTCTCCACTGTTGGAAACTGCCAGCACGACTTGCAAAGCCTTCGGGAGCTCGTTCCCTTGGGGACGAGAAGTCCCAAGTCCCCAAGCAGAGGGAGGGTGTGGGGCGTTGGGAAGACAGGCTGGGTGCACCTCCGTCCTGAGTCGAGGACCCAGGTCCGCTCGGCAGAGGGGCCTCTGTGGGGTCCGGGAGCTTCTGAGATGAGAGCAGCCCCCCGAGGTGTTCCGGGGGACTCTGTGCCGGGGAGGGAGGGAGCTCCTCCTTTCAGATCAGATGGGCGGCCTCCTGCCAGCCCCTGTCAGCAGGGCTTAGAAGCACCGAGGAGAGCCGGCATGTGTCCCAGGCTCCCCACCCCGCGGCCCGAGGCCTGGGCTGCTCGCGGCTCCGCGTCCGTCTCCTGAGGGCGGGGTTCGGGGGCAGCGGGTGGGAGAATGTGGGTGTCCATCTGGTCTTGCTGAGCCCTCACCGTCAGAGGGCTCACCATCCTTGCGTGGACGAATTCTGGATGCGTAGGACACGCTCCACTTCCACAGGCTTCCAGGTTCATCCCGGCTTGCTGCACAGATGTGCCTGGTGGTGACGCAGCCGGGAGGCGCCGCCGTCCTCCTCCCGGTGCTCCCCGGGCTTGAGGACCGGCCGGTTCACGGTTCCGTGCCCTGCGTCTGCCGTGGTGCCTGCTGGAGGGGCTTCCACGCTCGTGGGGTGAAAAGCTCCCAGCGCTCTGACTCGGTCACTAAATGGCGCCAGTTAGTCAGATACAACGGTTCTTTACTGGGCAGAAACTCCCATTGTTGTTGGCTACTTGCTAAGTTGTGTCCGACTCTTCGCGACCCCGTGCTAAGAGTAGCCCCATGCTAAGTTTGTAGCCCGCCCTGGTCCTCTGTCCGTGGGATCCCCAGGCAAGAATACTGGAGTGGGCAGCCATTCCCTTCTCCAGGGGAGCTTTCCCACCCAGGGAGCAAACCCGAGTCTCCTGCCTTGCAGGCAGATTCTTTAGCACGGAGCCACCAGGGAGGCCCCACTCCTATTGTTACTTCACCATAACTTTTTAATTTTATTCTGAAATGCCAGGTGTTCAGTTGATATGTGGGCTTGCAGCGTGGACGGGGCGGGCCTACGGGGGCGGTAGCCCGGGTCCACTTGGCGTCAGGTGGCACCTTTTGAACAGCATCCCATGCCCTGAGGATGAGGAACGCTTCCCACAACAGACCTGTCTCCTGCGCGTCGTGGTCAATTGCTTCCCTCACTTCAGCTGACTCAGACAGCTGACTTCACTCGGACGGTCCTGTCTGGGGTCCTGTCCCGGCCCTGGGGGGCTCTGAGGACATGCAGCAAGAGTCCCTTCATGTTCCAGGAGGTGACAGTGGAGGAGAGAGCTCAGCGACCTTCCTGAGAGAGTGCGCAGACCCTGTGTTTTCCCCTGCTTTCCTTAACAATGAGGAATTCCTCCACCCTTCAGTTTAGCCTGGAAAGTCTCACACTGGGGAAAATCAGGGGCACTGGCAGCCCATTTTTAGTATCATTTTGGTACAGGTTTAAACAGTTACTTTATTGAATATCGTAGCTATTAATTTCAAACTTAAGAACGTGATTACTCAGTATAGTTTTCGTGCCACCTACTCAGAGCCTTTGGACTGGGTGAAATCCTGCTTGTTGAATGGAATTAAAATAATTTCCATCTCATTTTTTTCTGGTTCAGCTGCAAATCGAGGCCTTTGTTCAGAGTTGGTTTATAAAGGCGTTGCTGGAAAACAGCGGGAAGAGCTGTGTGTGAGAGCGCGAGGAGGGGAAGGACGGAGACAGGCAAGACCTGCTTGCAAACACAAGCAGAGAGTCTGCAAGTCACCTCCCCGCCTGTTGGGTTGTATATATAGATAATATGATCTTTAGAGCTAATCTGAAAAAAGAAACAAGAGCGTAAATAGTTCATAATCCCCTATCTTTTTCCTCTTCCTCCCGAAATCTATTCGACCATGCTGTTTCACGCAATTCTTTCTTATATTCAGCATGTATTTTCTCGTCCTTAAATGACTTTCAAGAATATATGACTGCATAGTCTACCTTATGGCCGTTCTGTCACCGATTTAACTATGATTGACCTGCTTGTTATTTTTCATTATAAGTAATGCTGCGATATCTTTCTACATATTTATATGGAAATTAAATTTTGCAGTATAAGTTGCTAAAAGTGAAACTACTAGGTGAAATAGGCATTTTTAGGACTTTTTTGGGGGCTGCTGGATCACCTTCCGGGAACACCACCTGAGGTCACATTCTTACCTACGGCGTGGGCATCTCCGCCTCCCCTGTGCCCAGCCCATGCTGGCGACTACAGTTTTCAAGGGGGTTATTAACTCGATGATAGGAATGCCATTTCGATGCAGATTTTTAAAATAAGAAAGGAAGTTCACGTAAAGACACTTTTTCTGTTCTAGCCTCTCTCGGGGCCCTCACGGTGAGGAGCAGACGTCTCGCTGAGGGTGCTGGGTGCATGGCCCACAGCTGCTCGTCCTTGCTTCTTTCTTAAATAAGGTCTGCTCAGCAGGAGTGGGCTTGCATGTGTCCATGTGCTCTGGACTTTGTGGTAACCTCAGCAGGTGTCACGGGGGTCCGGCTGTGACCCCTCGGGGCATTATTCCTGGAGGTTATCATCCCGCTGCAGGGTTGCTGGTCTGGTCAGACTCCTCAGTTCTGCGGCCTTCTTCGTGGTCTCTGCACAGTGCAGAAGCTCAGGCAAACGCGGTGATGTTGTCTAGACCCCAGAGGCCCGTAGCCTTCCCTCCCCCGGAGCACCTGGTCCCTAGAGCACCTTTTCCAGTGACTCTGTAGCAGGCCATGAAGCCCTGACCTTCTTTCTGTGATTGATCCTTATAACAGCGCACACGAGTACTGTTTGCTTCAGCTTATTGATGAAACAACTGAAGCTCAGGGTGTTCGGATGATTTTGTTGGAATCACCCAGCTGTGAGTGGGCAGCTAGGAATGGGGATTGCATCGATTCCAAAGTGCAGCCCAGCACCCTTAAGCTGGGAGGTGAGCAAAGCAGAGAGGACGCCAGGGTGACTCTGAGCCTTGGGGACGGCAGCTCGGACGACTGACTGTGCCTGTGGCGGCCTCCTCCACGGCGGGTGGGCTCACGGCAGCCTGCTGACCCCGTCAGGTGTGTCCACGTGAACAGGGGCTCAGGCTGCCTTTGAGGCGTCTTAGGGGAAGCATCAGAGTTGATGTGGGCTGTTTGGGCATTTACAGTGAGAAGAAGTGGAAGACGGGTTTGCGCGAGGAGGGCACTGCCATGTGGAGAGACGCCAGGCGGGGCAAGGCAACACCCGAGGAACCGCGGGAGCTCAGACGAGATGGCGGTGCTTCCAGCAGCACAGGGAGCCTTCCCCTGTGGGGGCGACGCGCGTCAGTGTCTGGGTCCGCTGGAAAGAGCCACAAGCGCCTGTAGCTACAGAACAGGAAAGGCGGGTGGGTGACGCGGAGCCGGCTGGCGCTGCACTGCGCCAGTGTTCCTCTAGCTGTAAAATCGCAGCCTAACCCCACGCACTCACTTGAAATGACCTGTGTCTCGCTGCTGTTAAAAGCATCCAGGGGCCTCAGTGCCGGAGGCAGGCGTCACTGTGTCCGCTTCACACGGCGAACTTGTGCTTTTCCCCAAAACTGGATTCTGTCTGCTCAAATTCCGCGCTCTGGCTCTGCGTGTTCTCATGTGGACTCAGATCCAATTGAGAGGTGAGACACCCAGGCTGTTTGTCTGTGCAACACACCAAGGAGCAGTGCCATGGGCGTGAACTGCTGGTTGGACACTGTGTTCATTCGATCAAGTGGAATTTTTATGGCTTTTTGAAGAAAATGACAGTTTTATCACAAATCATTAAAAAAAAACCCTCATCATTTCTTTAAAGCAGTAAATGAGATTTGAGGTGTTTGCTTTAAAATTTATCAAATTTTCAACGAGTTCAGTTCAGTTGCTCAGTCGTGTCCAACTCTTTGTGACCCCATGAACCGCAGCACGCCAGGCCTCCCTGTCCATCACCAACTCCAGGAGTTCACCCAAACCCATGTCATTGCGTCAGTGATGCCATCCAGCCATCTCATCCTCGGTCGTCCCCTTCTCCTCCTGCCCACAATCCCTCCCAGCATCAGAGTCTTTTCCAATGAGTCAACTCTTCACATGAGGTGGCCAAAGTATTGAAGGTTCAGTTTCAGCATCAGTCCTTCCAGTGAACACCCAGGACTGATCTCCTTTACGATGGACCGGTTGGATCTCCTTGCAGTCCAAGGGACTCTCAAGAGTCTTCTCCAACACCACAGTTCAAAAGCATCAATTCTTCGGTGCTCAGCTTTCTTTATAGTCCAACTCTGACATCCATACGTGACTACTGGAAAAACTATAGCCTTGACTAGATGGACCTTTGTTGACAAAGTAATGTCTCTGCTTTTTAATATGCTGTGTAGGTTGGTCATAACTTTTCTTCCAAGGAGTAAGCGTCCAGTAGTTCCTTTTTTAATGATAACATAAGGGTGGTTAAGACAGTAAATTTTATATTGTATATTTACTATTAAAAGGATAGAGTTCAGTGGGGCTTCCCAGGTGGCGCAGTGATGAAGAACCTGGCTTCCAGTGCAGGAGACGTCGGCATGGGTTTTGATCCCGGGTCGGGAAGATCCCCTGGAGACAACTGGCAACCCGCTCCGGTAGTCTTGCTTGGGAAATGCCGTGGACAGAGGAGCCTGGTGGGCACAGTCCGTGGCATTGCAGAGAGTCAGATGCAACTGAGCACTCAGTTCTGCGGTTCAGCAATCCTGAGTTCAGCAGATCTTCACAGCTTTTCTGTCTTGCAAAAAGGAAACTCTGTACCCACTAAATAATGTCCCCTGGCCCCATGTAGCCCCGATTCCACATTATTTCTGTGAACCTGTTGGCTGTAGACGCTCGAAAGTGGAGTCAGTATTTCTTTCTGACTCGTGTGTTCATTTAGGATGATGTCCTCAAGGTGTATCCATGTTAGATACACCAAACTTTAAGTCAACGTTAGTCACTCACTCGTGCTTGGCTCTTTGTGACCCTGTGGACCGTAGTTAAATACTGTTCCTGTGTGTGTATATACCACATTTTGTTAATCCGTCATCCGTGGAACAGCTGGGTGGCTTTCACATCCTGGCTATCGTGAACGGTGTTACTGTGAACCTAGGTGTGCAAACTGTGCGGATGCTTCTCTGAGGCTCTGCTTTTGAGTCTTCTGCCTATGCATCCAGAGGAGGGGCTGCTGGGTGGGGGCAGCTCTGTCTTCCGTCCGAGGAAACGCAGGCTGCTTCTCACAGCAGCGGCGCCCCCCTGCAGCCGCACAGCAGGGCACATGGGTTGCAGATTCTCTGCCCTAAAGCCGCGGTCGGTGGTTTCCTTGATAACCCTCCTGATGGCCGTGAGGTCAATCTGATCTATTACATCAGACTTTGCCCTACAGGTGTAAACAAATCAAGTACCGTTTGAGAGTTATCCACATTTGCCCCACTACACTCCTCAGAAGGAGAATGTTTAAAACATCTTTGTCTCTTGAGTACTGACTGCAGAAGAATACTCCAGGCCTTGATACCCTGTTTAAATGGAGTTTTTCAGTCCCATAAACGTTGAATCCTGCTGAGTACCAGTTGAGAAGACAAAGATGACCAGGACCCAGACCTTCAAGGGGCTGATGAGAGGCAGGCAGGCTGTGTAGGGTGTGGTGATTGGGGGGTGGGGGGTGCAGGCTGTAGCAGGAGCCCGGTGAGGAGGGGAAGTGGGGAGAAGAAGGGCTCCTTGCAGATGAGATGGGAGTTCCCTTGCTGGCTGGGGATGTGTGTGGAGTCCGTGTGGTCGGCCCGCGTGAGTGGAGGGCAGCTCCCCCAGGCACTGGGCGTCCGTGGAAGGCAGGGGAGACTGCAGAGCCGGCCTGGTATGTGTCCACAGCCGGGGTTTGACCTGGTCAGAGATGGGAGCTGGGGAAGCTTCCTGGTGTGTGAGCCCCCCTCTGCCAGCAACAAGATCCGTGATAGTTCAGATGAGATGAGGGCTGAGCTAGGGCAGTGGCTGAGGGATGATGAGAGACAAGGGGGCTTGCGAAGCACTTCATACAGCAGCAGCCATTTGCCATCTGCATGTAGCTGGTGAGGAGGAAGGGGCCCTGCAGGCCACGCCTAGGTCTTGGCCTTGGGACACATCTTGAGGTCGATGTGTCTCGAGACAGACACACGGTGGTCCCAGGGCGTCGCCTGGCCGAGGTCGGGGTGGGGGTGTGCTCCAGGGACCCTTTAGATGCCGATGGTGGCAAAAGCTATCAAAGTGCATGAGACACAAAGTGCATCAAGACAGGTTACAAGGCGGAGCAGTGGGCCGCACCCTCTGAGGGAGCTGGAGAAGGAACCCTCGGTTAGTGGGGGGCCAAGAGGGCTGGTGGGGTCACGGGGGAAAGAAAGTAGGGCTGCGCTCCCAGAGGGAGTGGTCAGCGCCTACAGATGTAGCCGCGTCTGAGAGATTCCGTCTCCGTGGCTGTGGGACACTCACTTCAGTTACATGTTTAGGGAGGCGGTGGAGATCTCGAATGTGAAGTATTCTTTAAAGACGCTCAAGAGGAAAGCGAAGCGGAAAGGTGGGAAAAGAGGTCAGGAGGCGCTTTTCCGAAAAGAGGAAAGGACTCGAGCATGTTTTGGTGGAAGGGAAGAGGTCAGCGACCCTTAGGTTGGCCCATGTGGTGGAGGCTAGCTCCATGTCCGCCACATTCCATAGCTGTCTGTGAGTGAGCCCACCCGGTCCCCACTTCAGCCCAATTTACAGATGAGAAAACTGAGGCAGTAGATTAAGTGGCTCCAGCTGGCAAAGGCAAGCAGGAAAGCCCCATCTTATAACCTGCATACATCTCGCTCTTGACCCCAGCCCTGAGGGCCTCCTAGTTTTGAGGGAGAAGTCAAAGGCAAGACAAAGAAGGAATGATTAATAGAGTGGGGGTGCAGGAGACCCCAGACAGGGTGGGCTGCAGTCTTTGTGGAATCAGTGTTTTGTTTTGTTTTGTTTTTTGAAGAGAAAAATTAGAGATGAAACATTTAATACATGAGAAAGACATTCAGGGAAAATGTTGAAAACCGGTTAGAGGAGAGTTCCTAAATTTGACGGGCTTAGTGCTGAAGGAAGACGTTTGAAGGATCATTTCTGTGATGAGCTTCATGTACAACTTCCTTTTCATCATCAGTGATGTCCCTGGCCCCTGTGTCAACCTGAAACCCACTCCCCACCTGCCCGGTCATGTCCTCTGCAGGAACGGTGGTCCTGATTTCTCCCAACACGCACAGTGGTGTTTATGGGTCGACGGACTTCAGAGGACTTGATCTGTGGTCAAGTCCATGGCGCTGTTGTGTTTTTAAGCTCTTGTTTCTGTTGGAGTGTGGCTGATTGACAGTGTCATCAGCTCCGGGTGCCCAGTAGAGCACGGCACTGACTTCAGCCGCGTCGTGTCAGGATCCACCAGGGCTTTCTGACGTCTTGTCATGGTGGTCGAGGGCTTCCCAACTAGTGGTAAAGAGCCTGCCCGCCAGTGTAGGGGACACCAGAGAGATCCCCTTGAGGAGGAAATAGCAGACACTCCAGCATTCCTGTCTGGAGAATCCCACGGACAGAGGAGCCTGGCAGGCTACAGTCCGTGGGGTCGCAGAGTCGGACGCATGTGATGCTTGTGAATGACACTTGCTGAGAAATCTTATTCTGGGAATGCCTGAGCTGCTGTGGCCTGGTTTAACACGCCACATCCTAAACACTAAGACTAACCCCTCTGAAGCACTTCTGCACTCCAGGTGAGCCTGCAGAGGCATTATTCCCGATCCTGACCCGGGGAGGAGGAGAAGGAGGCGCTTTATTATTTATTTATAATAATAAAGGATTTATTATTCTACACACCTGCAAACCTGCCTGTGGGATGCCCACCGTAGGAGCGAGTCTGTGATGGACGAGTAGAAATCACAAATTCCATGTTGCATTATAGCTCCCGACTAAGATACTAGCACTATTTATTTATGAGTTTATCCTGTGAGCTATAATTCATGTCCTTGGCCAATCAAATGGAAAAACGAATCACTGAGCCGTGTTTTACTTAGAAACCATTAAAGCAATTTAGGTGAACAGTTTTCCAGGTATAAATACCCAGCTCTCTGTAGGAAAGCGAGTGCAGGTGTAGGGGTACGTTTAGGAACGCTCTCAGCAAGAGAGTGCATACAATACGTCTTTCAGAGAACTCAGCGGCAGCCGTAAATCCATTTGTGAACCATTCAGATAATAGAACTTTGCAGCATAATGCTGGCTCTCCACAATGAGGTTATTAGAAGAGATCAGAGGCTGGAATGGAATGCAGGGAGGAGCGGAGCTGTGCGAGTCTGGTCTGCAGTGGGCCCAGGAGGCTCCCTCGCCGCGTTCTTGGTGTGGGTTATTGAGCTTTGGTTCCTTGCTGGGGAAGGGGCTGTGTTCCAGAGAAGAGCCCTTCGCTCGTGCTGTGTGATCGAGGGCCTTCCTGGGGTGGCTGCCTACGCCGGGCTGGAGGAATCGGGTAAAGTCAGCTGGCTGTGCGGGCTGCATTTTAAGAAGCAGGGCTGCAGGCACGCCCCCAACTTGCTGTTCCCCCTGAATTCAGCCCTTAGCCTCCGTCCTTCCGTGTGCTCACCTGCTGGAAGGAGAGGGACTCAGCTACAGTGCCCGGTGTCGGACTGCGCTGACACGCCCGGGAGCTTCCGCTTTGTCCTGCTAGAAAAGAAGCCTCTGCAGAAACTCTCTGGCCTGTACAACACCAGCTTCCAACAACCCTCCCGAGGTAGCTGCTTCCTCTCCTCCACTCCTCCAGCCAAGACCGAAATCCAGAAGAGCCGCCCCTGATGCGTGCGGCACTCCACTCCCGGCCGTGCCAAGTGCGGCTGTGTGTTCGTCTTGCTCTGTTTGCTTCTTCAAGTTCTGGTTCCTCTTTTACTTATTTCGGGCAAGTCACCGTTCCCAGGCTGCTGGAGGCTGGCTGCAGCTTGGCCCTTGCAGCGCCGACGCTGGAGAACTGCCCTCTGTCCCTGCCCCTGTGTTAGCCGCCGGCAGGCCCTCGTCAGGCAGGGGAGACCCCCTTCCCGGAATTTCAGTACGGCCACTTCTCTCCCACCACGCCGCAGGGAAGGCGGAGAACCGCGATCGTCCCTGTGACGGTCTTTGGTTACTTTGCCAAAAGGTATCGACACACAGTCTTCAGAGATTGGTGGGAGGCAGTTGTGAGGTGAGGAGCTGTGGAGGGCCTCCGCACAGCAGCGCCCAGCCCCGAGGTGCCCTCACTGACGGGCCCGGTCGGGCTGCTCACTCCCAGCTCCCCCGAGTGGACGCTGTGTTATTGTCCATAGACGTCACCCTTGGACCACCCGTCTCCGTGGCGATTCTCTCTGGATCAGGTCCGGTGGTCCTTTCACAGGGAAAACATCTGCCTGTATTTCAGTGTCTTCACAAGACCCTCCAGCATTCACGTTCCGTCCCCACATATTTAGTAATAACGGGAAGAAAACAACCTCTGTAATTGCTATTTGCATTCCACAGTGAGAGCGGACATTTAACGATTTAGTTGACTTTGAAATGTAAATTTAAAAGTTCCTAGTAGGCGTAGCCTAATTCTCTGAGTATTTGTAATCCAGTAATTGAACCTCTGTTCTTTGCAGGTAAAATTAACCCCCCCAGTAGGTACTACAGCCTGAGTGGGAGAAAGTTGACAATTCTTGGCAGATAGCCATTCATTGGCGCCTTTTTGTTTTAACCTAACAGAGCCAAGCGTTCTGGTGAGAGGACATCTGCATTGTTGGGCTCTGCCCGGTTTTCTGTGCCTGTGTGCCTGGTACAGGGTTCTAGGGCTCCCTGCGGACAATTGTGCCGGTTTATACGCAGGAAGACTGGCATGCGTTATTCTCACCTCTTTACCAGGGGAAAAACAGTGGCTTCCTTCCCTTCTCTGCAGCCAGCTGTCAGATTTGAAAGCCTGCCCCAGTTTACGCTGTCATACACTGAGTTAGTGGGTTGAGTGATGAGAGCTGGCAGAAACCCATTAGTGATTGCCAATTGCCAAACAACCCCCCAAAAAACCTTGCCACAGATATCTAAGAGAGCCAGGATAACAAAGATTTGCCTCTAGGTTTCAGTACATTGATTTTTTTTAATTCATTCTGACTACAGATCTCCCATTAAGAAAGAAACGCAACATTGAATTAAAAATGATTTCTTTATGGGGTATAATCTCTTAACCAGGATGACTTGCTCAGAAAAGCTTGTGTCAGTTACTTTCAGATACTTTGTAAAAATGTCAGCATCTGTACAATGGGGACAGCACCCCTGAACTAAAGACCTGTGTGGTTCCCTCAGGCTGTGGCTGGAGTCCCAGATGAAGCTGGCTCCCAGGTGGCTAATTATCACTCTCTCCATCCTGCCAGGAGTCTCTGGGGGGCTGAGGATGCTGTCCAGGCAGCCTCGTGGAGCTTTGTAGAGCTTTTCTGGGGTTTTCAGTGTCCTAGAAAAGATGTTGGTGGATCTGAATCTGTTGTACTGAAGTTGGATGTGAGTCTGGCAGTTAAAACGTCAAGTGTGTAAACAGGTGCGACCCTTTGGGTTCCGGTCACTGGTAAAGGAAAGTGAAAGTGCTAGTCACTTGGTCTTGTCCGATTCTTTGTGACCCCACGGGCTGTAGCCCGCCAGGCTCCTCTGTCCATGGAATTCTCCAGGCAGGGATGCAGGAGTGGGTTGCCATTCTCTTCTCTATGGGATTTTCCCAACCCAGGGATCGAACCCGAGTCTCCTGCTTTGCGGGCAGATTCTTTACTGCCTGAGCCACCAGGGAATGCCAAAGGGATCCAAGTAAAGACCCTCTGCCTTCACTCTCACACGATTCTCAGCCTGCTGGGCGAGGGGGCCCGAGCTCCACAAGGGTTTGTCTCGCGTGTGCTTCTGACTGAATTCTTGGCAGCTTCATCTGTAGAAGACACTTCATTTCCAGGAAATCTAATTTCAAGACCAAAAGCCTTTCCCAGGTGACCTCTGGACCGTCTCCCTGGCTTTGAAAATGAAAGCCTGGGTGTTAATATTCACACTGCTGTGTGGATGCAGTGACACTCATCTTGTACTTGTCCGGCAGGCGTCCTGTTGAGGTTTGAGTTAAATGTATTGATATGACTCTTGATCTTAGGCCGTCTCCCTTCATTTGTACCCCGCCCCTCGCCTGTTCATCTGAACCCAGACGTGTCCCAGGAGTGGTCAGACTGGAAGTCAATACAGTTTCCATGCACGCATTTAAGGCGGTGTGATTCCGCTACTGAGAATATTTTGCATTTCTTGTTAAAAAAAGAAAAAAGTCCTCCGTTGTGGTTAAGTGAGCACATTAGCAGAAGTGTTGCATTTTAGCATGCATTAACGGAATTTCACTATCCACAGGCCAGTGACTGCGTGTTCCTTCTTGAACATCGCAAGCAGCCTTTGAAGGCTGTCTTGAACATGGATGTACACTTGAGTGTGTTTCTTGGAAACTGGTAATGTGTAACCAGCTCAAAATCATTAAAAACTGAAATTCATTTTGAAATGGGCTGGACGAGGGTTTAAGCATTTATCTAATTTGCTGTTAGAACCATCGACAACACGAAGAAGGTTACGCTCAATTATGCATTATGAAAATTGGCATTGACATTAATTCACTTTCTGTACCTCTGTTGGGTGGATGGATCATATACAGAATAAGGAAGATTTACCGGAAAACACAGTCTAATCAAAATAGACTGTCAAAGGCAACTGTAGGTTGATGATACATTATTTGCAGATAAAATTGAAATTATGCAAAAAGAAAAATATTGAGAAGGAAAAAATTTAAGCTTTATTATTCAGTATTTCAAAGACCTTCTAGCTATGAGGTTGTGCTGGCTGCCTTCCAGTGATTGTTAATTAGTGCCTTTGTGATGGTATAATTTATTGAAGCACTGCATTTTAGGGCAGCGTTTTAGACTGAAGGTTGTCGAACATTTTAACATTATAAGTTAAACACTGAAAAAGTAGCTTGTGAAAATGAGAAAATACTTATTCTCTGCCAGCTAATTGTGTGAATCAATGATTTAAAGCGCAGCTTGGCTCTTACAGCACCAGAGGTGTGTTGGAATGGACCCAACCAAACGAGAATGTTTTCACCTGTAACTTGTTATCTGACTATGCGTGTCTTGGTTTATCTGGTTTCTTTAAAAAAAAAAAAAAACCAAAACGGTTTTAGACTCCTTACACCCATGTTTAGTGTGAATACTCGTTTTATCCTCATTGCGATTAGGGCTGAGAAAGAGAACGCCAGTACAAACCAGTTCATTTGCTTCTTGTTAGTTGGTTTGATGTGGGGGAAGTCTAGCACTTTTGAGATAGCATTTGGCAGTTATCAGAAAACCTTAATTTTTGGCAAGTTTTTGACTTACTCCGTAAATGGTGGCTGGAGGAAATTTAGTAGCATTTTTGAGGTCTGCTTGTGAAACGTGGAACATTCATGAAACATGGGGGAGAGGGAGTCACAGAGGCTCCCCTTCAGTGGCCAGAAAGGCTTCCCTGGGTCTCAGGGTGCCACGTGGGAATGCTACGTCCAGGCGGGTAACAGCTTCATCGTGACATCCTGTGTACAGAGTTCTGTTGATGAATGAGCATTTTAAATAAAGATTAGTGCTCTTTCTGTGGAAGGGAAAACCTCGGAAATGTTTCATGCCTGCTTAAGTGTATCCAATAGCCCTAGATGGTATATCCTCTCTCTCTCTCAGAAATTATTTACATCTCACAAAGTTAAATATTTGAGAATAGGTTCATATTTAGATGTTTGCTCTAGTGTTCTTTCTATTTTTTAAGTTTTGTATTGGAGTATCATTGAGTAGGGCTTCCCTTCTGGCTCAGCTGGTAAAGAATCCGCCTGCAATGCGGGAGACCTGGGTTCAGTCTTCGGATTGGGAAGATCTCCTGGAGAAGGGAAAGGCTGCCCACTCCAGTGTTCTGGCCTGGAGAATCCCATGGGTCGCAAAGAGTCGGACCCAGCTGAGTCACTTTCACTTTCATGGTTGAATAACAATGCTGTGTTAGTTTCAGGGGTATAGCCAAGTGACTCAGTTAAACACGTATCTATTCTTTTTCAAATTATTTTCCCACTTAGGTTATTACGAAACACTGAGCAGAATAACCCTAGCCCTAAATAGAGGAAATGAGAGTTCCAGATGGAAATGAGACCCAGTCAGCAGGTCCTACCGGTCGGTCAGTCCACCGTCGGCTGTGTCTGCTCATTTGTGCCTTTCATCCCTTCATGTAAGCCCTGGGTGCCAGCTGGGTGCTGATGCCGTGCCAGCCTGCCAGGACGTGAGGGCTGCTCTGCGTCTCCTTGGTCCCCTCCACGAAGGCCCACGCTAGACATGTGAATGCATTTCTGCCTTGGGAGTCTCTTAATTTTGTAGGAGATACCAAAACATATTTCGATGTTTGCTCTAGTGTTCTTTCTATTTTTGAAGTTTTGTATTGGAGCATCATTGAGTAGGGCCTCCCATGTGGCTCAGCTGGTGAAGAATCCGCCTGCAGTGCGGCAGACCTGGTTCGGTCTTTTTTCCGAAGAACCGCCGCGTCGCGCGCTTCGCCACTGCTGGAGGCCAGCTGAGGGCTCATTGTCATCGTTTAGTCACGGAGTCTTGGCCGACTCTTGCGACCCCGCGCACTGGGGTCCTCCCGGCGCCTCTGTCCGTGGGATTCTCCAGGCGAGAACACTGGGTTGTCTTTCTTTGTATGTTGTGAGTGTTGCCAAAAGGCCTCCCAGGATAATCCAACAACTCGTAAGTGAATCCACAAATGGAGACGCAGAGGTGGCTACTCTGTGACTTTGCCACTGAAACTCCTCCTAAGTGTCTCACTTGCCTGGTTTGCAGGACAGTTGGCAGTGGCTGAAACTGAAGTGTCCCAGTGCAAGGACGCAGTGTCTCCCCCTTCTCAGAAAGTTGATGTGTTGATATTCTTGGTTTCTGACAGCGGTCGTATAAACTTCATTCCAGTTCATTGACCTTCTCGAGTAGCTGAACTCTTGAACTTGAGCAGCAGGTGGCTTCCTCAGATGTGCGTTCGCCTCTGGACTGAGGGTTTCTGTTTTTTGGCTTAGAGATGCTGGTCTGTGTGTAGAGTTAGCGTTTCCTGCGTTTGATTGTTGTTGGTCATTTGAGAATCCTGAAATCCTTAAAAACAAGCAAGATTGTTCTTTCAGATACACTTCGACATTTAAGGGTGATTATGTCCTTACTGTAAAAATAGAAAGTGAGAAACCGTCTTGAGTCCCTTTCGTTTCCTTGCCCACTGGGGCCAGTCATCCTCGAAGCATGGTCTGTGGATCCCGGGGGGTCTTAGCTTTCCAGAAGCCCTTAGGGTCAGGCTTGTCTTCTTGGTAACACTGAGCGTTTCTTGCTGTTCCGCGGTGTCGGTACTTACCCTGACGCTGAGCAGGCAGTGGTTGCTGGGTGAGACTGCCCTGGCCACCGCCGTACGCTTGTGATGGTAACAGAGCACTTTCCCTGAAGAATGTCCTCCGTGAGGGACTTCCTGGGGGCCCGGTGGTGAAGATGCCGCATTGCCACTGTAGGGGGCTCGAGTTCGGTCCCTGGTCCAGGAACCAAGATTCCACCTGCCACGTGGTGTGGCAAGGAAAGAACATCTCCAGTGAAGCTGTGCCTGCACGCCCAGTCGCGCACAACCCTTTGTGACCCCATGGACGATAGCCCACCAGGCTCTTCTGTCCATGGGATTTTCCCGGCAAGAACGCTGGAGTGGGTGGCCATTTCCTCCTCCAGAGGGTCTTCCCCACTCAGGGATCAGACCTGAGTCTCCTGTATCTCCTTGCACTGACAGATGGACTCTTTACCACTGAGGCAGCTGTGAAGCCCCTGTATCTTGTAGTGAAGTCCATATAGTCTCTGCTGACTTTAGATTCGGCAATATTTGTGTTTAACCATGACTGAGAAAAGATGCTGTCACTGAAATTTTGGTGCCATTTTCCTTTAGAAAACAGCAAGCTGGAGCTGCACCTCCTACGGATTTTCTTCCTCCAGGAGCAGGGCGTCAGGTTAGCATCAGGGGGACTCTGGGTTCGCTTGCTCTTAAAGAGTACGCCCTTTGTAATTCTCTGTGATCCACCAGAGATTAGAAGCTTGCTGTAAAGTGGTGGGTTACCTATACTTTCTCAGCTGTAAATTATTAACTTTTGGCCCAAAGGTATTCCTGAGACTCCTAAGCGATTCATTCAGGAATACCTTTGTCAGAGCTGTTTAAACCAAACCACCTAATTTTCTAAGAGTGTATACTCTTAAAGCATACTCTTTGGTTTCCATAAAGAGCAAACATTTTCTTAAATTTCCTGCAACACGAGTTTATCTTCAAAGGAGCAAGACAGCTTTGTGGCCCCACCTCCACCTGCCCCAAGTGGCGGATGGTCTCCGTGGAGGTCAGGCTGCTCTACGTGACCGGCCACCAGCACGTCAGACTGTGTGTGTCTGCCTGTCCTGGGTGACTCTTTGGGACCAGGGACACAGCGGGCATTCCCTCGATGTTGAGTAAATGAATGGGTGGATGGTGAGATGCCTCCTTGGTTGTGGCCTTTTCTTAATCTCCTGGGAGTATTTGCAAGAACGAGTCTGCACCCCGGTTAACTGCTCTTGCGAGGGTGGGTGACTGAGGATGGAGGCTGCAGGGTCACCACCTCTTGGGCGGCGGCATCCTCTAGCCTGCAGGGTGGGCAGCCACTGTGCAGCCTGGCTGCGAGGGGGCCCAGAAGAGAGGGGCGAGGGTCGGGGCTGAGCAGCACGTGGGGCAGAACAGCATCACGTAGCCCTGGGCGTTCCCGGTGGGTTGGCAGGGGGCAAGGGCAGGAGAGACGGGGCGAGTGAGGGATGGGGCGTTCAGACTGCAGGGGCGGGCTGCGGCGGGCTGCGGGGGGCTGGAGGGGCGTGGCTGCCCACTGTGGGTGGACGTGCAGAGCCGGGTGCAGCAGTCTGCCACCCCGTCCAGAGTGGCTCTTCAGGACTGACCCTGATAATATCAGTGGCTGATGAGTGCCCGTCACGAGCGAGGCGCCATACAGAGATCAATCTGCTCGGCCCGCCAGACGGTTCTGAGCAGGCTCTGTGATGACACTCATCTTACACGTGCGGAGAGGTGAAGTCGCTCAGTTGTGCCCGACTCTGTGCGACCCCGTGGACTGTAGCCTGCAGGCTCCTCTGTCAATTGGATTCTCCAGGCAAGAGTCCTGGAGCCGCGCCCTCCTCCAGGAGGTCTTCCCAATCCCGGGACTGAACCCGAGTCTCCCGCATTGCAGGCAGATTCTTCACCATCTGAGCCGCCAGGGAGGCCCATACAGGCAAGGGAGAGGGTGACAGCCTGTTAAACAAGCCGAGTTCTTCCGGGGACGGAGGGCGGAGCCCCGCAGCCTGCTTGTCCTCTTCCTTCCTCCCACTGGGCAGGGTCCCGGCCCCCACGCAGGGCAGCTGCTGTGGGCGCCAGAACCTTTGCTGTGCTTTGCTCACGTGGGGTCGCCTTCACAGCACCTGAAGAGATCCTGGAACTCTGGCCTTTTTTTTCTTTTAAAACAAAGAAAATAAAAAGACTATTTGAAAGTTGCTAAATCCACAGTGGAATTTACAGCATCCTCACCTGTCAGGGTAGTTATAGAGGCCCAGAGGCCCCTGCGCCCCGCGGCAGCCCGGCCCACGTGCTGGCTTGGGCCCCGTCCTGGAGCCCCCTGCCCGGCGGCCAGGTGCGAGGTGTCCGTGGCGGCTCCAACCCCGCGTGGCCCAGCGGCTGCTCTGTGGCTCGTCCTTCTGTGGCCTGAGAGGACTGCTTCTGGCCATCCTCGCTGGTGGAGCCTCGGCGGTCTCTAACTGCCCAGAGCTCAGGTCTTAAGTCTAACCAGCAGACTCGCAGAGAGCGCCCGGCCCCGGCGAGGAGGGCCCCTTGCCTCCAGCAGGGCCGCGGGATGACAGCCACCTGTTCCCTTGCTGCCGGGGCACGAGTGCTCTCTCCCGGCTGCTGCTTGGGCAGAGGGTGAAACACTTGACCTGCTAGGAAAACAGCGACCCGAACACGCTACTGACTTCCCATTGCGCATCTTTATCTCTCTCTGTGCTGAGCCTCGGCTGCTGTGGGGGCTGCTGCCCAGTGCCACGCCCCTGCTTCTCAGCGCGGCAGCTTCTCGGGTTGTGGAGCTCGCGCTCTAGGGCACTCGGGCTCGGGACTTGTGGCCCACGGCCTTCGCTGCTCCAGGGCACCTGGGACCCTCCTGGCCAGGGATGGAACCTGTGTCTCCTGTACTGCGGTGGACTCTCAACGACGGAAGCACCGGGGAATCCCCATGAATCCCCACATTTAAACGATTGCTCTCTCCGAGGCAGAAAAAGACGTGGGTTAGTTTTTCATCTCAGTTCCCCGGATGCATGCTGAGCTGTTGTTTCCATTGTTAATTCTTACACTAGAATATGGACTGTGCTCACCTGCAGAGACACTGCTCACCTTTCTCTTCCCAAATCATCCTCAGTTGAGCGTGGCCCCCTTCCTGGGGGTGCAGACAGCTCAGTGCAGCCCCTGCAGGCTTCAGCAAGCGTGCGTTTTACCCGCTTCTATGGAAGCAGCACCCTCCCCTTTGGAAGGAAGAACTGGAGTGAAGGGAGGGTGAGGCTTGTTGGAGAAGATGGCTTGTTGAAGAAGATGAGGCTTGCACGTTTCTGTGGGATAAGTTCTAAAAGCCTCCCTACTTGCAAATGAGCCTAGTTTAATCATCCTGGGAGATGATGGGAGAGTCCTCGGGGCCCGTGTCCTCCTGCCCACTCCTGGTTCCTGGTACTTCTGAGCCAGAGGCTCCCAGTAACCATGTCTCCAGGGCTGGCTGAATAGGTGAACTGCCCCAGCGTCAGGGGCTCTCCCCAAAGCCTGTGAAGACCTGCTTTGTCTAAACTTGGCCACACAGAAAGGGAAGAGAACGTGCTTGGAGGGTTCCTGACAGCTGCTGCGACAGTCTTTAAAATCTGAGACCAGATTTTGGTCAAGCAGGCAGGCAGTCTCTCTTGGCCTGAAGCCCTGGAACCCGTGATGTCGTTGTGCCCTCCCTTCTTGCCTGCCCTGGTGCTTCAGAATTCTACACAGAATTCCTGAACTTTTCTCTCAAGGAAAATTAACCCTGAAAGAAGGAAGGGCTGGAATGTCTACGGGCTCTTTGATAACCTGTTCATTCTGTACCAAAATGGAAATATTCTAGGTCCTGAACTAGTAGGTGAACGGCTGATGGTCGCCATCGAAACTTGGCATGATGAATTTCTCCACAGGATCCAAAAGAGCTTCTTACATGGCTTTTCTGCGCTCAGCCCACCCGCAGACCATCTTCCACTTTTACCCAGAAGGGAAGCAAAACCCAAAGGATATGGCTGAGCAAAGCAGATGGGGAGAGAAAGTCAAGTGGAATTTCGTCTGGGGGGGTTGGGGGTTGTCACAAGTGTTTTTCTAAGGAAGCACTTCCTTAGAAAGTGTCAAGCTTTCTCCCTCATGAAGGAGCCGCCCTCTCTCTCAGCTCTGCCGCCGGTTTGCACACACGTGTCAGATGTGGCTGGAGCAAACTCTGGTAGGTGTGCTGAGTGTCTCTCAGCCTCACGGGGCAGGCCACGGAACCCCTTTTCCTCCTCTCTCCCACTTTTTACTCTCGCACCTTCTGCATTGTTACTCTGTAGCTCTGGGTTCCTGAGGCTGGCTTCTGTTTCTGAGCTCAGGGCATGCTACTTGTGGTCGTGAGTCAGAATGTACACAGCGCGAGTTTTCTCTGTTTTCTTCATACCAGGACATTCCACCACTGAGAGCATGGAGTGAGCCCTCAGACACTGCAGGTTGCTGCAAACATGCATGTCGGATGTGTGAGAAAGGTTGCTGCAGACACGCACGTCAGACGTGTGAGAAAGATTGCTGCAAACACGCACGTCGGACGTGTGAGAAAGCTACAGGCATGCCGCGAAGGCATGCTCGTCTCAGGTTAGGGTTAGGGAAAAGCCTAAAAGCCAGCAATCCTTGTCAACTTCAGGGCTTGGCACAAAAGCCCCGAGGCAGCGAGCAGACAGGCTCAGCCCAGCCTGTCTCAGCTTGACCGCATCGCCTTCAGATCCAGGAGCTGTAGGAGCCTCGTCAGGTCACTGTTACACACCAAGATCCTGTAGTCTTAAACCGGTGGCTGGATTATTTATAAGCATCTTAAAAGATGTCAGGTGACATAGCGCTCTGACCTCTTCGGTTTGCAGCGATGCTGCAGGGGAGGAGGTGCTGTTGGAACCCTGGGGTCTGTTAGCAGCGGCAGTGGGCGTTTATCACGGCATTGCCCGTCACCCTTCTCACCGAGATAGTGGTGCCTGCCTGAGAGCAGCAAGGATGTCGTCGCTGTAGTTATTGAGCTGTTTTGTGTTTTTTTGGGGCCCAGATTTCTGCCTGATGCAGCCTTTCCTGCACCACAGTCAGTAGCTATGCCTGAACTGATTGGGATTCCACACTTAGAGATCTTTGATATATTTGAAGTTTACAGGTTTGAAATTTTGATTACTTTTAGTCTTATTTTCTGAATAATCTAGAAACAATAGATTTACTGATCAAATGAAGAATGTGGAATGAGGATTAAGAAAGGCTCTGATTTCTTCCAGGCATCTTTAGAAGCATCATTTACATTCCGCAGTTGCTAACCCAACCCAAGATGGTCCCCTGAGGGCTGCCGCCTGTGAGTCCTGGTCACCGCCCGACCCAGGCCCCTCCAGCAGACTGTTGGGGAGGCTTTTAACGCCTCCTGGTTTTCTTCCCAGGTAATATGCAGTAATGATTAGGGTTTGCTTGAATGGCCTACCCCCAGCTGAGAAACACAATCATATTATGTAGTGAGAAATATTTAAAGCACATTCAGACTTGCAGAACCTTACACAGATAGCTCTAATCAGGCTGGGAGCACTGCTCTGGAGTGGAATGTGCTGAAGAATTCAGTCTTGAGTGCAGGTGATCCCGTTTTCCAAACACAGCATGCTGTTCCCTTCCTCTGTGAGCGCGTCTCTAGCTGCAGTGCGCTTTAGCTAATAGAATCAAGTGCTCCGGTTCAAGTTTAAGAGCATGAAAACCCTGTTTATGAACAGTTCTCTTTGACACCTTGTAGCATGATGATAACGCAGGAGTGGAGGAAGGCTGGGATCTCCTGTGGGGAAGCCAGTGTATCCTCCTCCCTGTCCCCTCTCCAGTGTCCTTGAGAGGAGCATGCTTTTTTGGTCCAGGCCTGTCTCTCCACTTGCCCTGTGCACCTTCAGCATCTTTTCAATAATAAGAAACTGCAGGTATCTCAATATCAGGTGTGATTTTTTGCTTATATAATATATAGAGAATCTTCTGGAAATTCATTGGTTTATAAAATAATATTTGGAGTAAGAGTTTTTGCTAGAGACAAAAGTCTTCTAAATCTCACATCTGTGGAAGATCCATAAGGTCTGAATGTGTCTATTCTTCCTGTGTGTTTCTGTGTTGTTTCTATGTGAGAGTCGAGTGAAACGCCATTCGCATATGAACGTCCAAATAACAAGCGTGGCTCCCTTAGCTTGTAAAAACCACGCGAACCGTGTGGTTTTGAGTTAATACCGGCTGCGGCTCGCTGATCAGTGAGGGCCACTGAGTTCCTCTTCCCTTTCTTGACTAATTTGGGGAAGTGGCTCCTCTGAGCTGCCTCCCCCTCCTCCTCTGCCTGCATCCAGGCACGTCGCTTCTCGAGTCAGAGCCGTGGCCACGGAGCCCGCTCACTGGTGTCACCCCGTGGCCCAGGCTGGTTGTCTCCACTTTCTCCCGAGTGTGGTGGTGCTTTCGCCATCCTGCCCGCCCAGGCCAGCGCTTCCCATCGGGCTGCGTCAGGAGAATTGCTCTTTGCTTTTTATTATGTGAATGAAATTTGTCAGCTCCCTGTCAGATCGTTACTTGAGTACTTTTGTTTTCATTGTCAAAGGCACCAGGGATGGTACTGCTGTCTCTCACTGCAGAGTCACTTGAAGGCATATTCACAGTACCGTCCAGGATGAGAAGAAGAGTGGGGTTTCCATGACTTGATTGCCTGATCCTGAAACTGAACAGTGTTGATGGGGCGGGGCGGGGGGGCGGGGCAGGAGAGGATGAGATGGTTGGATGGCATCACT